>VDFB02379711.1:219642926-219785495 GCA_007258455.2 Sequoia sempervirens
TAAAGGATAATTAATGCAAGAGTACCCAAGGTAGGTCCAAATTATACCAAGGGTTGTACCATCCCCAAGAAGGTAGTACAATTCTGATTGTCACAATAAGGTTGAATATTTTCAAATCTCCATAACTTTTGCTTGGTAAATCAAATTCAAGTTCCATATTTTGCAAAATTTCTTTTTTTTTGCAACAAATCCAATGGGAATAATATCACACTCCCACTATAAAGTGCTAGTTTATTCTTTGTTTGGCCTAATTACAAAGAATTGCTTCTATAAGGTGCCAAACTAGGGGTGAAAAATAACCAAGGGGGGTTTTGTGTGTGGTTCATTTTCACACATCCTCGAGAAGTTCTCTTTTTGTGTTGTGTTATTTACTTCACTTCTATATGCATTTCTAAGTTCCTCATTTCTGTATTTCTACAAAGCAATTATCTAAAGTCTAGTATCATGGAGTCTAATGTTATTATACTACCTCTAACACCTTTCAATTATCATTATTGGAAGATGAAAGTTTTTTTTTTCTTAAGAACAAATGGGGGTAACTATGGGAACAACGAAAGAACCTATAGTAGCTAAAGACAAAGAAAACATTTTTCAATAAGTTTGATCAAGAATTTGGCTTCCTATATTGAAAATTTTGTCCTGAATTGGTGTTCCATGTTGAGAACTTGAAAACACCCAATGAAGTTTGGGAAGATCTAAACAAACTATTTGGGAAAATTTATGAAATTATAAGTCATGAGTTGGAAAATCAACTCTTAGGTCTTAAACCTAGGATTTTTTCAACTTTACAACACTTCTTCACTAAATTTTAATCTTTATAGATACAACTAAAGGATTGTGGAGTTGACAAGAAAGAGGATCAATTAATCCTTTCTATAATTTCCAAGCTAGGTCCAAAATTATCTAAGTTTGTGTCAACTTTCTACTATACTAAACAAACTCTTGGAGCCTCACGGTGAATTCCCACACTTGAAAACTTTATTTATGATCTCACAAGGGAGCAAGAAAAGTTAATTCAAATGGGAACTTTGAAGTCTACTAAGTCTCAATCTCTACTTGCAAGGAATGAAGCACAACAAAATTCAAAATAAAATAAAAATAAAAAGGACAAGGAAGTTAAGAAAGAAGGAAAATTTGACAACTCCAAAATAGATAACTTTTCTCAACAAAGTAAAAAAATTATTGAGAAATTTAAATGTTCCTTTTGTAATAAACTTGGACACGATGAATATCAATGCACGAGGAAAAAAAATGAGTATCTTACACATATTTGTAATGTAGTGTCGAAAAATGTTGTTGGTAACATTTTCACACTTTTTTAGGCCCTCCATGAAAAATTGAGCCTAATAATGCCTTGACATAGTGTTGTAATGTGTTTAACACACTCACATTAGATCCTAGGCCCTTGTGAACTAATGAATTTAAATCATACCTCGCTAAAGTGTAATGAAGTGTTGTAACACACTTTCACACTTTTCTAAGGTTTTATCAATTTACTAGACCTAATTTAACCAAAATGTACCTTAATCCTACCTTGAAGTGTTGTAAAGTTTTTTATTACACTTTCACACTTTTCTATGGTTTTCATTAATAATTAAGCTCCTTTATGCTTTAATTGGCCTTATTTTGCATCCAAATGTCCCATTTAATGCATCTTTTTGAGGATAATCTTGACATAAATCGATATCCAATCATAATTCAGTTGTTTCAATTTGAATGGCCAAAATTTAGTGATTTGGGTCTCATTTTCCACCATGGTTGAATGAGTCCCACCTAGGTTTTTAGGTCCCAATCTTGTTTCACACCTTTCTAGGAATTTTTGAAAATTATCCCATAAATTATGCCTAATGGGACTCATTCACCACCTTGGGAGAATGAGTCCCGTGTGGCCCAAAATCAAAATTAATTCAAAATTTTGGTAGGATTTTATACTCATAGATCTGATGTTGGCATGTAGTGTTGTAATTTTTCAGAATTCTAGCATAATTAAGTATAAATAAAAGGTTCTTTCACTCATTTTCACCTAAGAATTCAAGAGATCACCTTGGAAGTTGAATGAACATCCTTATAGAAATTTTGAGTTCACAAGAGCATTCAAGAGCATATTTTCAAGCATCGTGTTTATTTTTGAGCTAACAATTGTGATGTAGGGTTTTATAATTCAAGCTACAATTTCATTCAATATCTATCCTATTCAAGTAACGGTCAAGATCTACATCCATTGGAGCCATCTCATACATGTTTGTAGCTTCTTATATCTAGGGTTTGGTGAGTTGCAGCACCATATTTTTTTAATTCATCATGTTCTCCATTCCTATTTCATTTTATTTTAAGGTTCGATTACCAAAACAGGGTTTGGCGAAGGAAAACCCCTTTCCGCTAACAAAGCAACATTTTTTCATCTCTTTAGTGTGTGATTTGTAGGTATAGATTGAAGACACTTTGAGGAGATATTTTGGAGAAGGTTGTCAAAGTTCTTAAAGCTGTCAAGGTTGTCATCAAGCATTGGAGAGTACCTAGAGGTTGATTTACAAAGATTCAAATATGGAAACCTAAAGAGATAGATTGAGTAGACTTAGAAGAGTAGATTTAGACCTTGAAGTTTCAAAAAATCCTAATTGGACTAATTTTCCACTTCTACAAATGAGTCCTAGTCTAGATCAAAATTTATAATTTTAGTGATTCGAATACCCATTCACAAGATTCTAGTTTCCACATAGAAATCCAGATATAGGATTGATTAACCTTGCTTGGCATATGAGTCCTAGTTAGCATTAAAGTCATAATTTCCAACATTTTAGAGCTCCTTCCATTCATCTTTAGATATCTGGGTGCACACATTCCATCTTGCAACTTTCTATTTTGTTTCGTTTACATTTTAGGTCATTTAGTAAAGCATTGGATCATATTAGTGTTTAACATTACATATTTCATTTCATTTGTCTTTCCAATTCTTAACTTGGTGGTTAACCCCTCATTAGTTTACATTTATCCCCTAGGACATGCCTATTT
Source organism: Sequoia sempervirens (assembly GCA_007258455.2). NCBI lineage: Eukaryota > Viridiplantae > Streptophyta > Pinopsida > Cupressales > Cupressaceae > Sequoia > Sequoia sempervirens. Next base: position 219,645,939 of record VDFB02379711.1, read on the forward strand.
CAAGATCCCTTTCTCCTTTGCATTGAGATCTCTAGGGTTTGTCCTTGAATGAGAGAGAGTGAAGATTATTATTCTAGGTCCTAAATCCTAGAAAGCAACAATTTTCCACCTTTCATTTTGGTGAACTTGCATTTAAAACATCATATTAATTTTGATTTGAAGTGCATTATCATCCTAGATATTGCTTGCATTAACATTGCATTAGAGTTTGCATTAGTTAATTGGCATTCTAGGGTTTCTAATTTTGCATAAGTGAAATTTCATATAGCTTGAATTTTTGCATCTTAAATCATTGAAAATTAAATAAAATATGCATTTTCACTTAGTTTACAAACCACGAAACATAAAAAGCATAAAAATCAATTAAAATATTCTAAATTTTTTGAAAAAAATCCCCATTGGGACTCATTTGACACCTCGGGAAAATCTATCCCAATGAAAATTCTACATTACAATTTCCAACATTTAAAACATTTTTTTTGTGCTTATGTTTGTTTTTTATAGCTCTCTATTTTAGTTTCCAAATTTTATGTTATAATCATTTCATTGATCTTAGCTTATATTGCATTTGCATTCATCCTACATTTAGTATCCCTTGTATGAGTATTTGGTGTCCTATTTCTCATGTTGTAGTGAGACGAAGTTCGAGTCTCATGTCATCCTGTGATAGCACAATCATTGTGGATCTTGAGTTATCTAGCTCTTTCACTCCTAGTATTGACACTAGTACACTAGGTATGGACCATACCCTTAACAACTCATTTCCTTCAAGTAGTGTGATGCAAGTTGAAACAAGGATTGATAATGTTCTTCAAGAAAACATAATTCAAATTCATGAACAATTAGAAAACCTACAACATCAAGTGCAAAATGATAACATTTCAACTATTGCCATCCCTACTATATATATCATTAATCACATGCTTGAAAGTGAAGATTGACTCGACCTTGTGAAAAAAATAGTTCAAATCTTTGGAAAACACCTTGACTCAACCACTAGTTGTCCTTTACCTACAAGAAATGTCACAAGCAAAGGAGGAACTCAAATTCCTCCTCCCACAAAAAATTCCTCAATACCTACGTATACCAACCCTGAAGTGACAACAACAATGCAACCAATTAGTAATGTGATTCCTTCCTTGGGTATTTTCGCTAGCGTCCATAGTACCTTTGTGGCATCACACATCATATCTCCTACCACTTTACCACCTATAATAATTCTATTCACTTTTCCCTCAAACACATACACCCCTCCACCTTTTTCACCTCCATCTCATAACACAAGCAATGACTTTATAAATCAACTTTTGCAAACCATTTCATCCCTTAAAAATCAAGTTTCCACCATCAACCAAAATTAAAACGACACACCTACATATTATGTCAAAAGTAGTCTATTATCCTTGGAGATATTGCAAACACCGATCCCATAAGGTGTAAAGGTGCCTAGATTCGATAAATATGGGGGAAAGGGAGATCCTTCTAACCATGTTAATTCCTATACCACTTCATGTAGTGAATTTTTCCTTGATGATAAAATCTTGGCTAAGCTTTTCGCTAGGTCCTTGAATGATACTGCCTTAGAGTGGCTTTCTTCTTTGTCGAACAACTCAATTCATTCATTCAATGAAATTTTTAAATATTTTTTCAACCATTTCCAAATGCATATGACTTGTAAAATGACCTTGGCTGATTTGAAGAGATGCAAGGAAAAAGAAGAAAATAAGATAACTAACTTTATCTCATGATACCAATCACTTTATTCCCAAATTGATGTCAAGATTCCCGATCCTCACCTTCAAATTTTGTTCATAGAAAATTCGCAAAGCAAGATACAAGATAAGCTCACCATGATGAAATTCCCCTCCTTCATTCACTTGTGTACTTCCCTCCGTGATTATCAAAATTTTGTTAGTAGTCAAGATACAAAATCTACTTCTAGCCGTACTGAGAAATCCTAGTCTGCAAACCAAAAAAATTCTCAACCTTTTAGAAAATAGAACAAAGGTTTCATTCAATTTAATCCCCCTCAACAAAAAACTTAGAATGTCAATAAACAAGTAGTTTTTGTTAGGACTGTGATACCCTTTAGCTATGGAGGAATATACAATTCACTCCCTTGCACCCAATACCCTTTATAATACAATGTCCAAACTTTTAGAACAACAAATGATTAATTTTCCTCCCATTAAAACATCCAATCTTTATAAGCCTTTACCTTTGAACTTTAGATCAAACACTTATTGCCATTATCACCAATAAAATGGACATAATATGAAACATTGTAAGGTCTTAAACATCTTGTGCAAGACCTCATTGATTCTGGTTGTCTTTCCATTGGAGATGTTAGTGATAAAGGAAATAAGTCAGATTCCCCTCCCAACAAATTTTTTCAAATCTTTACCAACCCCATACCGAAAAAATAATATTTCATTTGTCAAAATCTAGTAAAACTACAAAGACTGATGTGATGAATTTTGACACGAATGATGAGAATATAGATAAAATTTAATGAAGTCCTATGAATACTGATCAACAAGAAAAAAATCCTATCAATGGTTTGGTTGCATTGGTCAAAACTCAACATCATAAGGGATGACCTAAAAAGCCTCTAAGATTGCTTTTTCCTCACAAGATATACTTAAACATGCACCCGATGGTCCTCTTTACATAGCTGGTCATATTTATGGTAATCCCACTAATGGGATATTAAATGATCTCGTTTGTGGAGAGAATGTGATTACCAAGGAATTCTTACTTCTACATGAACTCTATTAAGATATATATGATAAACTGAAAGCATGGATGATGATGCATAATAGTTTCTCTTGCCCTACAATGGGATCAATCTCTCCTCCCTTACAAATAGGACCAAAAACATTAGATATCTCATTCTCCATCATCCTACAATTGGACAAATTTCATGTGAAGCTAGGCTATGCATGGCTTCACTCCATGAATGCAATCACTTTGGTTGTACATAAATGCATAAATTTTCCCTTTGACAATGAAATTTTCATCATCCATCATAGTGGCTTTAACCCTTTGTCCTCCCATGGAAACCTTTCCTTAGATTTCTTTCAGCTGGAGCCTATAGAACCTATAAAACCATGAGAAGATTTATTTTCCCTATCCTATCAAAAGTTCAAGGCAAAGAAAATAGTAGAATTATCCCTCTGAAACATGCCTCAACCTACCACCAAACTTACCATCCTTGACAAAACCATGATTGAACCTAAAGAAATTCCAAATGACCAAAACCAACCTAAGAAAGAACCTTGACCTACTTCCTAAAAAAGACCAAGAGATAGTGAAAACAACCTCATCATGTGCTTCCTAAAATAAAACAATTTTAAAAATTCAAAGAGAAAGTGGTTGAACAACCTCCCGTGGTTCCTTTTGTTCCTCCCATTAGGGAAAAAAATAAACCTATGGTTGATCAAGCCGCTCCTACACAAACACAAATTGAAAAAAGGACTAGAATAAATAGAGGTGCTAGAGGGCGTAGGTGTTGACGTGGTGCTCTTGCTCACATGATGCATGAAGAAATAAAAAAAGAAAAGTAAAATCCAAACTTGACTAAAGCAATGCATGAAAAGCCTCACCCTTTGTCGAAAGAAAAAGATCTTATAACGCAACCACAACAAGAGTTGAACCCTTCCTTAAAAATTATCATTTGACCTCCTATTGTGATTAACTTATATGATGATGAGGAATTTGATAAAATTGATGAAGAGGTGCAAAATGGATTGAATACATTATTTTCCTATTCCATGAGCTTAAACGACAACTCTCCTAAGAAGAGTGTTGAACCTAGTGATGGCCCTAGTTTGGAACTTGCTATTGCCCCTTTGGCTAGTTGTCTGCTTTTTTATATGATGAACAGGATTGCAATGTGGATGACCTACTCATCAGTTGGCATGCATGTGCCCTAGTAGTCTTTTCTTTTGTGTGATTGCATGTTGATTATGTATTCAATCATGATGTTTTGTTTAATGTATCTCTCTTTGTGGCATCCCTCTATTTTTACCTTCATTCTTCTCTATGTCGTAAATCTTTTCCTTTGCTTTTCTTTATCTCTTTTCTTTCTCTTGTGTTTTCCTTTTGGGGGTGACATAAGGTGTTGAGACATTCATGTCTCTTCCATATTGACCCCAAAATATTTTTTGTTATCTTATTATTTTTTTTTGTGTTTTCCTTTTGGGGATGATGCAAGGCATCGAGACATTCATGTCTCTACCATGTTCACCCAAAATATTTTTCCTTGTCTTTTTTAATTTTTCTTGTTTTTTTCCTTTTGGGGATGATGCAAGGAGTTGAGACATTTATCTTTTCATTTATCTTTTGTTTTCCTTTTGGGGGTGATGCAAGGCACTGGGAAATTCATGTCTCTTCCATGTTGACCTGAAAGGTTTTTCTTTGTTCTCTTTCTCTTTTTGTCATTTTTCAAGTTCTATGATAATTTGGGGAATGATGATAGTTTTGAGCTCTCTAAAAATATTGTACATGATGCAGATTCTTGTACATGATGCAGATTCATTTGGAAACATATGAATTGGCATAGGGATTTCCAAGTTATCTCTCATGTCCTTTTTATTGTTAGCATTTATCATTTTCTACTTTAAAGTAATTTCTCATAGCATCGTGTTTAGAAATTTATCTAAAATTGGGGCATACATTGGAATTATTATTTTTATTTTTTCATTTTCATGGTTCATGGTGCAGTCTTCATACTTTATATGATACATTTTTTTTGCTTTGTGTCTGAAATCGGGTTTGATGTCTTTCAAGAACGTGATCTCTCTCAACATATTGTATTCCTCTTAGTCACTTGATGCAACACATTGCATCCCCCAAGTTCTAAATCTTCTGTTATTTGATTGGTCCTCTGTTTGAGACATTAGGCACAATGTTCCCTAAGTTAAAGATCTCAAATGAACTAAGTGTTGATGGGTTTTTTTCTACATTCTCAACATAGGCAACAAACAAGTGCACTACCTCTCTTGAAAGGTAGAAATATGCAAACAAGTTCCAGATTACAACCACAAGGCCTCTCAGGTGTCAGGTTCAAGTCATGACAATGCTTGGAATAGTTTAGTTGGTTGATGTGATTTGTCGGTAATCACAAGGCGGCCTTTATGGATTACAAAGCATGGGAAGTTGGGTCTGCAAATGGAGTTTCAAAGTGTTGGAAGTGAATGAATAGTGGGTGTCCACTCAAAACAGCAAGCTAAAACTCACCTCAATTACCAAGTTTGACATGGTGATGGTGCTATGAATCCTAATCTAATAAAGGACTAAAATAAAAAGTAAAAGAGGAAGGGTTGAGAGAAGTTGTTCTAAATGTAAGCTATGAATGAACAATAACAATGGAGGGTGCTATAGTAGACAAACTTCCTATAAACTTAGTTTTTCTTGACCAAGAGAACCTATAGCTACACAAAACCAGTGCAATCTCCTATGGACTGCAAATTTTCAGATTGTACATGTACTTCATGAACATACAATTGAACTAAGTTACAACAATGAAATGAGGAAGCTCAGGATAACTTTGCATAACATCTTGCCATCAACACGTGCTAAAAGTATGGGTTGAAAGTTGACCAAATACCATAACAATAAACACCATTATCATAACCATTCATGAAAATACAACTAAATATAACATGGAAGTTGAGCCATGCATGCATAATGAACAAACTCAGAAGAAAAATCCATAAAATAATGCAATTCTCCTCTCTATTATTGAAAAATTCCCTTTACACCAATTCTCCAACCATTTACAAATGAGGACCAAGCCCCTATTTATAGTTTTCCAAAGCCCAAATGAATGGCTAGGATTAATTCACAATGTGTGGCTCATATTTTCTTTACATTACGTTTTCACCTACCCCTCAATATCTAGCAATATAAAATACATCTTTTCTATCATTCTATTTTGTCCTATAGTGACTTGGGTACTATAGTAGTTTTTTCCTTTAGCTGATTGCCCTTTTTCTATAGCTAAAACTGTTAAAATGATGCACTTTGCTTGATGTGTTTGCAACATTCATTAGCCAACCAAATTCCTTTTGTTTGTGGATTTGCATAATTGTGGAAAAGATTAGCTTCCCCCTTGATGTGTGGGACAACTTTGATGGATCACAATCATTCAATGAAAATTAGGATAGTTTCCTCTTGCCTATGACTTTGGTGGACAACCCTCTAACTTCATATCACTGACTTCCTCGGTGCAAGCTATCTGAGTCTTCATTCTTATGGAAACCAATAATCCTTTGGCATATATTCATGAACAAGTAGATTCTTTACTTTAGTATCTTCAGAATTCCATTTACATCCTTTGTATGTGAACCTTTATGACATAGTATCCTCTGTCTTCATCCCATTTGATAGGTCCTCCACAATGAATGTCCACATGTTGGCCACCTTGATAACCTTTAATCAGTCACCTTGAATGTAAAATAGAATCAATTAGGATTTACTTAAAACAAAAATTGGTGTAATCATTAATAAAAACTTTCGATCTCTTCCCTTAAATGCAACTTTGAAATATACCCCTGCTCAACCATTCCTCAAATGCCTTTAACCACTTTCTATCATTGAGAAGCTCACCTTATTCCAACTTTGCAAATTAAATTCACCACTTTAAACATGCACCCATTTAATTTATAACATACAACATTTGAATCCTCCTTTAGTATAGACTCATTTAAATGCCTCAACTCTTAATGCTTATTTGAACGTCATTCAGAATCTTTTGATTTCCTATTTAAGCTTACTAAACCCATTGCACTAGGGGTGAATTGGCCCTCCTTGGCCGAATCTTGAATGTGCAATGATACAACCACAGGTGAAAGGGATTGTTGGTCTTCTGATTCTAGGTATTAATGTGGGTGTATCATGAAGGAGAGGAATTTTGAATGGCTGAGGGAATGGTAGCTAAGTTTTCGACATGTATTGAAGCTTCTCACAACTCCTAAGGGAGCAATAGCAATTTTATCATTTTGGATACATTTCCTTTGTATCATTTTCTTTTGAGGCCTTTGATAGCCATATTGCTGCTAAGGATACATGAATGTGCTTGTTGCAAACTTTGTGAGCAAGATCTCATGAAGGTGCAGCATACGAAGGTCACCCCTGAACCACTGAAGTAGAATGTGGGCCTTCTAGTCATGGCCCTTACAATAGTGATAATGATTCTCAAGGCATCCATTGGTTAATATTTGACATTCCTGCCATTTGATCTTTGGTTATCCTAAATCATTTAACAGAATCGATACACTGGCTCACTATATGGAATATAAAGGTATTCTCCTTTTAGGGACAGTAATACATCGATATGGAGTTCATGCAATGCCCAATCTGCTTTTATTGTCTCTTGTTCTCCAAAGCCGTACCAAAGCAAGACCTTCGCTTCTTGATGATTTAGGAAGTTACTAGTTTACCACATAAAAATCATGTCATGCCCTCAACAGAATCGTTCGCCCATGAGATCATGGTGTAATATTGACAATGCTTGAGTTTTTGAAATAAAGCTTTAGCGCAACTAACTAGGTCATTCAAGGGCACACTCACATTAAGTTGGTGCAATGATCCCATGACCATTCCACCCTCACTAGCTTTCTATGGCCAGCATCCTTGCTAAATGATTCTAGATTATTTATATCCCTCAACGTTCAATCCAATGAGCAATCGCATAACCAACCAAAAGTCTTGCGAGATTTTGTGGTGGCACACCTGTACAAGATGAAGCATGTGGGTGCGCATGCTAAGAAGGCTGTTGGAGACCGGCGTTGGAAGATATAGACCCCCCATTGGTGAAACTCGTTATTTGTAGTGTCGCTACTAAACGACTGGCAGCAATGAAACTAGCGAAACTCGCATAGCCCAAGTTCGTCACTACGTCGCGCGGGTTGAAGAATGGTGGGATGTCGTCATGGGAAAGTTGTCAAGGGTGCATGAGGCAGCCATCAGGATAGTATGGGTAAGAATGTGTGGGATTCCGGTGTCAAAATGCCATGGTAGTCACGACTGATGGCAAGGAGAGATCCACTTGTGAAGTCCTGACGGAGCCCCAAATAATATCATTCACCACAAGCTTAGAGATAGAAAATATTGACTGGGTTGTTGCCCATGATGCATACGGTGCACAATCCATCATTTCGGGTGCATTAATAAACTTGAGCAAATTCTATGGACATTTTCAATCTTGTAGATGATTATGTTTGCACTCCTTTCACCTACTTCACCCTTTTGTAAGAGTTCATGCTTTGCGGCCTTGATTGAATATTTTGCATTCAAAATCTTTCTTTGTGGGGTCCTACATAGGGATGCTAATGATGGAGCTATGGAGGATATCCTTAGCGATGATCATATTCGCAATTAGGTTGGCTAATCATTTCCTCTCGTCCTCAAATTGTTTGTTTCAAATCCAACATCATTGTTTCTTGTTCTTAAATGCTTTACCCTTAACTACCCATCATTATCTTTCGGTGATCCCTTCTCTATGCCACTAGTATTCATTCTTTCTCCTTTCCTCACAGCCTGGGGATCTAGCAGACCCACCAAGGCTTTTCTTAGCAAGCCTACTCCGGTATGCACCTTTTGACAGGGGTGGCAACCTTAGTGATCTAACATTTTTTCAACTAAAGGGTCACCATCAAGTATCCAAATAAAGGAGTAAATGGATCCTATTTCACCCCTTGGAAAGAGCACATTTGGGAAGCCGTGTGAGCAATGAGAACATGAGCGGCCACTTGGAGGGAGTTGTTTAAGCTACCTAGTAGATATTGGACCCTACATGAAAGACTTCCGCCAAGTGGGGAAATGCGGGAGGCTGTGATAGGTGCATCATAGTGAAACGATGGAGTTAGTCGTGGCCTCTACAATTGGAACATCCATCGAGGGACAAAAGGTGTGGATGGAATCAAAGAAAATGTTGTAAAGAATGGTCTTGGTAGAACATAAACCCGCACAAGTTCTACAATCTCAGAAAAGAGAGCGACATCCATAATACTATCTCCCCATTCTTTATCAGTGAATATCCTCTAGAATAATGCCTCATGTTTTTTGAATGTGTTCTTGGGACATGATTGATCTTTCCTCCCTACCGCATATGAAGGAAAGTTTGAGCCTAAGCTAGGGAATTCCTCTCATGTTGCCATCGCCATGGTGCTTTCCAGCTTAACCAAAATGTGAGCTATCATTCTATTGTTGTTATCACCCTTTGGAGTTGATGAGTTTGTGTCATTTATCATTCTAAATAGGTAATCACCTACACCAAAAATCTGATCAACATAAGCTTCATGAAATGATTCGACAATAGACCAAAGTAAGGAAATAGGTATACCATGGGTTGGATTAAATATTTTGGTCACAAACTTGAGAAGGTTTCCGAACCCAAAGGTGGTTGCCTATTCGACTGGTGTATAAGGTGTAATCTGATTGCAATGAATTTTACTCTATACCTAACACCCTACTTGTTGATTCCATTTATCCCTTTGTTTCGAGCTAAGGGGTGAATACTAAGTTGAGACATCAACATTGTAAACACACATGGGTTGGCCTTATATTGAGTGTCACAAAGGATGGCACGGGAAGAGGAGATGCCTATGTAAGAGATCCAACTAGCTAGCGAGTAAGCAACCTTTGCATTAGGATGATCATGTCGATGGAAACTCTTAGTCATCCAGATATTACACATCGCTTGATTTTCCATGGATTACATGAAGGAGTTTCTCTATGTCTTAAGTTGTCATGACATTATTTTTTTAGTTCATCATTGTAAACTTTTCCTACTTCAAAATGATGCCAAAGATCCAAGACAGTAGTGACAAAAGCCATTTTCTAACAAACTCAAGGAATGTCCACCTCGATCATAATCAAAGATTCTATGAGGGTCCCATGGGAAAATGAATGTGAGCCCCATGTTCCTATGTTGTCATGAGAAAGGAGAGCGGGACTATCATTTAGGAAATCCATTGTGGATGACTAAGAGGATGATAGTCAGAGAGATAGCAGGATCTGCATGAACGGTGTCCATCAACCATGATGTAGGCTAGGGAACACATGATGATGTTTGAGGTGATATGTTAAATAACGACAAAAGATGGATGGGAGTCCACAAATCGGACTCCACATGGAAGAAAACTATTAGTACAATTGTTATCCCTTGTAAAGTGCAAAGCTTTAATGTGTGGTGCCATTCTTCGATAACCACCATTGGCTTAAAGTTCTACATTTACGATTACTACATGGTCATCCTGATATCCCATCTAGATAGAAGGACACGAAAGTTGGGAGAAACCATGTCATTTGCAGAGAAGTCACCAGGGAGGACCGAGGAGGTAGCCCAAGGCTTTTGTTAAGAACTAACATGAATATGTCCTTAAGAATGTCATTTAGGAATGGCCAAGTGAGTGATGACGATGATGGGTTGTGGGCTTGTGAAGCAAGGAGGCAGTGAAGTTTTTTGGTTATGAAACGACATCATTGTGATGGCTTCTCATAGGTAGCATTCCGCAAGGGTGGACCCACCGGTGAGCTTTGATTTAAGAATTCACCCACGACCTTAGGTTTTCGTTCCAAGGAAAATTCATATGTAGGGTCCATGGGGTTGGGTCACATGAGAGCTCACGCATTAGAGAATGGTGGCAGGCAAAAGATAAGCCATGCACAAGGACCTATGATCACTTTGGATTTAGTAAATTTTGAGGTGATGGGGGTCGATTGGCTTCTGAAAATGGCTAAGACAGAATGACCAATGACATAACCTACCACATGGATGGGAGTCAAGGGTTGGCCACTTTGACGATAGTGAAATGGGATTGGAGACCCGCATAGGGCGACCTACAACTACAGGTTCACAATGACCAAAGGACGCAACGACAAAGATGGGTGTAGGGTCCACATGTCAGGCGGACACTAGGACTTGGCTGCAGGGGCCAACGGTGAATGACAAAGGGAAATCTATGAACATGGTTCCATGAAGGTCAATGGACGTTGGGCGAAAAGCTAAGGGAATCCCATAGGACCCAAGCCACAGAGGTAAATGACTTGGTGAAACTCAGCTAAGTGAATTGGGCCAATACAAAATTGATCATTTTAAGGATCATGACCAACTTGGGCTTGGAAACAAGGGCATCCAATATGAGACAACAGAAAAGAAACCTATCGGGAGTGAAAATGACCCATGAGGAGCAAAAAGAGGGAGTCCCTACCTTCAGCAGGTCATGTGTGCAAAACATGCACAATAAATGGTGACTTGTTGGGGAAATGCTCTAGAGCATTTCGATAACAAAATAGAATCATGAACCTGGAATCTATGGTTTTGATCCTCATGCTAGGGAAAAAAATAAAAATGATTGACTAAAGAATCAAAACCACTAGTCAACCAAACCTTTAGTATGCTGAAAATCTAAGTGTGTGTAATTTCATTCATTTTTGTCCTTTAGTTGCTATACAAACCCCATCTCCATCAAGATAAGCTACATATTTTATTCTTACTTCAAATGCATTTGGGACATTTCCTCACTACTAGTCAAGCATCCATAGCCCTGATGAGGTTGTCATTGTGATTCTCCAGAACATTGGTCTACTACAAACTAGGCGTCTATAGCCCCGGTTGACTTGCTCGAATTCCCCCAAAAAGATGAATTTCTTTTTCTCTTGATTTTCAATGTTTTCTTTCTTTTTTTCTTTTCTTTTTATTTTCTCTTTTCAATTATTTTCATTTCAACCCATAAGTAGTGAAGATCGCACTCAAGGCTGAGAATCATAGAGGTGGTGAAGTAGAATTTCAAATTTTTTAGTTAACTAGACTTCACAAAGGACCTACAGCAACCTCTAGATTCTTTAAAATATGTGAGTGATATAAGATTTTAGAATACATCAGGGATAAGACCAATGAATAACTTATCCCCTTTGAATCAAACATCTAGATCGGTTGACACTAACAAAAGACCCTCACCGTCCACTCTAAAAACTTGATTAAATTTTGGAAAAGAACTACTTAGAACAACCCCCAGGTATTTAAAATGATCATTGTTGTGTGCATGAACATTCCCAACTAAAAGAAAAGGGACCCCAAGCAAAGTAATAGTAGAGTGGAAGCAAAACAAAAACCAAATGGGAAGCAAACACCTAAAATAACTGAAGTAGGTAAGTGAAAGAAAATAGCCAGGAAACCACCCTAAAGCAAGCTAACTTACAGCAAACCAACCAACCCAATGAAAGAAGGAAAATGAGAGACTATACACACGAAGCCATGACATGTACACGGAATCTAAACTACTAAAACATGAGCTATGTACGTAGATATTTACAAAGAACCAAGTTTGGGCAAGGAAAACTAACATTTATGCTCATTGGATTTTGTAATGCATGCACAAGAAGGTGAGTGATCATTATAGTTCTTAACCATGCACACTTATCCTTATATTAAAAAAAAGTAAGTTCATCATTGCAAAATTCAAATTTAATCACATAGTCCCGAAAAATTAGTAGTTGAGGTGATTCATTAAACCCATGGTTAATCCATAAATAATTGTGCCTCCCTCCATTCCCATAATCAAAATGATAAATTTAGTTATAAGTATTCATAGGTGTAAGGAAAGATAGAACCTAGGTGTCATCATGCAAAGGTGGTAGCATTTGATAGTCGAGAGCGAGCACTGCATCATTGGTTGTTGCATTGGCAACCTCGGGTGAACATAATGGATGGGACAACATTCCTAATTTTTGGCTTGCATAAGGTAGAGAGAATGAGGAAAGAAGCATATCTTCTGATCCCTGTGTGGGATCTATAACCCCTATCAGCTACTCTTCAAGAAGATAGATTTCATCTCGTTGATCATCTGCAAACTCAATTTTCACTTGATTGCTACCCTTAAAAGGCATTGTGTTATCCCATTTCAATTCCTAGGTGTTGATCTTAATTTTATAATTTTCAATGTCATAGGAACATTAAATGGATGAATCTTTCCCATTGCATCTCTCGAAATGAGTAGGAGGATTAACAATGGTTGAGGTGGAAAGACTTCTAGTTAAATCTTGTAGTTCACCAGGTATGTCATTCTTGTTAGCAACTACCAAAACACCCTGCCATCATCTTCTTCTCTTTGCAGTTCATGTGGCTCACCATGATGTTCACTTGTTTCCTCTTGTTCGCTATCACTGTAGATGGAGAAGGAGTTCCTTTCCCAATCTGAAAGTTCTAATGCTTCATCGTTCATAGGTTCAAGTAATATGTCTTCCATACCACTATCTTTTGTCATGTACTCTTCCTCGGTATCACTATGCCTTCACAGCACAATTCCATGTGGGAAGAGATCAATAGGAAACATTGTCCCATCAAGGGAATCAATGTATAATGAGTGGCCCACCTATGAAATCCCTTCATAAATCCTATCATCCATTGAATACAAATTCTCTACTAAATGGAAGGACTCTTGATGTTTTATGGAAAACCTCCCTGTTTGATCCACTTCATCGCTTGGAATCTTAGCACTACATTGTTGTCCTTCTTTTGTTGTTGTCCTAGCACCTTCTGGAGGGTTGCATTCAACTGAGTTATACCTTGGTTCAGGTTCCTGGATCTCCGCTTTGGCTCTTGAGGCAATTGCAGGAAGTAGTGCACTAGGTTGTCCCACTTGTTATTTAACTTGCTCGATTGCCTCTTGGAAAAATTGACATATGATTTCTGAATGTGGAAAGTCATAGAGCCTACACCAACCTAGTAGCAACAACACTTCCAATTCCACTTGGTATCTTAGCTCAAACCAGTCCCTAATGAGTCTTTCCACAAGCTCATTGTTTCTTTCCATCATTGGGTCTTCATCATCAGTTGGGAAGGAAGTTTGATGGCAGACAACCGTAACATGTGGTTGTTCACACTCCTTTAGATCTTCATTTTTAGATGACTAATCACTGTCATTCCTAATGGAAAGTTTCTCTAATCTTATTTCACTTATTCTTTCATCATCATTTCCTACTATCCCAAAACATCCAACTACTTCTTCTTTCTAATTTTCAGCATCTTCATTGGTTGTCCTAGTATATGTTGTTGGAAGCTCTATTAATTCATTTTCAACTACCAACCATTCCTCTTCTTGTGTGGAGGAATTCCCTTTGCCTATGGATAAAATTCCTTTATATCCCCTTCCAAGTGAACCTTCGTCAAGTCTCTTTGTTGTCCTAAGGAGTGTAGCTCCATCTTTTTGACTTTCATCCTCAGTGTCTGTTGTCCCAGCATATACTTCTATGGATCTTCTTGGTTCAACATCAATATGTTGTCCTCTTGCCTCATGAGATGACTCCCCTTCATTGAGAGTTGGTTGCTCTGACTTGTTCAAATAGCTCTTGACTTTGGTAATGATGTTTTCACATGATGAACAAGTAAATTTTGAATATAGTGTGTTATGGAATCTACACCTACTAGACATCAGTACCTCCTCCAATCTTAGCCCATCCTTGCTGGTCAAGTGTTCTTGGATCAGCTCTTTGAATGCCTTGGTTGTTGTGTTAGCAAATTCCTTTTCTAGATTTGCAAGAGCTAAGGGATGGTATATTTCCCAAAAGGGAATTTCTCCCTGCAAGACTCTTTCAATTCTATCCAAGAATGTTAGGCATCCCAATTCATCATGTTTGTGAGTGCCATGGATTCCACACTTATCTTCCAATGAAAATTGTTGCAATGGTCTACTCAATCTCCTATTTAAATCTACATGTAGCTGAGTGATGTTGATTAGTAAATTTTGTTCCATCTCAACTCAACTATTTTTTTCAATCAAAATTTCTAATTTTAAACTTCTAGCATATATAGAGATCTCTCTATCTCAGATTTTACTTGAAGGTTATTTTTAACTTCCAATTTTTAGCTTTGTAGTGTCAAGCTTAGCCATGCCCTCCCTCTAGCACCAGTTTTGTTGATGGGTGTTTTTTCACCTTCTCAACACATGCAACACACAAGTGCACTACCTCTCTTGAAAGGTAGAAATCTATAAACAAGTTCCAGATTACTACCCCAAGGTCTCTCGGGTCTCAGGTCATGACAATCCTTGGAATAATTTAGTTGGTTGATGCGATTTGATGGTAATCACAGGGTGGCCTTTATGGTTTACAAAGCATGGGAAGTTGGGTCTGCAAATGGAGTTTCAAAGTGTTGGAAGTGAATGAACAGTGGCTGTCCACTCAAAACAACAAGCTAAAACTCACCTCAATCACCAAGTTTGACATGGTGATGGTGCCATGAATCCTAATCTAACAAAGTAATAAAAGAAAAAGAAGAAGAGGAAGGGTTGAGAGAAGCTATTCTAAATGTAAGCTATGAATGAACAGTAACAATGGAGGGTGCTATAGTAGAAAAACTTCCTATAAACTCAGTTTTTCTTGACCAAGAGAACCTATAGCTACACAAAACTAGTGTAACCTCTTAAGGACTACAGACTTTTAGATTGTGCATGCACTTCATGAACATACAATTGAACTAATTTGCAACAATGAAATGAGGAAACTCAAGCTAACCTTGCATAGTAGCTTGTCATCAACAAGTGCCAAAAGTATGGGTTGAAAGTTCATCAAATACCATAACAACAAACACCATTATCACATCCATTCAAGAAACTACAACTAAATTTAACATGGAATTTGAACTGGATGCATGCATAATGAATAAACTCAAAATAAACATCCATAAAATCATGCAATGCTCCTCTTTATTACTACAAAATTCCCTTTGCACCAATTCTCCAACCATTTACAAATGAGGAGAAAGCCCCTATTTATAGTTTTCCAAAGCCCAAATGAATGGACAGGATTAATTCACAATGAGTGACTTAGATTTTCTCTACATTAGGGTTTCACCTACCCCTCAATATGCAAAAATATAAAATACATCTTTTGTCTCATTCTTATTTTGTCCTGTAGTGACCTAGGTATTGTAGTTGTTTTCTCCTTTAGCTAATTTCCCTTTTGTTGTAGCTAAAACTATTAAAAGGCTGCTATATGGAATATAAATGTATTTTCCTTTTAGGGACAATCATACACCGGTATGGATTTCATGTAATGCCTGATCTACTTTTTTTTGTCTCTTGTTCTCTAAAGCCATACCAAAGCAAGATCTTTGGTCCTTGATGATTTAGGAAGCGACTAGTCCACCACATAAAAATCATGTTGATAGGTTGTCGTTAGGTCCCATTACTTTAAAATATAAAATTCAATTTGTCGACTGAGTAGTGTCTGAGGAAAATTTCAATAGAAGAAGTCTAGAGTATCTCCCTCAAGTTTTCTAACTTTTAAGAACAACTTAATATTAATTCTAACTTCAAACTGTCTAACTATAAAACTATAAAGCAATTTATTCCTAAGAAAATAGGAAATATTTGAACTGAAAAACATAAGAAAACTAATTTAGAAAGCATGATAATTGAATTAAAAAGTATAGAAATGATTAAACTAAAAAGCTGAAAATTTATAAAAGCAGAGAAACTTATAACAATCCATAAAACATCTTTTTACAATAAAAATTATAACAATTAATAATAGAAACTATGAAAGTTAAAGACAAAAAATACTTCAGAACTAAAATTTCATAACAGTTAATTTAATAATTCTCTACAAAACAACAATATAATAAAATAAAACACTTATCTACTTAAATCATCTCCCTTCAAGTGGCCAGCTTATGGGTTATCACATTCATTCTCAACTCACAATCATAGTTATTTCAGAAATTCTTCTATCAACCATAATTATCATCCATAACTCATAACTCATAAATTTTAGATAACAATCTCCTTATTCATAAACTTCAGAAAACATTTTGATAGTATAACATTACTTTTTTACTGTATATTTTACTTCTGGAGATCATGTCTTTTATAGAAAAATTCTAACTACATCCTATATTTCAGATGGTATGGATATCCATTGAAAATATCTAAAACAGATCTACAAATAACTCGTATGTCTTTTAAAACCCATTACACAGTATTTAAGAGGCTCAAGTCGATCCATAAAGTTTTTAAATCAAAGGATAACAAAAATAAAAACATTAAAGAGTAACTATATCTTCGGTCCATCACCCTAAAGTTCCAGAGCATATTTCTAGTGAAAACCTTCAACCTGTTCTAGAGTACGTGCTAGCTGGATTCTTCTAATCTGCAACTCGATTGACCAATTATTATCTACAAAACACTTAAATTAACCAATTAAATTTGTATTGGAAAAATACTTCAAGAAATCAAAAGAAATAAAGTTTATACAATTTCTCACTAAAAATTAAGCAATTATTTCTCCTAAAATTTAATTAATTGGCAGAGGATAGGGATTTGCATGTATGAAATAGTTCTTTATGGTATTATCATGATGAGGTTATTTTTACCTTATCATTTCCTCCCCTTCCTAATACTTGGTAGGTCCTCCTATCCCTTAATTATAACTCTGCCCTCTATTCCATTCTTCATATTTTACACTAATATCATGCAAATATTTTGTTGTAACATCAAAGTTTATAGGGGAATGGTGGAAAACTCTATGAAAAAAAACTCGCCCTTTCCATTCATTGAAGATTCTATCATCTTTATTTGTATTAATATGGAAAGTAGGGGTTGGATATAGCAAGAAAGGAGGTATGTACCTCATTCCTATCCACTTTGTTCTAAGATCTTCCAAAATTTTGGCCAAGGCATCTTCTCTTCTGAAGGACCATTTGATGCTAAGAGGAGAGATCACCTCTCTTTTCTTTAGATATGCCGGTAATGGAGTGTATCTCTCTTCACATGCATGTCAGGCCCTACCAACCAATTCCTGCCCCTGTTCTATACAATGATTATAACAGACTTGAAGGCTATCATCATACCTCCCCTTCATTTTCTCATCCAATAGAAAAGCTACAAATGTCTTCTTCAAAGGTGCTGGTCTACTATTTGGAGATCTCATTTGAAGTCCTATAATTTTCTCTACTTGAGCATATTTCTTATTACATTATTTCCAATGGATTTGATTCCTCATAGTAGACAATAGAGATCTTAATTGCACCTCTCCCACAAAAATATTAACAAAGAAATCAGTATTCTTTTCTAATAAAAGATCATGAGTAAAGAATTCATAGAGCATATCTTTATCTTCATGCTTTGAGTCTGCAAATATCTTAACAAATTCTTTATCATTAGGTTCATGAGACTGTTCATTGTAAATTCTAAGCAATTTCCATCTAAAATATTGTTCGTTAAAAAACATTGAATACAATCTTCATGGTCTCCTACATGATAAAAAAAATTCAGCTATCTAACATGCATCTTGTTTCTCCCTATAAGCTTTGTGGAATGCTTCTCTTAATAACACCATTTCCATTTTTAATCTATTATTTTCAATTTGTGCATTCCTTAGGAAATAACATTGTTCCATCCATTTCGTTAATAATGGAGGAATCTAAATTTGGAACCATTCAGTTACCGTTGGTTCGGTTTGAACTTCTCTGGATTCCATCATTGGTTTACTTGTGCTTTCCTGCAAGTTCTACTATAATTCCATAATCTTACTAAGAGAAGCATTTAATTCTTCCTTCAGTCTTTTCTTTTCTTCCTCAAAGGCTGAAAACATAAGCATAAAATTTCCTTTTAATTTTTGAATTTCTTTATTTAAACCATCTCTGTGTATCTTGTTTTCCTCATTACAATTCTAAATTTGTATTTGCAACTCACTAATAGATGTATCCTTTCCCTACATTTCCAATTTTAAATCCTAAATTTCTTGATCCCTTTTATTTATTACAGTCTTATATAACATTATTTCCTCTTGTTGTAATTCCATCTCTTCCTTATTTTTATGCAACTGAATTCTTAACTCTTATATCTCTAATTTTAATTTTTCCAATTATGTATTAATATTTTTAGTTTCAACTATTTCAACAACTTTATTGATAATTGAAGACAAATTTCCTAACATACTATCATCAACCTCCATAGGAAGTGGAGATTGTTCCCTTTATGTTTCATGCTTTTCTTGTTCTAGGGATTCTTCTTCAAACACTAAATGAAAATGTACTTCTTCAATGAAAATTTCTTTTTCTAAGGATTGGTGAATCGACTCCTCAATTTCCAAGGTTTTCTTTTGCTTTATAGATTTTGACCTATTCCATTTACTCTGCACTAGGGTTCCTATAGATCCAGAGGATAATCTTTTTCTCCACCTTAAGGGAGGAGTATCTTGATAAGTTAAAATTGTTGGATCATTTAGAAGAATGGTTCTTCTTTTCCTCTTCTTAACAGGATGAGTATCCACATTTGGATTTATTATCTCCACATCTTCTGACTGGGCTGGAGTGTCAAACTCATCATTTTTTAATTTTGGAACTTCCTCACCAAGAATGGTGGGAATTTGGGTTTCAGGAGCGTTAGGGTCTTTGGGGGAAGTTGCTCTAGAAGGTGAAGCAACTTGTTTTGAAGACTCTCCTAGTTCTAACTTCCTTCCTGATGTAGGCTTATCAAACTTCCCCAAAAAAAATTCCCATTTGCTTCTAGGTTTCTTACAGAAATGATATTTACAAATTAATTGAATTAACCCATGATGTTTTAATGGCCCTGAACTAGTTTTATATCTTTCTATTGAATAATTAATAGAATCATTCAAGAAATGAGGAAAATTAACCCTTAGAGCAGGGTTTTCCTTCCCATGCCGCAAATGTACTAACATGTGGAATGCAGGTCCTACCACAGTAGTAAGTTGACCTTCACAAGTAAAATAATTAATAATCCATGCAACAGCAGTACCCCAGGGTTCTAATATAGAAGCTCATTGAAACCCCTTATTTTGTCCCCTAGTACTGACAACTATCATGGGTTGATGGTCTCCCTGTCTAAGAAAAAATTCTGATAATTTTTGATATGTGATTTGTGTTGTTTTTGATATTTTAATGCCAGAATTTTCTAACCCTGAAAGAGAAGAGATAATTTTTGAACTCACCTTGAAACACTTCCCATGCAATGTCACTTGACCATTAGAGTAATTTTCTGCAAATGCATTCACCTGCTTTTCATTATACCCTTCTAACTTCCTGACAAAATCCAACCTACCCACTTCCTCAAACAGTTGAGAAAAGTTACTTAACCCCAACAATTTTTCTACAAAAGTTGGCTCAAATTTCTTCTTTGTACCGCCCATTTCTACCTTGTCTCTACCATCTTGCTGAAAAAATTTCAATAATGTTAGAAACTTGTGCACTGATATTTTTGAAAATATGATCACACTGTAATTATTTACTCTACACTTGCTCGGAGCTTGCTGTGTAATAATGTCAATTTGCATGAAGGGCCACAAAAAGAGTAGCATACTTAACAATTAATCACCATGTGGCTTAATTTACTAAATTAGCAAAGGAAACTCATGCCAATCAATTATATTTTATTCAAAATAACTACTTATTTAAAGCAAAAATTTTTACTTACTTTCATTCCATGATCACTTGAAGATCTCATACCTCTACTAATTTGACAGGATGATGCAAGGATATTGGCTGAGGTAGCAGTTTAGTTATTATGACATGAATGAGGAAGCTCATAGATGATAGAGTCATTAATGAAGACAAGCTATTATGGCGTCTTTTATTTATAATGGAAAAAGAAGACGTGTGTACCAATGTATGATAATCAAAGCATTGAGAAATATTTGATTTTTTTTACTTTTTATTTTGTAGAGAGGAGGTGGTGGAATGAAAAATGGATAAGTTCTAGAGCATGCATAGAGTATGCATTCGAAACAAATAAAGTGGATAAGTTCTGGAGCATGCGTAAAGCATGCATTTGAAACAAAGAAAGTGGATAAGTTTTGGAGCATCGTCGAAAGATGCAACCAAAGCAATGACCGAATGAATGTTTTGGAGCATCGTCAAAATATGCAGCCAAAGCAGCAACTAAATGAAAGTTTCAGAGCATCGTCGAAAGATGTAGCTAGAGCAGCAACCAAATGAAAGTTCTGGAGCATCATCGAAAAATGCAGCCGGATCATCGTCGAAAGATACAGCTGGAGCATCATTGAAAGATGCAGCCAGAGTATCATCGAAAGATGTAGCCAGAGAGTAGCAACCAAATGAAATTTTTAGAGCATCATTGAAAGATGTAGCCAAAAAGAAGAAAATGATGAACACCAATTAACTAAAACTTTAGGAGTTTATATCATTCTACAAGACATCCTTCCAACATGGTGGCTGAATAGCAGGTTCCGGAGCATTGGGCGTTCCGACCGTCAAGTTATGAAGCACTAGCCAGCTGAACCATCAAGTTCCAGAGCATCTTGGAATGGTGCTCCAGAAGTTGTTATTCCTTTATGAGAGGTCCTACAAAATGAAAACATGGGTTAAGTCAGAAATGAAAATTAATAAATAAAAAATATTCTTTGAAAACAAATTTGGTACACATGTCTTTTTATTACAACTTTTCATCATATATATATTTTTTAATTTTTAATTTTTTATTTATTTTTTAATTTTTTAATTATTATTATTTTATTAGATAACATATAGATATTAAATCAAGTAGACTCTACCTTGACAGAGTCAATGCATTGGTTCTCTCCTTGTATTTCTACCAATTTTGTAAATTCTTCTTTATTAATAGGTTTATGGTAGATATGTAGGCGATGACCATTAACTAAGAGGGTTCGCAAATCACCATCAATGGGTTTTAGCTGAATTGTACCATTCGAGAAGACTTCAAAAATTTCATATGGCCCCAACCAATGAGTTATGAGTTTTCCTTTATGGTATTTATATCTTGAATCGAATAGCAAGGCCCAATCACCATTATGAAATTCTCTCTCTTTGATATATTTGTCATGCCAAACTTTTTTGTTGATGTTGAACTAGTTCAGTTGGATGGACAACATCGAAATGCAGGTCATCCAACTCACTTAACTGTAAAACTCATTCTATTTGAGCTCATTTCAAATCTAGACCCAACTCCATAGATGTACATAGGGTTTGTAGTTCAAACTCAATGGGGAGATGAGGTTTATTCCCAAAAACAAGCTCATAGGGGCTGAATCCAGTTGTAGATTTCCATGTTGTATTGTACGCCCAAATGGCTTCAGGAAATTTCCTAGCCAAATCTCTTCTTCCTGAAGAGACAGTTTTTGTCAATATGTTTTCTAACTCCCTATTAGTCACCTGTACTTGACCATTTGCTTGAGGGTGATAAGGAGATGACTTCTTATGACTCACCTAAAAATGGTTCGTAAATGCTAGGAGAACTTTAGACATAAATTGGGGTCCCTAATTTGTAATGATAGTTTAGGCGGCTCCAAATCAAAGAAAAAATTTATTATAGAGAAAAGCAGCAACTTGCCCTTCTCTAGCAACTCGTAAAGCTTGAACTTCTGCCCATTTCGTCAGATAATCAGTACAAACTAATATGTATCCTTTCCCTTGAGAGTAAGGATATATGGGGCCGATAAAATCTAACCCCCATTTTTTGAATGGCTCCAAAGTTACCTAAGGTTGCAAAGGTATTTCTATAGAAGCAGTTGGTCTTCCCACTCTTTGATATTCATCACAACAACGGACATAATTTTTAACATCTTTATGCATTGAAGGAAAATAATATCCAACACCTAAAATTTTATGAGAAGTTTTTTTGCAGAGTAATGGACCCCAGAAGGATCATCATGATAGACTGTCAAAATACTATAAGTTTCATTGGCCCTGACACATCTTCTCAAAATCATATCAGGTCCACAACGAAATAAAATGCCATTAATCCATTTAAATGGTGCACACTCTCAAATAAGTCACTTCCTTTATTTTGATGTAAATTCAGGAGGTACTTATGATGTAGCTAAATAGTTGGTAATATCAGCAAACCAAGGAGTCTTTATAGTGATGGAAAATATATTTTCATTTGGAAACTCATCTTGTACAGGTGCTCGGTCACCCTCTTCTTGTTTGATTCGAGATAAAAATTTTGCCACCTCGTTAAATTTCACTAGCTTGTCAAGTATTGTCACATTGAACTTTTGAAGGAGTAGTAACCATCTCATTATTCGACCATTAACTATAGGTTTATTGATTAAATATTTTATAGCTGAGTGATCTATATAAACTATAACTTTATATCCTGTAATATAATGGCAAAAAAATTTAATGGCATGAACCACAACCAAGAATTCTTTTTCTATTGTCCTATAGTTTCTCTCAGCAGATGTTAGGTTTTTGCTAATAAAATATATGGAATATTTACCCCCATCCTCATCTTCTTGCCCTAATACTACACCAATTGCATCATCTAAAGCATCAACATAAATGTGAAAGGGAAAACTCCAATTTGGTCCACGCAGTATAGGAGTAGAGAAAAGCTTCTCTTTTATCATTTCAAATGATTGTTGACACTCAAAAATCCAATTAAGCTCCACATCTTTTTGGAGAAGAGAAAACATAGGGGCTGCTATCTTACTAAAGATTACTATGAACCTTCTATAATATTCAGTATGTCCAAGAAAAATTTGAACATCTATTTGTGTTTGAGGAATAGTCAATTGTTGAATGACTTCAATTTTTTTAGGATCAACTTTTATTCCTTCCAAGGAAATATGATGACCTAAGACTATTCCTTGTTCCACCATTATTAAAAACTTTTCATGGCTAAGGGATAGTCAGTTTTCCTCACAAACCTCTAAAACCCTATCTAGGTTTTGAAGAGGTTCATCATAGGTTGGCCCATATACTATGAAATCATCCATATAAACCTCTACACAATCATTGAAAAGTGCTACAAATATAGCCAAAATGGATTTCTGAAAATTCATTGGAGCATTACAAAGTCTAAAAGGAAGAACTCAGTATGCATATGTACCCCAAGGACAAGTAAATGTTGTCTTATCTTGGTCTTTCAGTGCTACTTGAATTTGGTTGTAACCACTAAATCTATCCAAAAAGGAGAAATATTTCCTCCCAGCCAAGTTGTCCAAGACATGATCAACAAATGGTAAGGGAAAATAATCTCTAAAAGTGGCTTTATTAAGTTCTCTATAATCTACACAAATTCTCCACTTCCCATTTTTATTTGGTACAACTACCATAGGTGACACCTACTTACTATCTAAGATAGGATAAATAAATCTTGCACGTAGGAGTTTCTCAATCTCAATTTTGACAAGATCCTTTAACACTGGATTGAGTCTCCTATATGGCTGACGAACATGTCTCATATTTGGATCAATATAAATGTGATGAATAAAAACACTTGGCTAAATCCCCCTCATGTTTGTATAGTCCCAAGCAAAAGCTTTAGACCTTTTTACCAACACATTAAATAATTTATCCTCTTGTATTTTGTCAACCAACTATTGACATTCACAATTTTTTCTAGTAGTAACATAATTGTTTTTGTTCCTGGATAGGCCGAAGTGATAGTATGTATTGGTCGTAACAAGGTATTGAGAGGAAAAATATGAGGTATAAGTTAGTGAAATATTGTAATATAATCAAATAAATAACCCGTTCTAAGAATCATATTGGCCAAGGGACAAGGCATCCCCATGGTAACATAATTTTATTCCATCCCACTTATATCAATTGGTTTTCCAAAAAAAATTGGTACATCCTCTATTACCTCTTCACTCGAGCCTATAGCTAGGTGTGCAACTTCATTTACTAACTCATCCTCTAATTCCTCTCTATGTTCTTTAATCACTACCATGGCTAAGGAGGCCAAACTCTCTTGCCCACTAAATTCTTCTAGTTCATCAACCCAAACTTTATTATATTCAGTAGGTTTAGCAGGAGGATATAAAAAATAAACGTTTACTATCTGGACCATGTGAAATGGTCATTCCTCCTTCTTGACAATCAATTTTAGTTGCGATAGTAGCCAACCATGGTCTTCCCAAAATTATTGGATAACTATCTTTGGGTGTAAGCGATTGGATTATTTGAAAGTCAACTGGATATTCCCATCCATCAACTTTAACAAGAAAATTTTTAATAACACCTTTTGGAATGGCTATAGACTGATTTTCCATTTGTAAGACTGTAGTTGTGGGACTTAAATCGGTAAGACTTAATTTTTCCATCACATCCACCATAATTACATTAATAGCTGCTCCCAAATCCACCAGCGCATTAGGTATTGCTACCTCATTAATTGTAACAGTAATTAGTGGACTCCCAAGATCATCATATTTTAGAGCAACAATTGTTCTAGACAAAAAATCAGCTAGATAGCCATCGATGTGCATAGTATTTATTTTCTTTGGTTTCCTTCCTAGAGTCTTAATACATAGTTGTTTGATCAACTGATTTAACTTAGGAATTTCCTTTATTTCTTGCAGCAAACGAACCTCTATTTGGAATTGTTTAATTTCTTGAATTAATGTAGTTTCAGAGGCTAATGTCATTTCCAGAGTATCTTTCATAATTGTTGATTTCAGATGCTCCAAAAATGGTGCTTGAATTTTCTCCTTTGAAAGGGTGTCCTTACTAAGCTCAGTCAAAGATTGAACTTCCTCCTCTTGAGGTAAGTCAGCAACTCCTACCGCTGAAGAGGACTCCATAATATTTGTGGGTACGGTAGAGGTAGATGGAGTATCCTTCTCAAAATTTTGAGGAATAGGTTCGTCCACTACTTCCTCAATGGTGGGAGATTGAAGTGTCCTATTAGAACGTAACTAGACATTTCCACAATGAATTGCATTAATTCCTATGACATTATCTTGTTTAGTAGTATATACCAAAGTAGTATATACCAAAGTATTATGTCGATTGTTCTTAGGATTGGGAAGTGGTTGTGCTAGAAGTTGAGGTTGATTTACCTGGTCAGTTTGAGGAAGATTTTGAGGTGGGGGTAATAAATTTTGTTGTTGATTCCTCCTAGGACCAATGTAAAATTGATTATGTCCTTGATTCTAATGGGCAGCAATATGTTGTGGATACCATTGTAGTTGTGATTGGCTTGGCCACTGCTAAGTTCCCCATGATTGACTTACCCATTGAGGAGGTCCCCAATAAGGAGTTCCCCAATTAGGTTGTGGAGGATATGGCCAATTCCAAGATGGAGTCCATTGATTACCAGCCCAATTTTTTTGTGGTCTCCATGCAGGGTTGGAATTCTGTGCATAAGAGAAATTACCTCCTTAGCGTTGGTTTAGCACATTTATTTCTTCTTCAACCTGAGCAGTTTTTTTCTTAGTATTCTTTTTTTTATTCAAGGGGTAAATGCTCTTGAACCAGAGCTATGAACCAAAATACAACCATTCAACAATACCACCCCAATGGGGTTTGAACCTTGGTGGCAAGAACAACAATGTCACCTTTAAACCATCACACTATGCCAATACCAACAAAATTTCTGATTTATTAGTATTCTTAAGATCATTAAGAAGCTCACATTGATTGGTAGGGTGGCTTTGCTCACAAATTTGACAAACACTAACCTTGTTTAAAGGACACTCACGTAAAATATGTTGGTTTTGACACCTAGGACAATAGATTGACAAAGTCTCAAGGTTACATGTCTTTTCTTGTATACCATCCAATGTAGTGTTCAATTGAACAAGTATGTATGTCTTAAGATTTTCTATTTCTTCTCAGAGCTTACCTATCTCGTTATTCCCTTTGAAAAGATTATTTTTTTGGATTCCTCCTCGAGTACGTGAGAAATTGCAACACAAATCACATATGTCTGCAAGGGCTAACTGAGACACGTCACCTTTTCCCATTAAATCAAGACTCCTTATTGCATCATCATCAAGTCCCTTTAAAAATATAGTCTTGAAAATCTCAACACTAATAGTCGTTTCTCCACATTGTTTAGATAAGAAAACAAACCTATCCAAATAGTCCTCTAGACTCTCATCCTCATTTTTTCTAAGTTTAAACAACTCTTCCTTATGATCACTCACCCTACAATAACTCTAATATTTATTCAAAAATATAGTCTCCATTTCCTCCCAAGATGTAATACTTCCAAAGGGTAGTCCCATAAACCAATGCATGGTCAAATCCTGGAAAGCTGAAGGAAACAACTTCAGTTTTTGGTTATCATTTTTATAGTCATAGGTTTGAAAAGGACCTTAAATTCAAAAATAAATTGGTTTGATTCTTCTAAGGATAAACCACAAAAGTTTGGAAGGAAAGCTAGAGAGATATTTTTCATCAATGTATCATCATCTGCATCTAGAGCAATAGGATAAGTGAATGTTCTAGGTAGTTGAGGATCATTGTTATTATGATTGGCATCATTATAGTTAGCTTTTTCCCTCTGATCTCCCATGATGTTTAGAGGAATATGCTCCTCAAGAATAATTTCCTCGACAACAGGTTGTAATACAGGATGATCTTCAGGATAATAATGGAAAGCCTCTGGTGGATTAGGCTCAATTAATTCATCAACAGAGTGGTCTTCTGAGCCTTGGGCCTCCCTATGTATAATTAGAATGTATTTTGGGGGTGTCTTTCGTATAAATCATTTGTGAGGGCCTCTTTTCTTGACCATGCAGAAAAGGAATCCAAAGATAGTATTTTTGGCCTAAAAGAGGTAGTCTAGGCATCTTCTATTAACACTAAAGCAAAAGAAGCTAAACAGTCCCCGACAACGGCGCCAAAAAGTGATAGGTTGTCATTAGGTCCCATTACTTTAAAATATAAAATTCAATTTCTCGACTGGGTAGTGTCCAAGGCAATTTGCAATAGAAGAAGTTTGGAGTATCTCCCTCATGTTTTCTAACTTTTAAAAACAACTTAATATTAATTCTAACTTCAAACTATCTAACTATAAAACTATAAAGCAATTTATTCCTAAGAAAACATGAAATGTTTGAATTGAAAAACATAAGAAAACTAATTTAGAAAGCATGATAACTGAATTAAAAAGTACATAAATGATTAAACTAATAAGCTAAAAAATTATAAAAGCAGAGAAACTTATAACAATCCATAAAACATCTTTTTACAATAAAAATTCTAGCAGTTAATAATAGAAACTACAGAAGTGAAAGACAAAAAATACTTCAGACCTAAAATTTCATAACAATAAATTCAATAATTCTCTACAGAACAACAATATAATAAAATAAAACCCTTATCTACTTAAATCATCTCCCTTCGAGTGGCCAGCTCATGGGTTATCACATTCATTCTTAGCTCACATTCACAGTTATTTCATAAATGCTTCTATCAACCATAATTATCGTCCATAAATCATACCTCAAAAATTTTAGATAATAATCTCTTTATTCATAAACTTCGAAAAACATTTTGACAATATAACATTACATTTTTACTGTATATTTTACTTCTGGAGATCATGTCTTTTATAGAAAAACTCTAACTACATCCTATATTTTAGATGGTATGGATATCCATTGAAAATATCTAAAACAGATATACGAATAACTCTTATGTCTTTTAAAACCCATTACACAGTATTTAAGAGGCTCAAGTCAAGCCATAAAGTTTTTGACTCAAAGGATAATAGAAATAAAAACTTTAAAGAGTAACTATATCTTCAGTCCATCACCCTAAAGTTCTGGAGCATATTTCCAATGTATATCTTCAACTTGTTCGAGAGCACGTGCTGGTTGGATGCTTCTAATCTACAACTTGGTTGAATGATTATTATCTACAAAACATTTAAAATAACCCATTAAATCTGTATTGGAAAAATACTTCAAGAAATCAAAAGAAATAAAGTTTATACAATTTATCACTAAAAATTAAGCAATTATTTCTCCTAAAATTTAATTAATTGACAGAGGATAGGGATTTGCATGTATGAAATAGGTCTTTATTGTATTATCATGATGAGGTTATTTTTACCTCATCACATTTCATGCCCTCAATAGAATTGTTCACCCATGAGATCATGGTGTAATATCGCCAACACCTGAGGCTTTGTAATAAAGGTTTAGCACAACTGACTAGGTCATTCAAGGGCACACTCACATGAAGTTGGCATGATGATCTCGTGACCATTCCAACCTCACTAGCTTTCTATTTTCATCATCCTTGCTAAATGATTCTATATTATTTATCTCCCTCAACATTGAATCCAATGAGCAATTGCATGGCCAACCAAAAGTATTGCGGGATTTTGGGGTGGCGCAACTATGCGAGATGAAGCATGCAGGTGGGTGTGCAAAGAAGGCTATTAGAGAGCTACGTTGGAAGATATAGAACCCATATTTATGGAACCCACTATTAGTAGTGCCGCTACTAAATGGCTGGCAGTAATGAAACTGGCATAACCCTCATAGCCCAGGTCTGTCACTACATCGCGTAGGTGAAGAATGGCATGATGCCATCATGGGAAATTTGTCGAGGATGAATGAGGAGGCCATAGGGGTTGTGGATTACATATTGAAGAGGCATGTTGGGATAGCATGGGTAAGAATGTGTGGGATGTCGGTGTCAGAACGTCGTGGTAGTCACGATCGATGGTGGGTGGAGACCCACATATGAAGTCCCGATGGAGTCCAAGATAATATCATTTTCCATGAGCTTAGTGATAGAAGGTAATTATTGGTTCATTTCCCATGATGCATATGACACACACTCCATAATTTTGGGTGCATTCATAAAATTGAGGCAATTCTATAGACGTTTTCAATCTTGCAGATGATTATGTTTGCACTCCTTTCACCTACTTAGCACTTTTGCAAGAGTTCATTCTTTGCAGGCCTTTATTGAATATTCTACATTTGAAATATTTCTTTGCAGGGTTCCTACATAGGGATGTCATAGATGGAGCTATGGAGGATATCCTTAGCGATGAACATATTCATATTTGGTCTAGTTAATCATTGCCTTTTTTCCTCAAATTGTTTGTTTCAAATCCACTGTCCCTCTTTTTTGTTCTAAAATACTTCACCCTTAACTACCTGTTGTTCTCTTTCTATGATCCCTCCTTCATGCCACCAGTAGTCATTCTTTCTCCTTTCCTCCAGCCTAAGGATCTAGCAGACTCACCAAGGCTTTTCTTAGCAAGCCTACTCTAGTATGCACCTTTTGATAGGGGTGGAAACCTTAGTGTTTGAATATGTTGCACTCCTTGATACCGACATATGTTATAAATTCCATAGATAGATGACATTTGAAGCATTGAGAATCATATTACTTATGCATGGGGAATGTGTGATCTAACATTTTGTCAACTATAGGGTCACCATTAGCTATTAGAATAAAGGAGTAAATGGATCCTATTTTACCCCACGGAAAGAGCACATGTGGGAAGTCGTGTGAATAATGAGAATGTGAGCATCCACTTGGAGGGTGTTGTTTAAGTGGCCTAGTAGATATTAGATCTCACATGAAAGACTTCTGCCAGGTGGGGAAATGTGGGAGGTTGTAGTAGGTGCGCTATAGGGAAACGATGAAGTTGGTCGTGGCCTCCGTAGTTTGAACATTTGTTGTGGGAAAAAAGGTGTGGACAAAATTAGAGAAAACACTATAAAGAATGGTCTTGGTGGGATAAAAACCCGCACAAGAAGTTTGAAAATTTCATAAAACAGAGTGACGTCCATAATACTATCTCTCCATTCTTTATCAGTGAATATCCTTTGAAATAATGCCTCCTATTTTCTGAATGTGTTCCTAGGACATGATTTATCTTACCTCCCTTCCACATATGAAGGTACTTTTGAGCTCGAGCTAGGGAATTCCTCTCATGTTGCCATTGCCATGGTGCTTTCTAGCTCAACCAAAATGTGAGGCTATCATTCTATTGGTTTTCTCACCCTTTGGAGTTGATGAGTTTGCGTCATTTATCATTCTAAATAGGTAATCACCCACACTGAAGATTTGATCAACATAAGCTACGTGAAATGATGCAACAACAAACCAATGTAAGGAAACAATTATACAATGGGTTGGATTAAATATTATCACCACAAACCTGATAAGGTTTCCGAGCCTAAAGGTGGTTTCCTATTCAACTAGTGTATAAGGTGTAATCTAATTACAATGAATTTTACTTTGCACCTAATACCCTACTCATTCATTTCATTTATCCCTTTGTTTTGAGCTAAGGCATGAATACTAAGTTGAGACATTAGCATTGCACACATGGGTTGGCCTTATATTGAGTGTCACAAAGGATGGTGCAGGAAGAGGAGATGCATGTGTAAGAGATCCCACTAGCCAACGAGTAAGCAACCTTCACATTAGGATGATCCTATCGACAAGAGTTCTTAATCATCTAGATATTACACATCACCCAATTTTCCATGGATTCCATTAAGTACTTGCTCTTTGTCTTGAGTTGTCATGACATTATTTGCGTAGTTCATCATTGTAAACTATTCCTACTTCTAAATGATGCCAAAGATCCAAGACAGTAGCGGAAAGAGCCATTTACTAAAAAAATCAAGGGGTGTCAACCTCAATCATAATCAAATATTCAACAAGGGGGGCCACAGGAAAATGAATGTGGGCCCCGTGTTGCTACACTGTCATGAGAAAGGAGAATGGGACTGCCATTTAGGAAAGCCATTGTGGACGGCTGAGAGGGCGGCAACCAGAGAGATAGCGGGATCCACATGAACGATGTCCATCAACCATGATGTGGGCTAGGGAATGTGGGATTATATTTGAGGTGAGTTGTTAAAGAACGTTGAAAGATGGATGAAGTTCACAAAGTGGACTCCGCATGGGAGACAATCGTCAGTACCAATGTCATCCCTTGTAAAGTGTAAAGATTTAATGTGTGGCACCATTCTTTGATAATCACCATTAGCTTAAAGTTCCACATTTACGATTACTACATGGTAATCTTGATATCACAAGTAGGTAGAAGGACATAGAAGTTGGGAGAGAGCATGCAATTTGTGGAGAAATCACCGAGGACCGGGGAGGTAGCCCACAAATTTTGTGAAGAACCAACCTAAAGATTCCATTAAGAATTTCATTCAGGAATGGCTTGGTGAGTGATGGTGATGATGGGTTGTGGTCCCAAAAATTGAGGAGGTGGTGAAGGTTTTCTATTATGAAATGGCATCATTGTGATGGCTTCCTACAGGCGATGGTCTATAAGGGTGGATCCACCAACGAGCTATGATTTAAGAATTCACCAATGACCTTAGGGTTTCATTATGAGGAAAAGGAATATGTGGGGTCCATGTGGTGGGGTGATGTGAGAGCTTAGGCATTAGAGAATGGCAGTAGGGTGAAGACAAGCCATGCATAAGGACCCTTAATCACTTTGGACTTAGGAAATTTTTAGGTAATTGGGGTTAGTTGGCTTGCAACAATGACTAAGATGGAATGACCAACTATGGAACCTACCATGCAAATGGGAGTCAAGGGTCAGCCACTATGATGATGATGAAATAGGAATGGAGAATTGCATAGGGAGACCCACAACTAAGGGTCTATAGTGATCGAAGGATGCAATGACAAAGATGGGTGTGGGGTCTGCATGTCAGGCGGACACTAGGAATTTGTTGTGGGGGGCAACGATGAACAACAAAGGGAAACCTGCTAACATGGGTCCACGAAGGTCAATGAACGCTAGGTGAAAAGTTAAGGGAAGATCACAAGACCCAGCCCGTAAAGACAAATGACTTGGTGAAACTCAGCTAGGTGAATTGGGCCAATATTAAATTGATTATTTTAAGGATCATGACCAACTTGGTTTTGGAAGCAAGGGTGCACAGTGCGAGAAAAGAGAAAATCAACCTATCAAGAGTGAAAATGACCCGTCCAAAGTGAAAAGAGGGGGTCCCTACCTTCAATGGGGCGTGTGTGCAAAACATGCACAACACTAAGCAAGAATCTCTTAAACGTTCTTTATTTCTGCATTTGCAATTTTAGTTATATGGCCACCTTGCATAATACACCTTGCATGCCTATGGAGCCATCTTTTTTGTTTATGAGTTCCAAGCATATGAAGTTTTTCTTGCCTCATGAAGCTCTAAGTTTATTGTTCATGAGCTCCAAGCATATGAACTTTTCCTTGCCTCATGAAGCTTGAAAATCATTTTTGTGTAGTTCCTTATTAAAGTTATCAGGAGGTATAACTTTGGTATAGTTTGATGCGAAGCCCAAAATGAGGCATGAATTTCCCTTAGCCACTCGTGCATGAGTGTGAGTGAATACTGATTATGTGTGGATGTGTCTCACCTCTTTCAGGTACTCACCCAACAAACAACCTGAATTTTTGTTGTCTCAAAGCGAGCGTGCATTTTTCAAACAATTAGCCTAGATCTGATCCACATCATGATAGAAAAATAGTCAAAGCTTGATCAACCCCTTTTATTTTATTTTTCTTTCCATCTTTGGAAGTGTATGCTTGTTCCGTTATGATGATCTTTATATCATTTTCATGTGTGTTGTTTTGTACCTATGTTGGTTTTCCATGGGATTTTGATCCTAGAGGCTTGATCATCCCCTTGATCAATATCATCCCATCTTACTATCATCAGTGTACTTGGACCCATCTTGATGGATGTTTTTCTACTTTAGTGTGATTCTGAAGTAAGTTCATCCTCTCACTAAAGTGGGGGCTAAATGTAGTGTCAAAAAATTTCATCGGTAACATTTTCACACTTGTTTGGGCTCTCCTTGTAAAACCGAACCTAATAATGCATTGAATTAGTGTTGTAATGTGTTTAACACACTCACATTAGCTCCTAGGCCCTTGTGAACTAATGAATTTAAATGGTACCTTGCTAAAGTTTTGTGAAGCGTTTTAACACACTTTCACACTTTTCTAAGGTTTCATCAATTAACTAGACCTAATTTAAACAAAGTATACCTTAATCCTACCTTATTTGAAGTGTTGTAAAGTGTTGTAACACACTTTCACACTTTCCTAGGGTTTTAATTAATAGCTAGGATTCTTTATGGTTTAATTGGCCTTTTTAACTAGGAAAATCCTGACACAAATCAATATCCTATCATGATTTAGGTGTTTAGGGTTGAATGGCCCAAATTTAGTGATATGGGACTCATTCACCACCTTGGGTGAATGAGTCCCACATAGGTTTTTGCATTCTGAACCTAGTTTCACACCTTCATAAGGATTTTTGAAAATGGTCCCATAAATTATGCCTAATGGGACTCATTTTCCACCTTGGGTGAATGACTCCTGTGTGACCTGAGATCATAATTAATTCAAATTTTTGGTGGTATTTTATCCACCTAGATCTTATGTCATCTTGTAGTATTGTAATTTCGAGAATTATTTCATTATTTAGTATAAATACAAGGTTCTTTCACTCATTTTCACCTAAGCATTCAAGAGATCACCTAACAAGTTGAATGAGCATCCTTATAGCAAGTTTTAGTTCACAAGAGAATTAAAGAGCATTCAAGAGAATATTTTCAAGAATTTTAGAGAATTATTCAAGCATTAAGTATCATGTCAAATATTTCATGTATCATGATTGTTTTTGAGCTAACAATTGTGATGTAGGGTTTTATAATTTAAGCTAGCATTTCATTCAAGATCTATCCTATTCAAGAAAGTGTCAAAATATAAATCCTTTGGAGCCATGATCTCATACATGTTTGTAGCCTCTTATTGCTAAGGTTTGGTGAGTTGTAACATCATATTTTGTTCATTCATCATTCTCCATTCTTATTTCATTTTATTTCAAGGTTTGATTACCAAAACTAGGTTTGACAAAGGAAAACCCCTTTCCACTAACAAAACAACATTTTTACCTCTCTTTAGTGAGTGATTTGTAGGTTTAGATTGAAGAAACATTGAGGAGAAATTTTGGAGAAGGTTTTTAAAGTGCCTAATGTTGTCAAGGTTGTCATCAAGCATTGGAGAGAACCTATAGGTTAATTTATAAAGATTTAGATTCAGAAACCTAAAGAAGCAAATTGAGTAGAATGAGAAGATCAGATGTAGACCTTGAAGTTTATAAAAACCCTAACTAGACTAATTCACCACTTCTAGTGAACGAGTCCTAGTCTAGGTCAAAATTCATATTTTTAGAGATTTGGATGCTCATTTTCTAGATTCCTATTTCTACATAGAAATCTAGATCTAGGATTGATTTTTTTAGCTTGGCATATGATTCCTAGTCAACATTAAAGTCATATTTTCTAGCATTTTAGAGCTCCTTCTAGTTATCTTCAGATCTCCAAGTGCACACATTCTATACTACAACTTTCTATTTTGTTTCAGTTACATTTTAGGTCATTTAGTGAATCATTACATCATATTAGGGTTTAGCATTACATCTTGCATTTCATTTGTCTTTCCAAGTCTTAACTTGGTGGTGAATCCCTCATTAGTTTACATTTTTCCCCTAGGACAACCCTATTGCAAGATCTCTTTCTTCTTTGCATTGAGATCTCTAGGGTTTTTCGTCGAATCAGAGAGACTGAAGATTGTTATTCTAGGCCCTAAACCATAGAAAGCAACCATTTTCCACCTTTCATAGTTTAAAAATAATAATATAGGGCTACCTAATTCTATAAGGGCATCTTCATCAACTCATGAAAATACTAAGGAAAAAGTGAAATCAAAAGGAAAATCCTTTGTGGGTACAAAATCTCCATCTCCATCATGGATTATAGACTTTGGTGCTTCACACAATATGGGTTCTTCATAGGTTTTTTCATACTAATAGCCATCAAATTTGTCCACAATCACTTTAGGTGATGATACTTGAGCATTGGTAAAAGCGAGAGGGTTTGTTTAAGTGCAAAGAGGAACATTTGCAAAAAATTTAAGTGTTCCTTCACTTTCAACTAATCTCCTTTTAGTGTATTAAATAATTCATTTAGGGAAGGGCATGAGAGTAGACCTCTCTCAAAATATAGTTAAGATAGGAGAATTATAAATAAATAATTTGCTAGAAATAGGGAGTCAAAATCACCAATATAGATTATATACCTTCTCCAATTTTTTCATAGCCATTTCTCCAAAATCACCACTAACTTAGATGAAGTTAGAAAATTGTGGCATGAGTGGTTTGGCAATCTTAACTATTGCTATCTTGAACAACTATGTCAACATAATATGGTAAATGGATTACCTAAGTGTAATGACAAAAAAATTACTCCCTAACATGGCCTTTATTTAGTGTTGTAGCATGTCTAACAAATTCACATTAGGTCTTGGGCCTTTCTAAAGTAAATGAGCTTGTTGATGCCTTATTTGGAGTGTTGTAACACACTTTCACACTTTTCTATGGTTTTATTAAATATTTGGGCTTCTTTATGCTTTAATTGGCCTTATTTTGCATCCACAAACCTAATTTAATGCATCCTTTTGAGGATAATCTCAACATAAATTGACATCCAAATCATAACTTAGTTATTTTTAGGTTGTGTGGCCTTAATTTGATGGTCTAAGACTCATACGCCACCTTGGGCATATGGGTCCCACATGGGGTTTTGGGTCCCAATCCTAATTTTTACACCTTTCTAAGTATTTTTTAAATTGGTCCCATAATTTATGCCTAATGGGACTTGTTGATGGGTGTTTTTGCACCTCTCAACATAAGTAATGCATAAGTGCATTACCTCTCTTGAAAGGAAATCTCCTATTAACAAGTTGCAGAAAATTACCCCAAGGTCTCTCGAGTGGCAGGTCATGACTTGCTTAGAATGTTTCAGTTGGTTCATGTGATTTGCTAGTAATCATAGGGCAGCCTTACATATGTTATGTTGGAGCGCTATCAATTCCTTAAATGGAGTTTTGAAGATATTGGAGTTGATGTAGAATTGTTGCAAGTTCAAAACAACAGTCTAGAACTCCACTTTTATTATCAGATTTGGATTTACAATGATGCTGGAACTTTACCTAAATTATTTTTTCAAAGAAAGGTCAAAAGGGAAGGGGAAGGAGCAAGTTCCTAGACCTATAACTACCAATTAACAATGATAATGGAGGATGCTATAGTGGAAAACCTTCCTAAAACTAAGTTCCACTTAACCAAGTCAACTAACAGTATCATGAAACTAGTGCTATCTTCTTAGGTGTACAGAATTTCAACTATTTATTCACCATAAAGCATGAATAAAATATGAAATTTAATTGCAGTAATGAATCTATGTTCAGACTAGCTTTACACTATTATTTGTCATCAACAAATAGTTGAAAGCATGAACAAGGAAGGGCATCAACACAATAGAATTCTTCAGCATCAATGAACAACATTTACTAATATACTAAAGCCTATGAAATACATATAACAACAAAGTAAATCTACTCCAATCTATCAACTATGAGGAGATGAATCATGAAACATGAAGGAAACTCAAGAATGCACCAAAATCAATGAATTTCTATTAGAATTTCAACATTTCTTTACAACAACTCAACTCTTTCTTTGAAAATGAGAGGAGACCCCCTATCTATATTTTTCAAAATGAAAAATGAATGGAAAAGATTTAATCTCATTGTGTGGACAAGATTCACTACAAATTAGGGTTTCACCTACCCCCAATATTTTACAATTTAAAATACATTTCTTGTCTTTTTCCTATTTCATCCTCTAGTGCCCTATTACTGTAGCACTTTTATCTTCTAGTTGATTGCCCTTTTTCTGCATCTACATAGTGAGGAACTCATCATCAATAATAGGATTTCCTTCATTCTTCTTCACAGTGGCATACTCCATTAATTTTCCCATCAGCGCTTGAAGTTTATTCCATTCTAGGATGTCGGATTGGAGCACTTGCAAGGTCAATTTCTTGGACCTGCTAGTGATCAACTCCCAATTCTTTCTACACTTTGGCATATTCTTGACTACTTGTTCTAACTGGGGAAAGGATTGGGAAGTAAAATCCATAAAGACTAGAATCAGTGAGTCTGTAGCCCCATTTTCCATCTTCTTATGAAAACATGACCTTATTTTCTAGTTGTCTAGCTCGATGGTAGGCATGTCGTAATTTGTCATGAGCTTCAGATATTCTTCACAATCTACCCTATGTTCTTTAAC
This sequence comes from Sequoia sempervirens, assembly GCA_007258455.2. Lineage (NCBI taxonomy): Eukaryota > Viridiplantae > Streptophyta > Pinopsida > Cupressales > Cupressaceae > Sequoia > Sequoia sempervirens. The sequence goes on from VDFB02379711.1 coordinate 219,683,823, forward strand.
CCAATCTAGGTTGAGCTCCACTTCATGGAGCACCCACTCGAAGAATTCTCTTCTATGGTCTAAACCTATTTTCCATGTCTTGACCAACCAATAGTCATCCTTTGCGAAGGCCGACTCTTTCTCCAAGTCTTCTTAGGCATCTTGAGGATAGCCTCAAGCTTAGGATATACAATCTTATACAATTTAGGGAAGTCAATTAAAAATTTCTCTGTTCCTTTGAGTTGATTTTGCACTTTCATAAACTTATTGTCTATTCTAACAGCATGACCAATCCCCATGTCACCATTGTAGATCACCTGTTGGAACCAGTCTTTAGTAGCCTAGGTCCAGTTCTTTCTCTTTTCCATCTTGCTTATGTCATCTTTGGAGAGAAGCAATGGTGGGGCCGACAAGGTCATTGGTAGCTCTTCAATAGAAGACCACTGTTGTATGTCGGTGGTGAGGTCTGCTACCTGTGCCTTCAACTCCTCATTAGAGGATTGATCCTTGTTCATCTGGTGCACACTAGTGGCAACAGACCCTTAAAGATGATCAATATTTTGTTCTCTCATAGTTGTACCCAGGTCGATGGTGGAGATATTATAGCTAATTCCTTCTCCCTTGTCCATTATTAGAGTAGAAATTTGTACTGCCCTCGATCCCAATGCATCCATCATGATATGGGATCAAACCTTCAGCTTCTTTTCTTTCTTTTTCCCTATTTGGGCTTGTGCAAGGATAGCTTCTAGCCTTTCTTTGGGACCCATGAGTGTGGGGGTCATCTTTTGTAGCTACTTCTCCAGCCACTTAGGAATTTGAAATCCCTCTTTTTTTGGTGATTCATGAACACCTTCCTCTCCTTGAACATGTTGAATCTTCCTTTCCTCATGGTCCACAACTTCCTACTTTGTTTTCTCTTCTTCTTCTTCTTCATTTGAGTCATGGATGAATATAGTATTTTCTTCATGTAGCCCAGTAGTAAATATATTTTATTTAGGGATATATTTTCCTTTACATGCCCTTTATTCTTCTTGCCCGAGCTCTACTTGGTGTTATACTCCAGGGCTCTTTCTCATTCCAGCCTCTTCTTCAAGCTTATCTTCTTTCTTTTCCTCTTCTTCCCTCTTGGGAGGTACTTCTTCTTATTGGTCAAGGCCTTCATCTTGTTCCTTGGTCAGAGGCTCTGTAGATACCTCCATGTATTCTTTTGTTTCTTTCTTTTGCTCAAAAGACTACCTCTAAACTTCCTCTCCAATATTTTTGAGTTGTTTGGACAACTCTTCCTCAAGTTCCTGATCAGAGGACTCCACTATATACTTGGGGCTAAGGTCTTCAACATCTTCCTGTAAGGACTGTGATCCTTCTTCTTCATATACCACCTCATCAATGATTACATTTTGATGTTTTGGATGTTCGTGGCAGTCATCCCTAAAGGGGTCCTTAGGTTCATCATCTCCCTCTTTGGTTGCCTCCCTCTGTTGTATCTCTAGTTCCTTTTGAGATCTGCATGGTTGCCTCCATTTTGGGTGGTTTTGTCGAGGGAGAGATAGGGAGGCCAGCAATAGCTTGAGTGAAAGTAGCATGTACTACAGGGTTCATCAATACTCTAGAGAGCTCCATAGGTATATTCTACATGTGTCACGAAAATTCCTCTAGAAGAGTGAGAGTAGGTATTGTAACTATTGATGCTAGGGTAACTGTAATTGATGGAGACATTAAGAAGAATGAGAGTGGGGAGGTTGTGGTAGAAGAGGAATCCCTCACCATAAATGGAGCAGTTGGTGAGGTGGAGGAAAGGTGAACTAAGATGTCCACCATGGGTAGAGAGGAGATGGGTAATGTTTGAGATGTTGGAGGAGTAATAGTAGTGGCAATGGTGGTGGCAGCAAGAGTAAAGGCGGCAGGTGGTGACTTAGGTTGCTCAGCCTCTTGCTCTTCTCCTTCATGCAGTGGATCCTCTTGGATCATGGGAATCTTCACCATAAGTTAGAGTGACTCCTTAGAGCTTTAAATAAGTGATCTATGCATCGATCGACTACCTTGTCCTATGATCCACTAGTTTTGTCAGAATATTGAGGTCATTAACCTCTTCTTTGTTACAGTCTATTAGGGGCAATGACATTATACCTCAGATCTATGATGGTGTTCTCATCTTCTATGATTTGATCTAGTACTAGGAATAATTTGATTGTCTTTATGAATTAAATAGTCATGTCATCCCAATAGTTAGCCCATGAGTCTTCAACATTGTGAAAATGGGTGTATTCCTTCCCAAAAAAATTATTCAACTTTCCATATGGGTCCATCTTTGGCCGAGTAGCGTGGAGGCCCAATTTGTACTCAATGATCTCCTTCTCTTAATATTTAGCACGTCGGGTAGCTAGGAGGGCATACATTCCCTGCCCGAATGTGAGAGGATATGGTATTGTTACCCAATGTTTTCCAACAAGGAGAGTATGTGCATTTTGATGCTACCTTGAGACATCTAACAAGATTAACTGGTCATTTGGATACCAGGGTAACTTGTATGGCCTCTGAGTGAAACCTTCTATTTGAATGTAGGTGAATTTGGGGAACTAGATGAATAGAAATATGAACCTAGGAATGAATGCATAGATGCTATATGTGAATCTCCTCTTGAAGTCCCCTCTAAGAAGTCTGCTAATGTGCCTAATAAAGGCGTCATTCACCTTGTAGTAATCTTTGTTGAAATTTCAGTATTGGAGTTGTGGATGCCTGTCATATACTTTCAACTCTCTCCCTAGAGTTGGGATTTGTGTGGGAAATAAACCTCTATATCAAAATGGGTCAGCCAGGAGATAGACCAAATAAGAGGTAATATAAAACTAGGAGGTCTTCTTGACCACTAGGAATTGCTCATGCAAGTTGTTAATGATCATTCCTGCTTAGTGGAACTTGGTCTTTCCCCTGATGATCTCTTCTATAAAGTAGAACATCTAGTATTGGAAGTAGGCGGTAGTTGGGATACCCATGACTCTACTTAGCAGAGTCACCATGTCATGGTAATCCTCATAAAAATCACTTCTTAACAATTCTTGGGGCACTTTGTTTGTATTTCCCCTCTTCTCCTTTAACTAGTACTGTTAATCAATTTCTTGCATTTTAGAGGGTTTACCTTCCATGTGCTTTCTACATATTCCTTCATTGTTTCCTCCATAAGTTCAAAGATCAGGATGTGGAAATTTTTCCATGTGGACCTAGCAGACAGGTCAGCCAATACTTTACCATCATCATCCACAATCCTTCTTCGTTTCTCCTGATAGGCTTCTCTGCAAGACATTACTAATTCATGGGCCACAAGAGCTGGTGGTGTGAACCAAGATCCCTCTAAAACCTGCAAAACACAAGAGATAAACACATTGTAAGATTGAAATGCAAGTTAGAATCTAAGTTCTTCAAGAAATCCATTTATCAATGCTCTAAATAGGAAAATGAAAGCAATATAATGAGAAATCAACCAAAGAGATTAAATCCTGTGAAAGCAATGTAAATTCTTGATCTCTTGAGGGAATTGGTGCCAATTTGATGTGAAAATTGGCCCTTTCCCAATTCCAATGCTAGCTTTGATGAGTTGATGAATATTTTGATCCACTTTGATGAAGATTGATGAATGCTCTAAGATTAAACCTGCATAACCTATATATAAACTCAATGATATGGATAAATATTGCTAAATATTTGAGTATAGTAAGTTTACTCAAATTGTGGATGATGAAATGAGGAGAGGAGCTCTTCATTTATAGAATTATAAGATGGATGAATGTCCAAATTTGAGAAATGTGGGACTAACATTCATCCAATGGTATGATTCCACTTGTCAAGCTATGAATGGATGAAGGATGTGCAATATTTGGGGTTTGTGCCAATAAATGCATATTTTTGAATTTCAAATTTGTCGAAATTGTAATCAAGGGAAAATCTGATTTGTTAAAGGGTTAGCACAATAACAGAAAATCCATTGAAATAACAAAGTACAAAGGAAATAATATGAAAACAAAAGGAAGAATGTTACCCTAGGTCTTCATCTTCCATGCTTTACCTTTGTTACACCTCCTAGCTTGCAGTAAATAGAGATGCCCTCAAATTTGTATGAGCAACTATGACAAATGACAAGACTAAAGCAAGTTTTGAAGGATTTTATTAAGAGAAATGACTTGACAATAGACTACAATGACAATGACTGCAAATGACTATGACCCTAAGTTGACAGCAAGTTGACATAGACTAAGAGTGCAAGAAGTCAAATGAGCTAAAGACTGAGAGAGCTAAATGAGAACAAAATTGCCATTTTATAAAAATTGCAATTTTGAATGTGTGGCCAGGATGAGAAGATGACAAAACCCTAGAATCAAAGATCAAGATTGAATGTTGCTGTATGCATTAGGGTTAGGTCAAAATTAGGGCAAATGATAAGGATGAAGGGCCAAGATTGAATTATAAGATAATTCAATCAAGGGTCGAAATTAAATGAGAAGTCAAAAGTCAAGAATTAAATTGGAAGATAAGACTGGCACAGACAAAGAGGTTGCTGGAGAAATTAAATAATAAAATTTATTTCCTCCAGGTGACCAGTGAATAATTAAATAATAAAGATATTATTTAATTATAGAGGAACGTGACAAAAATAATTATTTTGAATTAAATGATGATTTAATTCAACATTCAAGAGAGTGGACTAAATTAAATAAATAAAATTTATTTAATTAATGAGAGAAAAGACTAATGAATAATTAAATAATTAAAATAATTATTTAATTATAGTGGAAAGTGGACAAAAATTAAATAAATTAGAATCTATTTAATTTTAAAAGAAGGGAACTTAATTAGTGACGTAATTAAATAAATAAAATTTATTTAATTAATCAAGAGAGAATAAAGATAAAAATGAATTAATTAAATAATTAAAATTATTTAATTAATAGAAGAATTATGACTTTAGAAAATAATTAAATAATTAAAAGTTATTTAATTATTAAGAATGAAAGGGGCAATGTTGAATAATCAAGAGTTGCAAGCCTAGGACAATTTTATGTGTCTACATTTTGCCCCTCTTTGTCATAATGTAGCATGTCACATTGTGACAAAGAAAAGAAGTCAAAAATATGCCCCAGTGCAAAATAAGATGAGGAAGAATGACAAGGAGGGTTGTGGTATGCCCCCTCGAGAGGACAGGTTCCAAGAACATGGGTGTGCTCTCGAAATGGATGAGAAGACTAGAATATGAAGAGACAAAGAAATGTTAGTGCAAAAGATATGGATGATGATATGGATGCAATGCCTATATGAGATGGGAGAGAGAAGATGACAAGACTAAAGAAGATGCATGTTAGTTCCTAGACAAATCCTTCAAAACATTGCCATAGGACTAATATTTATTGCTCTTAATCATCATTGGGTGGTAAAAATGACACAAATGGACAATAAACACCATGGTATGACGTAGACCAAGGTGTGCAAGGTCATCCACTTGAAAAATCGACAGTCACAGACAAGGAATGTCCTAACTCATACTAAGGGTCATGTTGCCCCAGTCTTTTTGTCAAGACAATCCACAGACAACAGCCAAAGAAAATAAAATAGGCCAGGAGACGTCATCGCACCTCTAAATCCTTCATTGGACATCCTCGAGGTAGCTAGTAACATGACCAAAAGACAAGATAGTAAAAATATAAGACAAAAATAGACAAGATAGTCAAAAGATAAGACAAGATAGACCAAAAAGATGAACAACCATTTTATTTTGTTTGCCAATGTTTGTTTTGCCAAAGATTGAATTCTTGTCAGTTTGACAGTTTAAGAGTTTTGCCAATTTGACAGTGTTGACAATTTGACAGGGCCTATTATTAGGAAGGACACATCCTGAAAAGGCAAAGGACATTTTGATGAGGTCTAACTCCAAGAAGGACACATCTTGAAGAGGACCAAAGAGTGACAAAATTGACATTGTTTTGAGTAATATGTTTTGGCAAGTTGACCGATGTTGACTGTATGATTGATTGGCTTATGTTGTCTAATTTTGACCAATTTTTACATTGACATTTCAAATGACTATCTTGTGTTCGAGTTTGACTATGTCTGACTTATTTGACCGATGTGACGATTGTGAAAAATGCCATGATTTTATTTTGACCAACCTAAAAGGACTGACCTAATGTCTCGGGGACTCATCGACTGATGGCCTTGCCTACGTAGCAAATGCGCAGAGACAACGTAGTTCGACAATGACATGGACTAACTGACATGACTGACTTTGACTCCATTTTTAGGATTTTGACATTGATTTGAATGTTTTTGTGTTTTTCTCTGGACCTTTTATGATTTTTTTATTATTTTTTTTTTAGGACATTTTATGATGTTTTTGTCTTTTTTTTTCAGGACATTTTATGATGTTTTTTGTCTTTTTGTCATTTTATGATTTTTTTTGGATTTTGACATTTTTGAGGTGTCAATGGATGAAAATTTGGGTAGCCTTTGTGCTAGATACCAATGACAAGGGGAAAACCAAGTCTAGGTGCAAGGAGATAAATGAGATTAATGGATGAAATGGATGTATGCATAAGAGAGCCAGGATGTGATCTCCAAAGACTATGTCGCATAGGAATGACATGCCCCATTCTAGGTACAAGACTTAGGATTTTTCGTGACAAAGCTAATGACAATAGGATAATGATATGATTGGTTTAGATAGGATGAGGTATGTCAAGAGATACCCAAAAAACATGTTTCAACACTTTGCCCCTATATCTTCATCAAGATCAAAAGGAGAAGAGTGGATAAGTGGACCCAATATGATAGGTAGGTATGATGGCTAAAGATGGTAGGTAGGATGGAAATGATATGACATAAAAATGATAGGTTGGATAGATAATACATTGTGCCCCCAAGTGTAAGTGACATAGAAGATCAAACTACACATGATGCCTGTTTGCCAGGTTTTCATCATGGTACTTATCCAAGGCGCCTGTTTACCAGGTTTTCACCATTGGATGAAGGGATTTCTCTTTACTTTTTTTTTTTGACTTTTTGACTTTTTGACTTTTGGATAGGAGGGACTCAAGTGTCTAGTTGCATGAAAGGTGATAGTCCCACTAGAAATGGATATCATTGCATGGACTATGTCAAATGTCATTATGCTCATCGATGTTGGTAAGGGATGACATGAAAGGGAGATGGATTAGGTAGATGATGGATTATGATGTGGATTATGTAAGGAAGATAGTGGATTATGATGCAGATTATGTAGGGAAGATATAGGACTTCTATGGGACTTATGCAAAAGAATGGGGAGGCTTAGCCAAAAGCATGGACCATAGGGATGCGATGGGGAAGATATGTAGGATAATGGGTGGGGGATGGAAAGATAGAGGTAAGTGGGAATGGAATCATGACCAATGGTTGCACACATTGTGATAAACATTGAAGCTTTTGATGTGGACGGGGTGTAGGAAGCAATGGAGATGTTTGCTTAGGAGATGGTGGATGAAGTGCTTTAGGCACCCACATAGACTTAGTATTTTTATGACTTTTATTTTTCTTGTGGGCTTTAGGAATTTTAGATTCTTCAATGGAATGTGTATTTTGGATGGGAGTGGATGGTTGGGATTTTTGTGATGTGGATGCCTCATTGAACTTGATTTCTTTTTGCTTAGGTACCCAAACCATTTTGTTTTTAGAATTTTCTTTTGGAGGTATGGGCTTATATAACTTTTTGGATGCATTTGGCTTTGACTTTTTGAAATTGTATTCTAAGGCATTAAGACCTTTAGAATTTTTGACTTTATAAATAGAGGCATCCAACTTTTTATTTTTGAATCCGATGTGTTGGATGGAATGAGTGGAAGCTTTATGTTTACACAATGTGTGCATTTGTTGGTCATGACTAGGATATTTAGGATATTTAGGGTATTTATGAAAGATTGGAATGTTAGGTGTTGGAAGTAATGGTGGTAAAGAAGATGGAGGGGTATTGGCAACAATCTTATGACAATGATTTCTCATGGACTCCATTTTGATGTTTGTATTTGACAAAGTTGCCCCCAATATCAAGGAGGTACCACTGACATTGTTTGATTTGCTAACTGAAGAATACCCAAGACCTTGATGTCTGTAATTTTCCTAAAGCTGTACTGGTTCAAGAATGCCTTGCTCGTGTATGCCTAGTCCTTTGCCTTGATATTGCATGCTTTGACAAATTCTATTTGCGATGGGGTATTTGTTTTTTTGAAAGCAAGATGCTAACCCATCATGATGTCTATGGACACTGTCACTTGTAATATTTTCATCTGCAAGAAATCCTGCTCTGACAAAGATAGATGACCCTAGTTGATAACGTGTCTTAGCTTCATTGTCTTGTTGGACATATTCCTGACTAATATTTGTGGTCTGATCATGTGACATGTCAGGTTCAGACGATTCTGTTGGTGCTTCCAAGGAAATTTCAAAGCCAACATTATGTTTAGTGTCATAGAGTCCCATGATTTTAGCTATAACTTGATCATATGCAAGCATGTCCCTAGTGGAAGATTCTTTTTCTGGAGGAATATCATCTATGTGTCCCATGGAGGCAAGTGTCTCAATTTGGAAAGGGTCAATAGTTGAGGCTTGTATAGGGTCATCAAGTGTTTGATCATGAATGGCATAAAGGTCAAGGAGTGGATCATTTTGGACTTCTTGGTCAATGGTAGGGTCTTGCTCGAAGATGGGGTTGTCATGGATTATATAGTCAGAAATAGAGCCATTGTCAAGGAGAGGTGTGTTCTGGATGTCATGATTGTCTTGAAGGACTTCATGGATGGACTGAAAGATAGGGTCATTGGATGAACTACCTTGTTCTTGACATGAGGGTGACATTATAAGGTCATGCTTTGGGCTTTCATTTTGACATGTATCCTCAAGTTTATTAAATGGGATTTGACTTTGGACTATGATAGAATTTTCATGACTAGATGTGGCTTGTGAGGGGGTGACTTGAAAAGGATTAATGACCAAAGGACTAGAATAGGATGTGGGAACTTGGACTGGACTAGTATATGAAGGACTAGGATATGACATGGGTACTTGCATTGGACTAGTATGTGAAGGACTAGGGTATGACGTGGAGACTTGGACCGGATATGACATGGAGTCTTGGACTGGAGTAGGATGTGATGGCATATGATGTGACATGGGGACTTTGACTATATTAGTTGGTAATGATATAGGGACTTGGACTAGATTGGAGTAAGGTTGACTAAAATGGGACGTGGAGACTTGGGCCGAATTGATATGGTATGATGTGGGGACGTGACATGTGTTGGTAGATGGTTGGTAAGGCATGTGGACTTGGACGGAATTGATAGGTGAAGGGTCAGAATATGACGTGGAGGTATGGAATGGACTAGTGGACAATTGACTTCCCTTGTCAAGGTTAGGATAAGGGTGATAAGTGGATGTTTGTTGTGAATTATTGGTAGGATTCATGTCAAGTGACTGTTGATGGTGAGGGTAGATGGATGGTGGCAAGGTATTTATGTCAAAGCCTTGTGGTAACTTAGCCCCTTCGTCCAAAAGCATGGCTAGATGCCTTTGAGGGTCACGTAAGAGATATTTTTTTACAAAGGAGACTATGTCAGGATTTTGCTTGGCAGCTTCTATGTCTTTGAAATATACTCGTCCATTTTGGTCTCTTTGTATGAATGGTTCAAAAATGTTTTTTGATGAAGATGGCATGTTCATGGGAGGTTGCATGTTCATGTTGTGAAATGGGTCGGAAAAGGTCCAATGTTGGTTTGTGTCATAAGTGTTATTGTCGATGTTGGGATTGGAATCTTGTCCAGAGTTTGCCATTTGTTGTTGTTGTCTTTGAAGCCTAGTCTCAACCGTAAAAGGGATTTGCTCAAATGAGGATGATGAGAATGATAAGTAAATGCAAGGATGACACTAGCCTATGTTTTTGTATTTTTTTGATAAAGGATGACAATGCAAGACTATGTTTTTGGATTTTTTGGATAATAAGGGATGCAATATGACAATGTTGTCTAAAGAAAATGACTAATGCCACATGACAATGAAGACTAAGATGACAAGTTATGACACTAATTTTTGGAGTATGTCAATGCAAGGTGATAATGACGTTTGCCTAAGGAAAATGACCAATGCAAGGTGATAAAATGTCAAATGTCAAGGTGACAATGAAGATGTTGACTAAGGAAAATGACCAATGCCAAGCTAGATGCCAAATGAGGACTATGATGGACAATGAAGATGTTGACTATGGAAAATGACCAATGCCAAGCTAGACGCAAAATGAGGACTATGATGGACAATGCCGAGTCTAAGTTCAAAATGAGGACTAAAATTGTTTTCTGATGTTTTGTTGAAAAGTCTGAGTTGTCCAAGGTCGATTGTTTGTGTCTATATTTGTGAATGTTGTGTATAATGTTTGAGTAATTTAACAAGAACTTGACAAGCACAATGTTTTGAATGTAACCAATCACACATCAAATAAGTACAATCCTAGGTTAGGCCATGACAATATTCACTAGATTCCACATGGGTTTCCCCAACCGCATATTTGTAGCGTGTGAATTCAGAAGCTTGGCTGCACAGGCTCCCCCTTACAGTGCACTCTCTTCTCAGGCCAACCAAGCTTCCAACCCCCATGAAACTTCCATGGTGAGCTAATCACATCTACTACAAACTGCGAAAGTGTGGATGCCTTCACACCGACCGGTGCTGCGCTAGCAAATAGAAGGATTTTGGCTTACTACACAAGAGTTTTTAGTTCGGGCATTCCGTTCGTGGGGCGTGATCCATGCGGCGAGAGTCCCCTTTCGGATCCATCTCATCGGAACCACGCTCATGATTCTTGGGCTTTCCCCAAGAACCCACTTTTATATACCAGCTGGAAGTCCCTCGGTGTCAGGGTGCTACCGGTCTGAGTCGTCCTGGGGTGAGTACTTTTTCCCACCAGAACAGGCCCAAGTTCTAGAGTCAGTAACCGTTTCTCTTACACCCAGGATCACACGAATGCGCAAGGGGAGAGGATACTCCGATATACCGAATCATGAAGGGTAATTAAGAAATAAAGATGGGTCTAGTTTTCTGATCACAAGGTTTTCACTAAGTGAGAGCATACTCACCTACCATCTTGCAAGCACAATTAACCAAAGAAGACATGTGTTCTTTTTATATGCACCAAAATCAAATGTTTCCTAATCTATGAAAGAAAAACAAGCACAATTTTTGTTTCTTCCTTCTTTGACATTCAAATCTATAAACAATGAATTAGTAGTCTCTTTAAGCAATGGTCTTGGACACACGAATGAGAATCGCCACACGCTATAAGAAAAGATTAGTCACAACAAATCTGATTTTTAGAAAAAAATTTGACAGTAAGATGAAAAATACAGAGAATAAAGTCTATCTAAAATCTCAAGAGGTTTCCAAAAATATAAATAAATTAGAAAAATTTGTTGTTTTGCACCAAAAATTATTTTTTTATGAAAACTCATAAAAAAATTATTAAAAATACAAAACAGCTTTAAAAATTATGATTTTTTTATTGGAGTCGTCTGATGTCATTCCAAATCTGCAAAAAAAAAATTGTGATCAGATCGGGAACCATGAGTGAGATCTAAGCAAATTTGTTTTAAACCCTAATTTCAAAACCTCCATTTTTTGATTAATAATTTCACATCCAAATTTAAAAACTAAAGAGTAGACCCCTGTCAAAATTCAAAGATATTTCTAGAAATGTAAACATATCTGAAAAATTCAATTATTTGCTCCCGAAATAAATTTTTTATAAAAAACAGAAAATAAATTATAAAAAATTCAAATCGGCCCCGAAAAATCTTATTTTTGGAATGAAATCTCTAAACATTGGCTCCAATCCGTATAAAAAAAATTGTGAAGAAATACGCAGCCGTTTGAAAGTTATGGTCGAATCTTTAGAAACTAGGGTTTTGTCCACAATGATGTCAAACCTGCAACAAAAATCAAACAAAACCTGCAACAAAAAGAAACCCAACTCCAAGATTTCTCAAAATGTGTTAAAAAACGTCAGGTTCATCAATGTAATCAAGGGAAAATCTGGTTTGTTAAAGGGTTAGCACAATAACAGAAAATCCATTGAAATAACAAAGCACAAAGGAAATAATGAAAACAAAAGGAATAAAGTTACCCTAAGTCCTCATCTTCCATGATTGACCTTTGTTACACCTCCTAACTTGCAGTAAATAGAGATGCCCTCAGATTTGTATGAGCAACTATGACAAATGACAAGACTAAAGCAAGTTTTGAAGGATTTTATTAAGAGAAATGACTTGACAATAGACTACAATGACAATGACTGTAAATGACTATGACCCTAAGTTGATAGCAAGTTGACATAGACTAAGAGTGCAAGAAGTCAAATGAGCTAAAGACTGAGAGAGCTAAATGAGAACAAAATTGCCATTTTATAAAAACTGCAATTTTGAATGTGTGGCCAGGATGAGAAGATGACAAAACCCTAGAATCAAAGATCAAGATTGAATGTTGCTGTATGCATTAGGGTTAGGTCAAAATTAGGGCAAATGATAAGGATGAAGGGCCAAGATTGAATTATAAGATAATTCAATCAAGGGTCGAAATTAAATGAGAAGTCAAAAGTCAAGAATTAAATTGGAAGATAAGACTGGCACGAACAAAGAGGTTGTTGGAGAAATTAAATAATAAAATTTATTTCCTCCAAGTGACCAGTGAATAATTGAATAATAAAGATATTATTTAATTATAGAGGAACATGACAAAAAGAATTATTTTGAATTAAATGATGATTTAATTCAACATTCAAGAGAGTGGACTAAATTAAATAAATAAAATTTATTTAATTAATGAGAGAAAAGACTAATGAATAATTAAATAATTAAAATAATTATTTAATTATAGTGGAAAGTGGACAAAAATTAAATAAATTAGAATCTATTTAATTTTAAAAGAAGGGAACTTAATTAGTGACGTAATTAAATAAATAAAATTTATTTAATTAATCAAGAGAGAATAAAGATAAAAATGAATTAATTAAATAATTAAAATTATTTAATTAATAGAAGAATTATGACTTTAGAAAATAATTAAATAATTAAAAGTTATTTAATTATTAAGAATGAAAGGGGCAATGTTGAATAATCAAGAGTTGCAAGCCTAGGACAATTTTATGTGTCTCTGAAATGACTTGCAAGAGGGAAGGGAAAATGCAATAAATGCCACTTGGCTCAAGGCAAAGGACATGTAAGAGGAAGTTATTGCCTTGTTGGATGTACATGTAACCTTGGATTTTTGAATTCAAACTTGGAGAATATTCCAAAAGATGCCTTGTGAGGAAAATAGAGATTTAATAAATGAATTAAATCTATTTTCATGTGCAACTTGTATTATCTAGAGGATGTGACATGAGATGAGATTAAATTAATCAAGGGTTAATTAATTTAATGAGAGGTTAGATGATGTAACCTATATGACTCAAATTTATGGATTTATTTTAAATCAAATAAGAGAGGAATATGACAAGAGATTAATTAAATAAGGATTTTTATTTATTTCATTAAAAGAGATGGTGTTAGATTAAATCAAATAAGGTTTTAATTTATTTAATTTAATGGATAGACTTTAGATATTTAATCAAATAAATTTATTATTTAATTAAATAGAGATAATTAGATCAGATGGATTGATTTAATTAACAAAAGAGATTGACTTAATTAGATAAAATGATTTATTTAATTAAGAGACAAATATTTGTGAATTTAATCAGATAGGATAATTTGATTAAATGGTTAGACTAAGGGATAATTTAGGATGAAATGGTATTAGTAATCGGAATCAGATGTGCAATGTCAATCAGTATATTTTCCATGTCTACATTTTTCCCCTCTTTGAAGTGATGCACTTGTTGCATTGGTTCAAAGAATAATCTTGCTGAGATCAAAGTTAAAAATTCTCTGATTTTATGATGCCCCGCTATTGCCCTAGCGAGAAGAACTATGTTGGTATACTGCCCCCTCGAGAGATCGAGCGAAAATTTCAATTTGAGGGTGATTTCATGAAAAAGAGGTTCAAGATTAGTTCAACTCGAATGCATGATGTAGACAGATTTGATGATGTAGACAATCATTAGCCATGGGTAATTTCATGTCTACCTTGATATATTACACATACTTGATCCTGATTTGTACCATGACAGTTACATTATTGATGATATAAATAAGATGATTATGATGCTTCGATGGTATGATGATGCATGGATGATATGGATGCACATGATATGATATGATGATGCTTTTATGATTATGCAAATAGATGATAAATGTATGGTTTATGAGATGTTTAGAATAACCAATCTATATTATGCAATGATGGGGATGAATGCATGTGGTATGATTAATGCTTTCTATATGATATGATATTCATTATGCAATATGCTAACGGTTTTGTGGATGCAAGATAGATGCAATGGTGATGATTTATGATTAACTGTCATGGTACCATGCTAGCACAAAAAGCAAGAGATAGAAGAAACAAGACAAGAAGTCATTTCAACAAGACACAAGATGATAAATATGCAAATGATGATGATTACTTGTTGAGGAGTTGGGATTTTAAAAGGGTGAATTACCTTATTGTTTGATAACACACCTAGATACGATGCATCAGGGTATAAAGAAACAGGATGGCGTTGTACCTAGTGTGATGGACTTTGACTCGACAAACAGAAAGGAGTATTCTTGTTCACATTTGACATATGAAAACCTTGCTAGGACATACCTAACAAAGCAAGTATTTGCCAAGTTATATTACAAGAATGTCCAACAAGCACAATAGAGAAAATGATCATTGCCCCATTCCTATCTCTCTAAATCCTTTGTTTAGATATCATCAAGAGATCCTTGGAATGAACACAATAAGATGAATCAACATAAAAGATCAAGTACACAAACAAGCCAATGTTCTTCATATCTCTAGCCAAAAGGGATTTGTTTTGATATGATAAGAATCCAAAGTGATATCCAAAAATGATGCCCATTGTCGGAACGATATATCCTAGGACATGCATTGTATGGGATGATGATGGTTTGATAAGTTAATTGATAGGCTGCCGATATACTGACATGTCTGAAAATGATCAAGAGTTTGATTTTGTTTTAATTGTTTGTTGTTTCGATTTTGATTTTATGATTGAAGCTTGCTTCTGCTGACTGCTATGATTTTTTCTATTTGCATTACCAAAGGATGAAGGTGACGATCAGTTTATTATGGATGATTGATTATTATGAGTGAAATCGAGATGAGACAGATGGATTTTATCAAATATTTGGATGTTATTGATGTTTTTGGAAATTTTTGAGGCTATTTTTGGTATTTTCAAGATTTTATAAATGTTTTAATTTTTTGGTTTTTCTGAATGTTTTGGGGTTTTATGAGATTTTATGAATGTTTTTGGATTTTGATATGATTTGAATATTTTTGGATTTTGATGTTTTTTTGAATGTTTTTGGATTTTTGTGTTTTTTTGAATGTTTTTGGATTTTTGTGTCTCGGGGGTTGATCAGAGATTAGCATTGCCTATGTTTAAGCTTAGAGATGACGTAGTTCAGATTGCAATGTTTTTGACATTTTTCAAATTTTTGAGTGTTTTTCAAATTTTCGCATGATTTTGACAATTTGGATAAGGATGTGTTTAATGCTATCAATGCTCTATTTTGGGATTTTGTTAAAAACCAAGCTAAGGTTGATTGATCAAATCGATGGATTGATGATGATAACATTGTTGAGGATGCACAACAATGCAAGGATAGTGTTAAGCAACACAAGGAGTGAGATGTTAATAGGATTGATGATGATAACATCGTTGAGGATGCACAACAATGAAAGGATAGTGTAAAGAAACACAATGATCGGGAAGGATATCCCCAAGATGATGATGGGTTGATTGGATTCGATTGATCATGATTGATGAAGCTTGATTTGGAACAAAAGTTGTTTTGGATGCTTTGATGTGGTGTTTGGCATGCAACTTATATGCAACTAATAGTGATTTCTTGGATTGATGTTCGATGAAAGATGAAGCTTGATAAGGGACGTTTGTTTGTCAAAATATGCCATGGGCTAGTGATTTGGAATTTTTTATAACAAGTGTTTGACCAATTTGATTTCACATTTTCCAATGTTTGAATCACCACATAAGTTGGAGGATATAGATCAAGATTTATTCTCGAAGCAAAATGTACATATCTGCCCCCAGTGTCTAGCAATGTATGGAATGTCATGAATGAATGCTCAGATAGGTGTGTGGATGGATGGATATGGCAAGCATACAAAGGATGCCAAGGATTATCTTGTGATAAGAATGCTCATTGGATAATGCTTCATGGCTCAGATAACACTGTGTAGGATAGGATCAATGAAAATGACCCATGTCAAGATTTTTTACCATAAGCAAGTATAAAGTGTGCCCCATAGTTTTATCAAGATCAAGATAACTTCGATGATGGATGCAGATAGATGAAAATGGATTAGATCAATAGTTTATGGATGAATGGAGTTATTATGGATAAGATGGATGGAATGCTCGATTTATTATGGATGGGATGAGATGCTATCACCTGAACTGGCGTACGTAGATGCTTGATTCTACACATGATGCCTATTTGCTAGGTTTTCATCATGGTCTTGCCCAAAGTGCCAACCATGTGGTTTTCACTAGACGACGATTTCTATCTTTACTGTTTTCAATCCCTTTTCTAATTTTTTTGGATTTTCATATTTTTTGATTTTTTTTAATTTTCCAAAAGATTTCAAGCTCATGCTGAATCACAAGGTGTTACTAATGTAGATGCCCCTGTCATAATGTGCCATCGATATCCTACTTGAAGAAGTTTCTTTGCTAAGATACGTGCACTTGAATGCAACTTTTGAGATTCTTGATTTGCTTTATTGATACTAGAGTTGACTTTGTCTTTGTGTGCACATCGTAATAGAGTGCCTTTTGAATCCTTATGATGAAGGGTTGTTACCAATACATGGTCAATTTGAGAATTGGATATCATGCGTGGAGGCGTGGATGGAGTGTGTTTAGGGATAAAAGATGGATTGGTTGATAGTTTGGAACCTTTGACTCTGCAAACTTGGGAATATGAGCAATGATGGGTGGATACAAAAGTGTGAATGGAATTAGGACCAACTACTTGATACACTTTGTACATTGCTTGAAAAGCCCACTTTTTCTTTTGTGGACATCTTTGATGGATTCTTTTCCCTTTTTTATTTTTCCCCATAGTTTCTTTGACTGATGGAGTTTGATAGGGATAATATTTCTTTGTATGTTTTGTTATCCATACGCATTTGATTTGTCCATTATGCTTCTCAGCTTCTTTTTCTTTGATAACATTCTTCATACTTTGATTCAATTCTTTCTTTTGATGTTGGTCCCAATTCATGGATGGGGTGATGGGTGGATGAAGGTTCATGACATGGCTGGTTGTAGTATTGACACTGGTTTCATCATAAGGACTCTTTGTGCTCCCTATGTTGACATTTTCTTGAGACAAAGTTGCCCCCAGTATGGTGGTAGTGGCACCTTCGTTCCTTGATTCTGCTTGTTCTGAGATGTCTTGTTTGGTACACATTCTCTGATAGATAACCACTCAGATGATGTTATTTTGATTTGTTGCTCTACTGACTCTGGAATATCCTATTTTGTCTGACCTGTTTCTTTGAGTGGATAATGTTGGATATCTTTATTCATGATGTCCTCGGTCTGAGTTTGGGATACATTTGATCCTGATGTTGACAACTCAATAACCTGCTCTTTTTGTTTAATAATGTCAGGAGTAAAAGAATCTTATTTTGAATGAAGATCATCTATGTGTCCATCCATAGAAAGCATCTCATGGGTAGATGGAGGAGTATGTGCTACATGGATATGATCATCTTGCATAGATAGGAGAGTGTCCATTAGATTATTGTAGTATCTTGAAGATACAAATTCTTGATCTTGAATGATTTTGGAGTTGCTTTCGACATGATTTGGATCAAGTTCTTGACATGGGCCAGTTTCAAAGGATGGATTGCTTACAAAAGGTTCTTGGATGTCATCATTAGGCATGGGGAATGGTTCAATATCTTGTTGATCTTTGAGTGGACTTGGATCAAGTTCCAAGTTGAGGATTCCTTCAGTATCCGTAACCATGAGGTCAAAGGGGGTCAACATGTCTTGGAAAGGACCACTGCTAGACTTTGGTGAAATATTTTGATCATGCTTTGGAATAAATTCTTGGGATATGTCCTCTAACTCATAAGGAAATGTAGACACATTTTCAACATGATCATAGGTGAACGGATCATGCATTATGTTAATAGGATCAAATAATCCTAACACTCCTAGAAATAGATCACTAAAAAGTGGCTCTTGATGTATGGTGATTTGATCATCAAATGCAGTGGAAACATCTTCAAGGTGCTCATCGATGGAGAGATCTTGATCATTGTTTTCAAAAATTATGGTGGAGGGAATTCCAATGTCTTCAACCATAGGGTCCACTAATGTTGACATTTCTTGAATTGGATCATTGTTGGGTATTGTTGGTGGATTTTGATCATGATTGAAAAGTGACTTTTGACCTATGTTGATTTGATCTTCGACCAAGATGGAAACATCTTCAATGTGCTCTTTGATGGATAGATCTGGATCATTGCTTTCAGTAATTGTGGTGGGGAGATTGTCAATGCTATCACTAGTGGTTGAATGTTCATCATTATTCCCAATCATTTTTTATGTTTGTGTTTGTTGGGTAGCTTGAGAGGCTTGTTGCATTTGTTGAGTTTTTGTTGCTTGTTGCATGGCTAGATATTGTTAGATGGCCTTTTGGTAGGCTTGGTGAGCTTTTAGTGCAATGTTATATTGTCTTACTACATTTGGTTTTGGTGGTAGTGGTGGTGGATTCAAAATGTTGTTGGATGTAGTGATAAATGGTTGAGATACACTTGGAGCGATCATGGTAGTGAGGGGTTGAGATATGATGGGTGTGATAGGGGTGGTTGGAGTGATCGAGGTGATAGGAATGGTCAGAATGACTGAGATGATAGGTCTTTGGGAGACCATATTTTTATTTGTCAGGATTGATGTTGTCATTTGATTAGATACCATCTGTTGGTGCGATGTCGATGGTATATTCAAAGGATTTGATGTGATGGCTTGATTGGTGTTAGGTGGATTGATTTGGATGGAGTGATTGGTGCTAGGTAAAGGGGGAAGCCCTAAACCAAGGAATGATGTTGATATGGGTAATAGTGGTGGAGATGTCTCTTGGCGCAATGACTCAACTATTTTGGTAAGTGTAGTAATTTGATCTCGCCAAATTTGATCTTGATTTTGATCTTGACTCCCTTGATATAGTTGATTTGGCTTTTGTTCAAGAAAATTTGGGATGCATACTTGTTTTTGAATGGGATCATGGAAAAATCGATTTTGGACAATGTTCTGATTTGGGATGACACTCATATTTGGCATGATAGGTTGAAATTGAACATTGTTGGTGTTGGGAACCACATTGTCATGTTTTAGGTAACTTTGATTTTGCATGGTGTTACCTTGACTTGGATTGATACACGAAGTTGTTAACATCTTGTTTGGACTTTGAACAACATTTGTATGATTCGCAAACTTATTTATCCCAAAATTTTCCTGATTCATTTTTAGAAAACTTGTACTTGGTACATTCTCATTTGGCATATAGGGATTGATGGGATGACGTTGTTCGTTTGAAGGCTCATGCATTGATTGTTCGGTTGGAAAACATGTAAGTTTGGATTTAGATCTACCATTGGAAATGTGTTCCAATCTTTGATTTGGGCATACTCACACTTGTTGTGCCACTGACATTTGTAGAAGGTAGTGATCCTATGTATGGATTGTATAAGTGTGAGTTTTGATAATCAATCGGCATTGTAAGGCTTTGAAAATTCAATTGATTTGGATTACTCATGATCTATGGATCAAGTTTGTATTCCATGTTCCTCTTGTGTTTTGACCTTGTTGAAAATGTGACCTCTAAGGTATCTAGGACCAATGATGAGATGAAAGACGAAAGGTGTAAATGATATGAGTGATGAATGTTTAGGAACTTTGGGTCAATGCTAGATTTAGGGTTTGATTTTGATTGGTTTGATTTGGATAATGAACTTGTAAACCCTAAGATGTTAAACCCTAAGATGTTAGATGTTATCTTAGGATGAACTTGTTTAAAGGATTGCTGATTAAATGTATGAGAAAGGATGCATTCCCACACACCTAACTAAAAAAATGATTTTCATTTGATTTAAAGATGTACCCAAGTCTAGAATGATGTTTTCAAAGCTCTCAAGTTGTTTGGATAGATGAATTTTGATAAGTGTTTGGGATTTGGATGAATTGTTTGATGTGATCCTAAATGAACCTAGGAAGTACTTGTTTACAAGACCAAGATAGTGAAGAACATGGTTTTCTCTAAGAGAATTTGAAATCAAAAGACAAATGTTTGAATGAAAACCATATGACCAAAAAATGCCAAGCACATATGTGGGGTCCAATTTATTTAATCTTTGCTTAATGGATTTTTTTTACCACAAACACACTCTTGATTAGGTTTTCAACCGAATGTCCAATGTCCTAATTCCCTTTCATCCCACAAAGAACATTATGCGAAAATCAAGGAAATCAAGGCAAAGGTTACCTAAAGTTGACTTTAGTAGAAGCAAATTGAGATGAAATCAAAATGTTTAGAAGCCTCTAAGGATATGAATCCCAAGGGAAAGCAATAACATGTGAATTTGTTCAAGGATAGTTGCCTCTCCTAAAGGGTTTGAAATTTTGATGATGATGTTAAGTGTTTGTTTCCAAGTGTTTTCAATCAAGCAGTGCATTTTGTAACCCAAGAATAAGTACAAACCTATGGATGTGAAAGACAATATTTGTTGGATTCCCACTTGAACAAGTCTAGCTACACTTATCTTTAGCGAATGGTTAGATGTTTGACCCCACTGGATCCCCTCCACTGCTCATTAACGTCAGTCGAGGCAACCAAGAATCAACACCCATGAAAATCCCATGGCATGCTTTCCATTTCTACTAAAAGACCGTAAAAGTGTGGGGTGGCTTCAGAACGACCGTTCTTGTACCAACAATAAGATCAAACGATTTTGGAAAATTCTAGCACATGGGTTTTAATAAGGACTTTCCATTCATGGAGATTGACCCATAGGGTGAGAGTCCCCTTTCGTATCCATCTCGTTGGAGCCAACCACGTCATATTGGTGTTTACTCCAATATCCACATTTATATCCCGGTTGGAAATACTCTTGTCTTTAGAGTGTTACCGGCTGAGTCGTTCCCTTGGGTGAGTATTTTTTCCCCAAGGCAGGCCCTCTAGGATAAACAAAAGCGAGTAAAGAAAAAATCTATAACTCGATCAATCTTTGATGGCAACAAAGAAAGAGAATATACACAATGATGCTTTACTCACACTTGCACAAGATGTTCAATTTTAAACCCAAATTGAAGTGTGTATGGGAAATTATTTATGTAGCTTAATGTCACCAAAATCATTTTGATTATCAAGATCGTTGTAAGGCGTGAGAGAAGTGCATACGTCTTTTGATGATATTACTTTGTGTAAATAATTAGAAAACAATAAAGACACACATTAATTTTATCCTTCAAAGCAATTATTTGATTCATTTTAAGCACCAAAGGAAAGATGAAGATTTGATTGTTCAATTTGTTAACCTTTAATAAAATCTAGTCAATGTTGCCTAAAGTTTGTTTTAAGCCTTTGCAAAAATTGAATAGATTATTTTTAAATCCCAAATGATATTTAGTTAGTCCTAAAAGCTTGAAGATAGCAAAGCCTTAAGAATGGGATTATAATTGCTCCCAAAGTGTTAAAAAACACTTGTTACAATCATTAAATCAGGAGATTATGAAACTTGAGAATTCCGCGACAAGGTTATGAAACTTGAAAATCCTTGCCACATAGGTTCTAAAACTTGGGAAACCCGTGACAAGGTTATAAAACTTGAAAATTTCACGACATAGGTTCTAAAATTTGAAAATTTTGCGACAAGGTTATAAAACTTGAAAATTTTGCGACATAGGTTCTAAAATTTGGGAAACGCGCGACAAGGGTATAAAACTTGAAAATTCTGTGACATAGGTTCTAAAACTTGAAATTTTCGTGACAAGGTTATAAAACTTGAAAATTCTGAGACATAGGTTCTAAGACTGAAAATTTCGTGACATAGGTTCTAAAACTTGAAAATTCTACGACATAGGTTCTAAAACTTGAAAAGTTCGCAACACAGGTTCTAAAACTTGAAAATTCCGCGACAAAGGTTATAAAACTTGGAAAAGCCACGACATCTAAGTTCTAAAATTTGAAAAATCCACGACAAAGGTTATAAAAATTGGAAAAGCCGTGACATCTAAGTTCTAAAATTTGAAAACTCTGTGACATAGGTTATAAAACTTGGAAAAGTCGTGACATCTAAGTTTCTAGCTTTTTAGAAAATAAAAAATTTGCACACAGAGTTTAAATGCATCTATTCCAATGTTATTCTCTAGCTATAAAATAAAAAACTTCATATCTTTCACAAATCAACTCTGTTTTGCTCAAAATTTGGACAAGAGGATTGAGTCCTTCTGAGCAAAACCCATAATTATTTTAAATTCCAACACTCTGAAACTTTGAAAATTTTTAAGCTCAAATGCCCTCCTTCTAGCACCAATATGTGAACCAAGATCCCTCTAAAACCTGCAAAACACAAGAGATAAACACAATGTAAGATTGAAACACAAGTTAGAATCTAAGTTCCTCAAGAAATCCATTTATCAATGCTCTAAATAGGAAAATGAAAGCAATATAATGAGAAATAAAAAAAAGAGATTAAATCCTATGAAAGCAATGTAAATTCTTGATCTCTTGAAGGAATTGGTGCCAATTTGATGTGAAAATTAGCCCTTTCCCAACTCCAATGCTAGCTTTGATGATTTGATGAAGATTGTGATCCACTTTGATGAATATTGATGGATGCTTCAAGATAAAACCTGCATAACCTAGCTATAAACTCAATGATATGGATAAATGTTTCTAAATATTTGAGTATAGTAAGTTTACTCAAATTGTGGATGATGAAATGAGGATATGAGCTCTTTATTTATAGAATTCTAAGATCGATGAATGTCCAAATTTGAGCAATGTGGGACTAACATTCATCCAATGGTATGATGCCACTTGTCAAGCCATGAATGGATGAAGGATGTGCAAGATTTGGGGTTTGTGCCAATAAATGCATAATTTTGAATTTCAAATTTGTTGAAATGACATGTAAGAGGGAAGGGAAAATACAATAAATGCCACTTGGCTCAAGGAAAAGGACATGTACGATGAATTTATTTCCTTGTTGGATGTACATGTCAACTTGGATTTTTGAATTCAAGCTTGGAGAATATCCCAAAAAGATGCCTTGTTGAGGAAAATAGAGATTTAATAAATGAATTAAATATATTTTCATGTGCAACTTGCATTATCTATAGGATGGGACATGAGATGAGATTAAATTAATCAAGGGTTTAATTAATTTAATAGGAGATGTTAGATGATGTGACTTATTTGACTCAAATTTATGGATTTATTTAAATCAAATAAGGGAGGAATATGATGAGAGATTAATTAAATAAGGATTTTGATTTATTTAATTAAAAGAGATGGTGTTAGATTAAATCAAATAAGGTTTTAATTTATTTAATTTAATGGATAGACTTTAGAGATTTAATCAAATAAAATTAATTATTTAATTAAATAGGGATAATTAGATCAGATGGATTGATTTAATTAACAAAAGAGATTGACTTAATTAGATAAAATGATTTATTCAATTAAGAGAGGAATATTGATGAATTTAATCAGATAAGGAGATTCGATTAAATGGTTAGACCGAGGGATGATTTAGGATGAAACGATGTTAGTAGTCAGGATCAGATGCACAATGTTAATCGGTATATTTTACGTGTCTACAGGATGGAAACCAACTGCCTTAGCCAAACAAATCCTTTTTTATTTTCTTTGTATTTTCCATAGTGGGGTTGGCAATGACCCTCTATCTGAATTCATCTATATTAATTTCTCCAAGGTTGGTATCTCTAACTGTGTCCCATTCGGTGGTGACCTTGGAGGTGATTTCTATCCCTTGGAATTGATAGTTCATTTCATCTTTATCTTCTTTCCCTCTCAAAAATTTAGTAGTTTTCTTCCCCTTTTCCTTCCCCATGGACGCCCCTAAAGGTTTTGTAGCTGATTCCATAAATCTTGCAAGTGGAGGTGCAATAAGCATATTCATACATAAAATGATGGGAGCATTAGAAAAATCCTACAAAATAGATGTTAGATCAAATAATTCATCCTTCAAAGATCATAATATCCATTAAAAATCATTGTTTGCCTTTCGTTTGGGGGAGATAGAGAAATGTGGGCCTAGAGATGTGGGTCTCCTTGCGCTAGCAGTTTTTTTGAAGGAGGCAGTAGGTAGATGGTAAAGAGGGAACGATAGCCTATGTGCAACCACCTGCATCGGGATTTCCATGTTATAATTGGGGCCCACCAAGGTACTAAGATGTTTGGGGACAAGTGGTTTCATCATTCATGAAGTTCGGGAGGTCTTTGTTCACTTACATCTTATGTGAGTGAAGAGGGTGCAGAGGCAGGTGATGTCTCAACTACTAGGAGCTCTACCATTTGGGAACGATGCTAGTATGATGGAAACCTGCAAAGAGAATCAAACAATGCGGAACCTATAGGAAGGAAGGGTGGCATCATTTTAGCTTCAAAGTTCAATTACTTTAGAATGGTGTGGGCAAGAACCCGTAGATCCCATTAGGTGGCAGTCGTTTGGGGACGATGGTCTCCACTACCAATTCCACATCAGCTTTTACTTAGCCAATTTCACTTTCTAAGGGTGAAGGGGAGATGCATAGTTTTGGGTCTACAATGTGCACAAGTGGGGCTTTATGAACGTTTGGAGAAGGCAGAGACGGGATGACAACCCATAGGTGGTGGCCCACACCGTTAAGCCTGCACGAAGCATGGACATGCAATACTCACTCAAGCATAGTCAAATAGCAGTAGAGGGATCAAGCTCCACAAGGTAGATGATAGGTCGGTCTCATCCATTTGTATATAGTCTTTCACGAGGTTGCGGGAAGGAAGCCATGGAAGGTTGATTAGGAATTTTCGTTCTCAAATGTTAGTGGTAAGACAACATCCCGCAGTGGGCAACCCACAATGTGGCACCTATATGTCCAAAGGCCGATTCAAGGTTAGCTTCAAAGTTTAAATCCCTTAGAGTGTTCCGGGTGGGAACCCATGGGTGGATGCTAGGGAATGGTCATTTGAAGATGGTGGAGATTGAGTTGTGGCCCATGACCGGCGGCCCTCAGAATTACTTAGGCATTTCACACATGATGGGCCAAATGGATATGGATGGCACGTGGATTGCAACATGGGAGGAAATGGGGACCTTGCCATTTGAGATAGTCATTGAAATGAAGGCAAAGCATCTATAGAAACCCGTGTCAAATGGCCTGTAGATGAAGTTTTATCAACTTATAGGGGTCCCATGGAACCTACATGGCAGAAGGTTTGGGTTAGATAGTAGTTGAGAAATGGTGAGAAGAAGAGTTCCCTCCCCATGTGGAAACCCACACTTTCAGACTGATAGGGGCCATGGGGATCATTGCTTAACTTAATATTTTCATTTCGTTCAATGGTGGCAGTGAGGAGGTGGCATCTACCCGCATGCATGGGCCCGCCAAGGGTGACGACCGCAGTTTGAAGTTGATTATTCAAAAAGCTAAGGAAACATCGATAGGAGACTTATGGGCTGCAAGGGCATCAAGGAGTTGGTCAATAATGGTGGAGGTGGAGGAAATTTTTGCATGGCACCAATAGGATGGTTTTCAAAGGGTTTTCAACTTCTAAAACATGAGTTTTGCATGGGGTCTCATTCTTGATTGAATTTCTAAAGATTTTATTGGGTTTTCTCCTTAAGATTTTCAAATTTGTAAAGAAAAAGAACTGAAGTATGAACAACTAGGGTGGTGGTGAACTTACTTGATAAACCCAATGGAAGGAAATGGAGAAAGCTTTGAATTTGTCCTCAAGGTAACGTGAATGCGAAGGTAGGAGGGCCTCTAACAAGTTCAGAAGGAATGTTAGTGAAAATGATAGGAAAAACTTTGTTATTTATAGGATTTCAGTCACTAAATTCCTAAATTTAATGCCAATACAATGGCTGACAGGGTTGGTGGGTGTACTTTTTGAAACAACTAGTGCCAGAAATGATGGAGCTTGTGAGGTGGGCAACAACCAGGAGTTTGTCATTTGGTATTCGACGAGGGGAACAACTATCAAGAATGAAGATCTCGCAACCTAGGTAGATGACCTAGCTCAACTACCACAAAAATGGTGAAAGCTAAAAGGAATTGTGCATTGGGAAACCTGCAAGTGTAGAATCACATCAGACAAAGGATGATAGTTTCAAGGGCTCAAGGAAAACTGCCAAAGGAACTCTGCAAAGACTGAAGACATGAAAATTTCAAGGGTGGTGAAACTTGTTCAACTGAAGATGATAGCATTATGACTTCTTAACCACTTGGGACTCAAAATAGTGGGCATGGAAAATGAGGTTGAGGTGAAAGAGAAAAAGAGAGTGTCCCTATTTTGAACAGGGCATGTGTGCTATAGGCACAACAAATGGAAATTTTTCTGGGAGAACTCACTTGAGCGTTCTAAGGATAAAGACTCATTTAGAACCTAGAATCTCTAGTTTCATAGACAAGGATCTAGTTTCTATAAGTGAATTGAGGAACTTTAAGGAGAATGAGATCCTTAACTGAATTGAATCACAAAAATATCTTAGGAATGTGTGTGTGTGTGTGGTGAGTTCAATCCCTTCATAAATTATAAAAAACAACTGTTAATCAGGCAAAGCAACCTGCATAAATTGTCTAGCCCCAAAATTAGCTTGGACATTTCTCCGCTGCTATTTAGGCATCCATAGCCCCAATAGAGTTGTTGTTGTGATCCCATGAACATTTCTCTATTGCCAATCAGGTGTCCATATTCCCCATAGAGTTGCTCGCACACCCACATAGTTGTCTCATTTTCATTACTTTCTTCTTTCTTTTCTTTTCAGATATTTTGTTTTAGTACTCTTTCCTTTTCTCAACTGTGTAAGCATTGAAGCTTTCCATGGGTTTGGAATCATAGTGGTCACTAGAGCAGACTTAATATTTTTCACTTGCTATGTCATCATAATGACCATTGTACAGTTCTTCAGAAATAATTTAATGTGCATTGTGCATGATGTAAGATGAGTGTCAAAGGATTCAACTAAGGGTCATGTTCTAGGTCAAGTCAGAGTTTAAATAAGGAAACCACCCCACAAAAGCAATCAAAGATCAATAGTTGGGAGTGAATATTTATCTAGAGAACACAAATAGTAGGCAACAAAGTGAACCATTCAACAAACTGAGCACGATGAGTGCATCAAAAATAAAGGAACACACTCAACAAAACAAGATGGCTAGGAGAATGAGCAAAATAGAAGTGAAGAGAGAAAACAACAAAAAAAGGAAAACCTAAACTAACCTATATACAGGTATTTACAAAGACTAGCTCAAAAGAGTTCATGCATGGAAATAATGCTTGAGGTGTTTCCTGTTGACGGGAAATGAAATATATTCACTAGTTAGTGTCTTGAGGCAGAAAGCATTATCTCCTAAAATTTCAAAAATATGAAAGGGGCCAAGCTAGAGCTTGTTGAATTTGTCATGCCCTCCTTTCTTTTCATGGGCCTTGTCCTAGCATAGGACCATATCAACAATTATAAAGGCCTTAACTTTGGCTCATTGGTCAAACCATTTTTTGACCACACACTGATGTTTGGAAAAAATTTAAATAGCTTGGTCACGAACTTCTTCTAAGTGGAGTAGTTCAGCTAAATGGGATTCTCGACGATCCCCCTCTTCATAAAAGGTGTTGACGAATTAGAAGGTAGGGTCCTTAAGTGCATGGGAAAGATAGGCTCCAAGCCATAAACAAGATGGAACGGGGAATCCCTAGAGAGGTCTTGTGGTGTGTATGATCTACCCAAAGGGAAAAACACAACTGAGTGTTCCAATCTTTGGGGTTCCTATCAAGCAGCTTCTTAATTACAATGATCTAGTTCTTATTTGTGGATTTAGCTAGACCATTTCCTTGGGGGTAGTAATTGGATGAGAATTTAAGGGGAATACCATAATCAAAGGCCCAACTAGTGAATTTGAGTGAAGAAAATGTGGGGCCATTATCACAAACAAGGCCATATAGGCAACCAAAATGATTCAAAATAAAAATTTCAACGAAATTAGTAACCACGTCAGTAGTACATTGCCTATATGTAATTTCTTATGTACATTGAGTACAATAATTAGAGGCGGTTAGGATGTACCTATGATCTACAGAGGATGGTGGGCTTACCAAACCAATGAAGTCAAGAACCCATTGTACTAATGGTCTTTCCTACAAGACTGGCTATAGCGGAACAATAACATTTCATTCTTGGGTTGCAGTAGTCTAGAACACGTGGCAGGTTCTAACATGATTATATACATCCTTGGATATAGTCAGCCAATAGTACCTAGCCTGCAAGATTTGATGAGTATTAGAAGGGCTAGATCCATGATCGGTACTAAATTTATCATGAAACTCCTTTAATACGTGTGTTGCCTCTTCTTTTCCAAGGCATCTGAGGTAGACCCCTTCATGATTCCTCTTGTATAGTATAGACCCCTGCAGCATGTAGCCATTGCTTTTCAGCTGGAGAGAATATTTTTTAACTCCCTTTAGGTGAGGCAGGAACTTGTTAGTCAATAGATAGTAGATGATGTCATCATACCACTCTCCGAGGGAGACATCTTCAAGTTGATATTGCTAGACCATGAGCTTGGGTCTAGCCTCAATCAATGTTTTAGATATTGTGTGGGTGAGGGATTTCCCCCATACTAATTTCATTGATTGAATATCTATGTCATATTCCTACACCAAGGGGACCCATTTTACTCTTCTTTCTCCTAACTCATTCTGCATCAATAATGTCTTGGCTGTCAGGTCGGGCACTATGGAAAACACCTTGTTCCATAAGATGTAATGTATGAATTTTTTGAATCCCCTAACTAGGGTGTATGCTTGTTTCTCCACATTGTGGTACCTTAGCTCAACATCCTTCAGTGGGGCACTCATGAAGGAAATTGGGTGCTCACTTCATCATCCTTTTGAGTCAATATGATGGCATAGGAATGGTCTGAAGCAAACAAGTAGATTTACAATGGATTTAGTTAATTAGGACTGACTAATATGGGTGCATCAACAATTTATTTCTTGATTTCCTCAAAGGCCTACTTCACCTCTGGAGTCCACTCAACATTGGCATCTTGTTTTAGCATAGCACTGAGTGGCTTAACTATGTTGGAAAATCTAGTGATTAATTTTTTGAGAAAGTTTATCTTTCCAAAAAAAGATTTCAATTCTTTCTTGCTACCCAATAATTGAATTTTTAGGATTGCTTGAATATTCTCAGGGTCAATTGAGATTCCTCTCTTTGAAATCATGTGCCCTAGCATCGTTCCTTTGGTGACTCTAAAAATGCACATCTTTGGATTCAAGGAAATCCCAAATTCCATATACTTATGAAAAGCTTTGCATAAGTCAAAAACATGATCACCCTGCTTATTCAAAAAGATTGTGAGATCATCCATATAAATGATAATACATTTTCCTATCAGATCTTTGAAGGCTATATCCATTACACGCTAGAAAGTGGTACCAACATTGATGAGTCCAAACAAAATCCTTCTATATGCAAAGGTTCCCCACTTGGTGGTGAGTGCTATCTTGTGCCTATCCTTGTATTGCACCATTACCTAGTTATACCTAGAGTATCCATCTAGGAAAGACATCATTTGAGATCCATTAACTATCTATATCACTTCATCCAATAAGGGCACTAGATAATTGTCCTTTTTTGAGGCTCTATTCAGGTTGCGAAAATCCACACACAATCTAATCTCTCCATTATTTTTCCTTACTTGGACAAAATTAGCCACCCATGTAGAGTGCCTAACTAGAAATATAATTATGGCGAACAACTTTTGAAATTCCTTGTAGATGATTGGCTCCAATAAAGCATTGATGGGGCATTGCCATTGTTAGAATGGTCTCACATCTGACTTAAGAGGAATAGTGTGCGTGATGATCAAGGTATCATGTATTTTTAAATCCTCATAGCTCCAAGAACCTACATCATGATACTTTCAGAAAGCATCAATGATCCCTTTCTTCTCTTTTTGCATGCATAGTTTTCCAATGAGTACATTTTTAACCTCCTCGACTATATTCCAAGGTTGTGAGTATCACATTGATTATTGGAGTCCTTTGCTTGTTGATTTTGATCTCTAATATGATCTAGGTCAAATATCAACTCAAGTTGGACCATACCCATGGGAAGGGTATTGGTGTTGAGGTTAATGACTTCTATATCCAATTTAGCCTCTTCAGGTTCAGTCTCATCAATGATTTGGGTTGCAAACACATCTGAGCTAGTGATGAAATCAAGATGTGCTTGTCATTGTTGAATACTTGGAAATTAGTAACATTGTCTGGCACAGATGGGTTGGAAGTGAGCTCAACAGTGAACCCTTTGAGGTTGGACAACGACAGAGGCATAAGGGTGTCGGCTGTTTGAGCCAAGGCATTGGTAGTGTGATTTTGGGAGAGAGGGATCAACTAAATATTAAATGAATCTAAGCTCTTTAATAGGTCCCAAAACCTATGCCTATAGTTTTCTAACCTTCTATCATGGAAGGAGTAGAATTTCCTAACTTGTTTTACTACTAACTTTGAGTTGCCAAATACATGCAACATTTTGACTTTTTTCCTTAGGGCCATCAAAAGACCATGGACAAGTGCTTCGTACTTTGCTACATTATTTATACAATAAAAG
Organism: Sequoia sempervirens; assembly: GCA_007258455.2. Lineage (NCBI taxonomy): Eukaryota > Viridiplantae > Streptophyta > Pinopsida > Cupressales > Cupressaceae > Sequoia > Sequoia sempervirens. The sequence goes on from VDFB02379711.1 coordinate 219,714,915, forward strand.
TAAAGCCTATGAGCAGTGAAGTAGGTCTTACCCATGGGGTTGATGAGTTCAAACCTTCCTCCCACTCCTTTCTTGGACTTAGACCCATCAAAGCACAACGTGTAAAACCTCGGGGGCTCTTTAACTTTAGGGTTGATTAAACATTCATCTTTCTTGAGTTGTAGGCTTGCATCAATAATTTCTCAAGAGGGAACAAACTTAGGATTGCTATAGTCAGGTAATTTAGTTTGGGGCTCCTCCCTCATTGAGACTTGTCCACTAATATGAGAAATTGTTGTTTGAGAAATATGACATTCAAATTTTGAGTGGGAAACATTGTGAACCCTGCATCAACTAGGCAACGAGAGCTCTCAGAAATCCATTCTCAATCCTAGGTTGAGCTGATCCTACACACATTTTTCAATAAACTCTAGGAATCCATCCAATAATCCCAAATTTTCATTATCATTGGATTCCTCATCATCTAACTCGACCAGCATCTCGGTGCTCTGGGGTGTATAAGTCAAATCGGCAAGAGGGTTGCATAAAACTAAGAGAGCCTCTTCTATTTCCTCTTCTCGGAGATCTGATTCTTCTTGGTAAGCCACAAGAGAGTAATTACCTAACCTCATTTCAATGAACAACACCTCATTGGTGTTGTTGTACTCTATAATCATAAATTTCATGTGCAGCTCCTAATCTATGTTGATTTGATTTGGATACCCTTTCCATGGTAGCCACAGGCGGAAGAAGTCAAGTTGCAACATATTTGTTCAACGCCCTAGTGAATTCCCATCCTAGTATTATGCCATACATGTCTGGGATATCTACCACTTGAATATCAATAACTTGCTGCACTCTTGGGTCTACAACAATCTACATGGGGATTTGGCTGATTTCCCCAACTATCTTCATGTATGTTTTATCTAGTTGGGTCACCTTCCATGTAGAAGGAGTGGGGACTATTCCCAAAGCTTCGCATATGGCCAGAGACATAACATTAGTTGATTCTCCGAAATCGAGCAGATAGTTATGTAGGTTCTTCCTAAATATTTTGATAGTAGTGAGAAAAGGTGGAGATTCTAACTTCCCTTGGAATAATCCCATGGCCGTCTCTACCTAAGCTACTTGATTTTTATACTTTTCATTAGTATTTTTCTTGGTTTGTACCTGGTTTTTCTCCTTAGTGAGTTGCTTCCCTATTTGTTGATTTGAAGGCACATCCTTTTCTCTTGCCTATGATTTCTTGGATTATAGGCTCATGTTGTGATTCATCAAAAGAGACCCTTTTGACATGTATCTCTTGTGTTGACTTAGAAGAGGAAATTCAATTAATAATTCTAAAGAAGACATTCCTAACTGGTGGGACCTTAAGAAAATCAAAGGCTAACAATTTTATTTTAACCTTCTTGAATTCTTCAATGACATATTCACCCATTTGTTCAATTTCAGCCTTAAAGGATTCGCCTTGGGAAGAGCCAGCAGACTGGTTTTGCATTTGATTTGGTTGTTTGTTTCTATTAAAGTATTGGGTGGGCACATGAGGGTAACCTGGATTGTTGTTGGCATTTGGATCATGTTTGGTTCTGAAGTTATTAGGTGGAATGGAGGTTGTGAAGGGTCCTCCTATTTTCCTACTCCTCATGTTGTATGGGGTTTCCCTTTGATCAAACATTTTAACTTCATCCTTATGTGATTCCTCTTCATCTATTGGACCATTTTCTATTGAAGTAAAGAGTCGGGATAAATTTTCTTTGTTACTTACCTCTTTTACTTCTTAATTTTTTGAGGGAGTGAATTTTTAGGCTCATTATTTTCACTTCACGGGAATGGGCCTTGATTTACTATGAGCACAAAGGAGTCATATGGTTCTAATGGAACTATGTCTCTACAACCTGCACTATCAATGACATTTTGAACTTGTACTTGAAATATTTCTACGACTATTTGGAACTCAGGACAGTCCAATTCAGAGTGCCTATTTGTTTCATGGATCCAACACCATCCAAATAGAGTTCCCTTAGCTAAGTATACCCCGCTTGTCATCTTATATGTGTTAATCGGTTGGTCAAGAGTGATGGGAATTCCTTTGCTATTTGGCCTTGTATTCCATGTTTGGTTATGCCTCTGTGAAGGTATCCTTTTGAAGTTTTGGTTAGAATTGTGTCCTCTTTCATAATTCTACCCTGATGAGGTACCCACATCATGGTTATCTCTATTATCTTGGTTGAGGTTGGCCTAAAAACTACATTGGGAAGATTGTAGTTGGTTGTTTTGATTTCTAAAATTTTCCATCTCAGTTGACATTTTCTTGATCATCTCCATTAGTTCATCTATCTAATCCTTCTTTGTTTTACTCGGTTGTGGAGCTTGAGTTTGGAGGAAAACTAGCTATGTTGTTGATTAGTTTTGTTGAGCTTGTGTGTATTCATTCCCTTCTAGATATGCAGGTACTTGAGGCTACTGAGGGTAGACCTACTACTATTATGGCTGCAAATAGTGAGGCATGGGAGGCACCTAGTTCAATGGCTATCCTAGCTGAGGAACCATAGACAGCTGTGGAACTTGGTTCATAATAGGTGTCTAGAGTGTTAAGGCCTGAGTAAGTCCCTAAACTTGCATTGGATGTGTGACTCATCCCAAAGAGGGTAGCGGGCTAGAAATATTTTTCCCCAAGTTGGTGCTTGCTATGACCACCTCAATGTAGGCATCTACCAACCTAGTGGGTGGTGGGAGCACTATTTTCACCAACGTAGTTGTGAGGTTGTCTAGGGATGCATAATAAACCTGCAAGGCTGCAACATCATTGAGCATGTATGGAGCTTGTAATCTCATGTATGCCCAATGAAATCGATCATTGAAGGAGTTGATTGGTTCATTGACCTCCCTATGAATGGACATGAATTGCTGATATAATTCAGAAGGGCTAACCAAAATCTTGTACTTCTATAAAAAGGCATTCTTCAGGAGGTTCCAAGTGGTGATAGATCTTGTTGGAAAATTAATGTACCAGTAAAATGCCTCTTCCCCCAAGGAATAAGGGAAGAGTCAGAAAGCCATGTCCTTGTGGTCTATTTCAATATCTTTCAATGTTGTTTAAAATATTTTGATATGATCTTCTCCTATCCTCTATGGATTGAGAGGATGAAACTTCATGCAAAATCCCTTTGGGTTGTTTGGCATGCCATGATAATTGTTGAAGGATAGTGGGGAAGGATTATTTCCCAACCAAGCCATGAGGGGAGGTGGAGGTTGTATTTTCTATGCAATAGTAACTTTGGGCTACATAAGGGTAGTAGCAATTGTGAATGTTCCTTGGACTTGAAAGGATGGGGCAGGGGCAGTGCTCTAGCCATGGGAAGTGAGTAGTTGGAAGGAAGCTTGGGATGATTGAGTTTAGGAAGTGGATGTGAGAAAGGAGGGATGAGTGTGGTGCAAATGGATGGAGGGAGGAGGTGAGGATGGAGGTGAAGTGGATGGAGTGGATGAGGAGGACAAAATGGCTTCCCCTCTTTTTTCTCTCTTAGCCTTGGTGGGGGGTTGTAGTTCTTGAAATTATCCTTTGTTTGGTCTGGATCTTAGAACTCTATGAAATCCTTCAGGGGAGAATGAACTGATTCAATCTAGCTTAACATATGGAAGGCCCTCCTTCTAGTGCTAGTTCTATTGATGGGTGTTTTTGCACCTCTCAACATAGGTAATGCATAAGTGTGTCACCTCTCTTGAAAGACAATCTCCTACAAACAAGTTACCAAAAACTACCCCAAGGTCTCTTGAGTGTCAGGTCATGACTTGCTTGGAATGCTTTAGTTGGTTCATGTGATTTTTCGGTAATAATAGGGTAGCCTTATGTATGTTAAGTTGGAGGAAGATAGGTTCCTTAAATGGATTTTTTAAGATATTGGAGTTGATGTGCAATTCCTGCAAGTTCCAAACAATAGTCTAGAACTCCACTTTTATCATCAGATTTGGATTTACAATGATGTTGGAACTTTTCCTAAATTACTATTTCAAGGAAAGGTCAACAGCGAAGGGGAGGGACTAAGTTCTGAGACTTGCAACTACCAATGAACAGTGATAATGGAGGATGCTATAGTGGACAACCTTCCTGAAACTAAGTTGCACTTAACCAAGTCAACTAACAGTATTATGAAACTAGTGCTATCTTCTAAGGTCTACAGATTTTCAACTATTTAGTCACCATAAAGCATGAATAAAAGATGAAATTTAAGTGAAACAATTAATCTATGTTCAGACTAGCTTTACAATGCTATTTATCATCAACAAATGGTAAAAATCCTGAACAAGGAAGGGCATCAACATAGTAGAATTATTCAACATCAATGAACACGATTTACTTATCTACTAAAGCATGTGAAATCTACTTAAATCTATCAACTATGAGGAGACGAATCATGAAACATGAAGGAAACTCAAGCATCCACCAAAATCAATGAATTTCTATTATAATTTCAGCAACATGTCTTTACAACAACTCAACACTCTCTTTGAAAATGATACGAGACCCCTTATTTATAGTTTTCAAAAAGGAAAATGAATGGCCAAGATTCACTACAAATTAGGGTTTCACCTACCCCTAATATTTTACAATTTAAAATACATTTCTTTTATTTTTCCTATTTCGTCCTCTAGTTCCCTATCACTGTAGCACTTTTGTCTTCTAGCTGATTTCCCTTTTGCTGCACCTACATAGTGAGGAACTCATCATGAATAACACACTTTCCTTCATTCTTCTTCACAGTGGCATACTCCACAAATTTTCCCATCAATGCTTGAAGTTTATTCCATTCTAGGATGTCAGATTGGAGTACTTGGAAGGTCAATTTGTTGGACCTACTAGTGATCAACTCCCAATTCTTTGTACACCTCAGTGTATTCTTCATTACTTGTTCTAATTAGGCGAAGGCTCAGGCAGCAAAATCCATAAATTCTAGTGTTAGTGAGTCTATAGCTCCATTTTCCATATTCTTATGAAAATACAACCTTATTTTCTAGGGGTCTAGATCGAAAGGAAGGCATGTCATAATCTATCATGAGCTTCATATATTCTTCACAATATGCTCTATGTTCTTTGACCCACTCTAGGTCAAGCTCTAGTTCATGGAGAATTTTCTCAAAGACATCTCTTTTGTGGTCTAAACCCATTTTCCATGTCTCAACCAGCCAATGGTCATCCTTTGCCAAGGTCAGCTCCTTCTCCCAATTCTTCTCCGACATCTTGAGGATAGCCTTGAGCTTAAGATACATAATCATATATAGTTTTGGGAAATCAGTACACAATTTATTTGTGCCTTTGAGCTGCTTTTGCACTTCCCAAAACTTATTGGTTGTTCTGATGATGTGACCAATGCCCATGTCACCATTGTAGATCACTCGCTGAAACCAATATTTAGTAGCCTTGGTCCATTTCTTTCTCTTTTCTAGCTCACTTATGTGATCTTTGGAGAGAAGCAAGGGTGGAGACAATGAGGTCATTGTTATCTCTTCAGTGGTAGACCAATGTTGTATGTAGGTGGTGAGTTCTGTCACCTATGCCTTCAACTCCTCCTTAGAGGATTCATCCTTGTTCATTTGGTGCACGATAGTGGCAATAGACCCCTTAAGATGATCAATATTTTTTTCTCTTGGAGCTATACCTAGGTCAATGGTGGATATATTATAGCTAACTCCTCCTTTATCCATTATTGGAGTAGAAATTTTTACTATCCTTAATCTTGATGCATCCATTTTGATGTGGGATCGAACCCTCATCTCCTTTTATTTCTTTACCCCTATTCAGGCTCGTGTTAGGATAGCTTCTAGCCTTTCTTTGGGATCTATGAGGGTGGGGGTCTTCTTTTGTAGCTACTTCTCTAGCCACTCAGGAATATGAGATCCCTCTTTCTTTGGTGATTCATGATCACCTTCCTCTCTTTGAACATGTTGGATCTACCTTTCCTCATGGTCTGAAGCTTCCTGCTCTGTTTTCTCTTCTTCTTCTTCATTTGAGTCATGGATGAATATAGTATTTTCTTTGTGTCACCTAGTATCAGCTACATTTTATTTAGGGCTATCTTCCCCTTCAGATTCCCTTTCTTCTTCTTTCCTACTCTCTACATGGTGTTTTGTTCTGCGGCTCTTTCTCATTTCAGCCTCTTCTTTAGGCTTATCTTCTTCTTCAGCTTCATCTTCTTTCTTTTCCTCTTCTTCCCTCTCAGGAGGTACTTATTCTTGTTGGTCGAGGCCTTTGTCTTCTTCCTTGTTGGAGGCTCTATAGATACCTCCATCTCTTCATTTGTTTCTTTATTTTCCTCAAAATACTACCTCTCAACTTCCTCTCCAGTATCTTTGAGTTGTTTGGAAAACTCTTCCTCAAGTTCCTGATTGAAGGACTCCACTATATACTTAGCACCAGGGTCTTCAACATCTTTCTCTAAGGACTATGATCCTTCTTAATGTACCACGTCATCAATGACTACATTTTTATGTTTTGGATGTTTGTGGTAGTCATCCCTAAAGGGATCCTCAGGTTCATCATCTCCCTCTTTGGCAACCCCCCTTTATTGTCTCCCTAGTTTGTCTGAGATCTGCATGGTCACCTCCATGTTGGGTGGTTCTGTTGAAGGAGGGATAGGGAGGCCACCAACAACTTGAGCCAAAGTAGCCTATATTATGGGATTCATCAGTACTCTAGAGAGCTCCATAGGTATATTTTGTATGTGTAAGGTAAAGGCCTCTAGTAGAGTTAGAGTAGGCATTGTAACTATTGATCCTAGGGGAATTGCAATTGATGGAGACATTAAGGAGGATGAGAGTGGGGAGGTTGTGGCAAAAGCATAATCCCCTACCATAATTGGATCAGTTGGTGAGGTGGAGGCAAGGTGAACCAAGATGTGCACCGTAGGCAGAGAGGAGATGGGTAATGTCTGAGATGCTAGAGGAGTAATAACAATGGTAGTGGTGGTGTTAGCAAGAGTAGAGGTAGTAGGTGGTGACTTAGGTTGCTCGGCCTCTTCCTCTTCTCCTTCATGTAGTGGATCCTCTTGGATCATGCGAATCTCATAGAATCCACCTGATTTCCTTCCATTCTTCGAGTTTAAACCCTTTGAAGCCTTCCTCGAGTACAACTTATGCTTTGGTTGGCATTCTAATACTTCCTTTCTTTTCCTTGATCTAGTGACCAGAGGAGATTTTGGAGCCTCCTTAGTTGGGGCAGCAACAATCCCACTATCAGTTTCACTCTCAAGATCATCTACAAGCTTGCCATAAGTTAGAGTGACTCCTTCTAGCTTTAACTAAGCAATCTATGCATTGATCCACTTCCTTGTCCTATGTTCCACTAGTTTTTTTTTGAATTTCAAGGTCATTGACCTCTTCTTCATTATAGTCTATTAGGGGAAATGAAAAGTTGACGATGACATCATACCTTATATCTATGATGGTTTTCTCATCTTCTATGATCTGATCTAGTACTGGGAACAATTTGATCATCTTGACGAAGCAAATAGTCATATGTATATAGTACCTCATGTGTACCTCCTTATCATCCCAACAGTTAGCCCATAAGTCTTCAAGGTTGTGTAAATGGGTGTATTCCTTCCTAAAAAATGGCTCAACTTTCCATATGGGTCCATCCTTGGTTGAGCAGTGTGGACGCCCAGGTTGTAATCAATGATCTCCTTCTCTGAATATTCAACGCATTAGGTAGCTGGGAGGGCCTACATTCCCTGCTCGAATGTGAGAGGATATGGTATTGATTCCCAGTGTTTTCCAAAAAGGAGAGTATGTGCATTTTGAAGCTTCCTTGAGACTTCTAACAATATTAACCGATCATTTGGATACTCGGCCAAATTGTATGGCCTCTTCGTGAAACACTCTATTCAGATGTAGGTGAATTTGGGGAACTGTATTAATGGAAATATGAACCTATGAATGAATGGATGGGAACAGTGTGTGGCTCTCCTCTTGAATTCCCCTTTGAGAAGTCTTATGATGTTCCTAATAAAGGCGTCATTCACCCTACAATAATCTTTCTTGAAATTTTGATATTGGAGTTATGGATGCTTGTCATATACTTTCAGCTCTCCCTGGAGTTGGGCTATGTGTGACAAAAAAAACCTCTATATGGAAATGGGTAAACCAGGAGATAGACCAAATAGGAGGTCATATAAAAATGGGAGGTCTTCTTGACTACTAGGACTTGCTCATGCAAGTTGTTACTAATCATTCTTGCTCAATGGAACTTGGTCTTTCCCCTAATGATCTCTTCTATAAAGTAGAACACCTAGTCTTGGAAGTGGGCGACAGTTGGGATAACCATGACTCTACTTAGCAAAGTCACCAAGTCATGGTAGTCCTCATAAAATTTACTTCTTAATAATTCCTAAGGAACTTTGTTTGTACTGTCCCTCTTCTGGACTTTAACTAGTATTGTTTAGTCAATTTCTTGCATTTTAGAGGGTCTTCCTTCAATGTACTTTCTACATATTCATTCATTGTTTCCTCCATAGGGTCAAAGGTTGGGATGTGGAAAGTTTTCCCTATGGACTTGGTAGACAAGTCAACCAACACTTTACCATCACGGTCCATGATCCTTCTACTTTTATCCTGACAGGCTTCTCTATAAGCCATTACCAATCAAGGGGTCACAAGAGTTGGCAAGAAATTGGCTGCCTTAGCCAAACCACTCTTTCTTATTTTATTTGTATTTTTCGTAGTCAGGTTGGTGATGACCCTCTGTTTGAATTCATCTATATCAATTTGTCCAAGGTTGGTATCTGTAACCATGTCCCATTTGTTGGTGACCTTGGAGGTGACTTCTATTCCCTGGAATTGATAATTAATTTGATCTTTATCTTCTTTCCCTCTTAGAACTTTAGTAGTCTTCTTCCCCTTTTCCTTCTCTGTAGATGCCCTTAAAGGTCCTACAATTGATTCTATAAATCCTACAAGTAGATGTGTACTAAGCATATTCATACATAAAATAATGGGAGTGTTAGTAAAATCCTACAAAAAAGATGTTAGATCAAGTAATTCATCCTTCAAAGATCATAATATCCATTAAAAATCATCGTTTTCATTTCATTTTGGGGAGATGGAGAAATGATGGCCCAGGGATGTGGGTTTCGCTAGGCTAGTAGCCATTTTGAAGGAGGCAATAAGAAAATGGTGAAGAGGGCATGGTAGCCCACATGCAACCACCACATCAAGATTTACATGCTACAAATAGATCCCACCAAGGTGCTAAGGCATTTGGGGATAGGTGGCTTCATCATTTATGAAGTTCAAGAGGTTTTTGTTCACTTACTTCTTATATGGGTCAAGAGGGTGCAGAGGTAGGTGATGTCTCGGCTACTAGGAGCTTCGTCGCTTGGGAAGGATGTTGCTATGATGGAAACCCACAAATGGAATCTTGTAATGTAGGACCCGTAGGAAGGAAGGGTGGCTTCATTTTGGCTCCAAAGTTCATGTCCTTCAGAATGGCATGGGCAGGAACCTGCAGGATGTTGTTAGGTGGTGGCCTTTGGGTGATGACAGAGAAGGGATGGGAGTCTGCACTACCAAGTCCATATCAACTTTTACTTAGTCCATTTCACTTTTTGAGGCTGAAGGTGAGATGTAGGGTGTGGGGTACGTAATTCAGATAGGTAGGTCCTTACAAATGTTTGGAGAAGGAAGAGATGGGATGATAGCCCATAGATGGCGGCCCACATTGTCAAGCCCACACAAAGCATCAACATGCAATACTTACTCAAGGAGATTCAAACAACGGTAGAGGGGTTAGGCTCTGCAAGGTAGACAAAAGGTTAGTCTCATATATTAGTATTTAGTCTTTCACAAGGTTCTGACATGAAGCCATGAAAGGTCATTGAGTAATGCTCATTCTCAAATGACAGTTGTAAGATGACATCCTCTAGTGGGTGACCCGCAATGTGGCACCTACAGGTTCAAATGTTAGTTTAGGGTTAGCTTCAAAGTTTAAGTCCCTCAAAGTGTTGGGGGTAGGAACCTATGGGTGGATGCTAGGGAATGGCCATTTGAAAATGACAGAGATTGGGTGGCATCCCACGGTCGGTGGCCCGCAAAATTACTTAGGCATTTTGCACATGATGGGCCAAACAAAAATGGGCAATGTGGGTTCCACAACACAAGAGGAAATGGGGACCTCATCATTTGAAATAGTCATTGAAATGATGATGAAGCATCTGTAGAAACTAGCATCAAATGGTCCACAGATAGAGTTTTATCGACTTAGAAGGGTCCCACAGAACCCGCATGGCCGAAGGTCGGGGTTAGACAGCCATTGAGAAACAACAAGAAGAAGGGAACCCTGTGCATGTGGAAACCCACACTTTCATACTAGCAGGGGCCATGAGGATCCCACCTTAACTTAATATTTTCATTCGGTTCAATGGTTGCGGCGAGGAGGTGGCATCTACCTACATGCACAAGCCCGCCAAGGGTGACGATAGTAGTTTGAAGTTGATTATTTGGAAATCCAATGCAACAACAATGAGAGATTTGTGGGCCATAAGGGAATGAAGGCCCTGGTCAAGAACAACCGATGCAAAGGAAAGTTCTTTGTGGCCCCAACAAGCTGGTTTTTGAAGGGTTTTCAAATTCTAAAACATGGTTTTTGCTTGAGGTCTTGTTCTTGACCAAATTTCTTAAGATTTTACTATGTTTTCTCCTTAATATGTTTGAATTTGTAAAGAAAATGAATTGGAGTATGAACAACTATGGTGGTAGAAAACTTACCTGAAAAACCCAATGGAAGGCAATGGAGAAAGCTTTGAACTTGTCCTCAAGGAAACGCGGGTGTGGAGGTAGTAGAGGCAAGAGGATATCTGAGAAGTTTAGAAGGAATTTTGATTAAAAGGATAGGTGAAACTTTGTTATTTATAGGATTTTAGCCATTAAATTATTGCATTTAATGCCAGTGTGATGATCGACAGGGTTGGTGGGTGCACTTTTTGAAACAATTGGAACTAGGAATGGTGGAGCACGTGAGGTAGATGACAACCATGTGTTTGTCATTTGGAATTTGGTGAGGGGAACAATTATGAAGAATGTGGATCCCACAATGGAGGTTGATGCCCTAACTCAGCCATCATGAAAATGGTGAAAGTTGAAAGGAATTTCACATTAAGAAACCTACAAGTGCGAACCCACATCAGGGAAAGGATGATAGTATCAAGGATCAAGGAAAACTATCAAAGGAACTCTGCAATGGCCGAAGACTGGAAAATTTCAATGGTAGTGAAACTTGGACAACTGAAGATGATAGAATTATGACTTCTTTACCACTTGGGACTCAAAATAGGAGGCGTGGAAAATGAGGTGGAAGCGAAAGTGAAAATGGGAGGGTCCCCATTCCAAATGAGGTGTGTGTGCTATAGGCACAACATGACTCATACACCACCTTGGATGTATGAGTCTTGTGTGGCCAAAAATTAAAATTAATTCAAATTATTAGTGGGATTTTATCCTCCTAGATATGATGTTGGCTTACAATGTTGTAATTTTAGGAACTTTTGTATAATTAACTATAAATAAAAGTTTCTTTCAATTATTTTCACCCCAAGCATTGAAGTATTCATGCATATAGAAAGTTTGACTTCGCAAGAGCATTCAAGAGCATTCAAGGGTATATTATCAAGCATGTTAGAGCATTATTCAAGCATCAAGCATCATGTTTATTTTTGAGCTAACAATTGTGATGTACGGTTTCATGATTCAAACTAGCATTCAACTCAAGATCTATTACACTCAAGCAAGAGTCAAGATCTACATTCATTGGATCCATCTCATACATGTTTGCAACACTTTAAATCTAGGGTTTGGTGAGTTGCAACATCTCATTTTGTTCATTCATCATTCTCCATTCCTATTTCATTTCATTTCAAGGTTTGATTACCAAAATGGGGTTTGAACAAGGAAAAACCATATCTACTAACAAAAATATATTCTTCCCTCTCTTTGGTGTGTGATTTACAGGGTTAGGTTGAAGACACATTGAAGAGTAAGTTTGGAGAAATTTGTTAAAGTGTTCAAAGTTTTCAAAGTTGTCACCTTGCATTGGAGATACTTGGAAGACTTCTACAAGTTGCAACTCAAGGTTTCAAAACCAAAAATCAATTGGAAATGATATAGTAGACATTGAAGAGTAGATTTAGGCTTTGAAATTTTAGAAAACCATAACCTAACTGATACACTAGTTCTGGCGTATGAGTCCTAGTTTAGGTCATTTTCTAGGTTTTTACAGTTTTAAACACCCATTTTCCAGATTCTAGTTTGTGCATAGAAACCCAAATCTTGGAATAAATAAACCAATCTGGTGTATGAGTCCCATAAGGCTTTAAAATCAAAAAATTTCAGCATTTTAGAGCTTCATCCAATCATCTTCATATTTCCAGTTGCATAGATTTTGTCTTGTAGCTTTCTATTTTGATTTATATGCAATTTTCATATCATTTAGTAGAAGATTACATTGCATTAGGTCTAAGCATTACAACTTGCATTTCATTTTTCTTTCCAAGACCTAGATTGGTGGTGAACCCCTCATTAGTTTACAATATGACTTTAGGACATCGCTATTGTAAGATCTCCAGGGTTTCCCTTCAATGAGATAATTGGAAAGTGGGCTTTTCTTGCATTAACATTGCATTGAATTTTTCATTAATTAATTATCATTATACAGTTTCTAAATCTTGCATTAGTGAAAGTGCATATATGTTTCATTTTTGCATCTCAAATAATTGAAAAGCATCTAAAAACTATATTTCCATTTAGTCAACACATCATACAAACTGAAAAGCATAAAAATCAATTGAAAATTTCTAAAAATTCTGAAAAAAACCTCCACTAGGATTCATACACCCCTCTGGGCAATTTAGTCCCAATGAAAATTTTAAGCTGCATTTTCTAGAATTTAAAACTCTATTTTTGTGCTCCTATTTTCTATGGATAACTCTTTTTTTTAGTTTACAAAGTTTCTTCTATATTCATTTCATTGCACTTAGCTTATACTACATTTGCATTTATCTTGCATATAGTATCCCTTGCATGAGTATTTGGTGTCCTATTGCTAATACGATAGTGAGACAAAGTTTGAGACTCATTTCATCCCATGATAACAAAAACATCATGGATCTTTTGTTTTCTATCTCTTTCACTCCTAGTACTGACACTAGTACACTAGGTATGTACCATACACTTAACAACTCTTTTCCTTCACGTAGTGTGACAAATGTTGAAACAATGATTTTCAATATTCTACAATAAAACATAAATAAAATTTAGTAAGACTTAGGAAACCTACAACATCAAGTGCAAAATGACAATATTTCAACTACTACCATCCCTACCATATATAACATTCATTGCATTCTTGAAAGTGAATATGGACTTGACCTTGTGAGAAACATAGTTTAAATGTTTAGAAAATACTTCCCCTCAAACACTAGTTACCCTTTACCTATGAACAATGTCACAAGCCAAGGTAGAATTCAAATTCCTCCTCCCATAACATTTGCCTATGTTCCTACCTATACCAACCCTCAATTCACAACAACAATCCAACTGACTCGTAATGTGATTCCTTCCTTAGATATTTTCGCTAGCATCCCTAGTACCTTTGTGGCATCACACGTCATATCTTGTACCACCTTACCACCTATAAGAATTACATTCACTTGTCCCTCAAACACATACACCCCTTCACCTTTTTCACCTCCATCTTATAATAGAAGCAATCACCCTCTCATAAACCAACTTTCGCAAACCATTTCGTCCCTTGAAAAAAAAGTCTCCACCATCAACCAAAATCAAAATGGTCCACCTACATATTATGTAAAATGCAGTCCTTTATCCTTGGAGATATTGTGAACACTAATGCCACAAGGTGTAGAGGTGCCTAGATTCGAGAAATATGGAGGGAAATGAAATCCTTCTAACCATGTTTCCACCTATATCACCTTATGTAGTGACTTTATCGACGATGATAAACTATTGGCTAAGCTTTTCCCTAGGTCATTGAAGGATAGTGCCTTGGAATGGTTCTCTTTGTTACCGAACAAATCAATTAATTCATTTAGTGAAAATTTTGAGGCCTTTATAAACCATTTCCAAGTGTATATGACCCCTAAAATGTCCTTGTCTGACTTGATGAGATGTAAGAAAAAAGAAGAAAAGATTATTGACTTTATATTGTGCTATCAATCGCTTTATTCCCAAATCAATGTCAATGTTCTTTATCCTCACCTCCAAAAGATTTTCATATAGAATTTTCGAAGTAACATACAAGATAAGATTACCATGATGAAATTTCCCTATTTCATGCACTTATGTGCTGCCATCCGCATTTATCAAAATTTGGTTGGTAGTCGAGATATAAATTGCACTTTTGGCTGAACCAAGAAGTCCAAGTTTGCAAATAAAAAAAATTCTCAACCTTTTAGAAAACAAAATAAAGGCTTCCTTCAATTCAATACCCCTCAACAAACAACTCAAAATTCCAATAACCAACTAGCTACTATTAAAGCTATGATACCCTTTAGCTATGGGGACCTGAAAAGACAATTGCCCCCTTACCTGATACCCTTCACAAACAATGTCACAACTCTAAGAACAAAAGATGATTACCTTGCCTCCTATTAAAACACCCGATCCTAATAAACCATTACCCAAAAACTATAGACAAAATTATTATTATGGTTATCACCAAAAAATGGACACAATACAAAACATTGCAAGCATCTTAAACATCTTGTGCAAGACCTCATTGATTTTGGTCATCTTTTCGTTGGAGGTATTAGTGATCAAGGAAATAAGTACACAACTACTCCTAAACAAAACTTGCAAATTTTTACCAACCCTATGCCAAATCATAAGATTTCATTTGTCAAAGCCAGTGAAACTACAGATACTGATGCAATGAATGTTGATATGGATGATGATAACAATGATACTATTCAACATGATCCTATAAATAATGATCCTATGGATGATATGGTAGGAGTGATAGATATAATTCCTCATAAGGGATGAACTAAATGTTAGAAACCAAGTTCAAACATGCAAACCAAAAAACCTTCCACAAAAGAGAAAATTAGAAAAAGGGGAGAGCTTTGCATGAAGATGTGCAAGTATTATTATTCAGGAATTCATAATTACATGAGATGATTTTCTTTATAAAAGAAAAGTATGCATAACCCTAATCTTATCTTGAGCAACAAGATAGCTCAACAAGATAAGGATGAGAATAATTAACTTGGGAATTAAAATATTACCTAAGTAAAGTTATGCAAGTGTAATTAAATATTAATTACACTAACACCCCCCATAAGTGCAACTTAGGGAGACTAACAAAGCATGCACCTACAACTAAGATGAATGCAAGAAAGCATGAATGGGTCCTGAAAATAAGGCCTGATTAGGTACCCGAATACAACAAAATCTCTGTAAAGTGGAGAAAGGGAGAAAACCTCATGGGAACAAAACTCCCCCCAAAAGAGAGAAAATAAAAGAATGAAATGCATTAATGAAAGAAGGATAGGAGGTGGATTACATGATACCCCCCATAGACAACTTCTATCATATAAGTACATATACAATTCTCTCCATAGGAGAGATATAAAGAGACAAGAAGGCCCCCCCACAATGAAGAAACTCATATCGCAATGGTAGATGCCTGATGTAGAATCTTAAAGGAGATCCTTAAGTGACAGATAATATTCCTCCCCTTGGGAAGAAACAGATCCAAAGGATGATGTCAAAGAAACCCTGTGAAGAGTGATGAACCAATCTGTCTCAATATGTGTGCCATAATAGGATGTTGAAGAAAATATCTGTATGAACTGAAACAAATGATGCCAAATCCAAACTGATGTGGAGAATCCTGAAATGCAACCTCTGAATGAACGGATAATGGTGGGTGTACAGTGATTACCTGATTGTCAAGGTAGAGGAGATGAATGTCCTTAAAATAATCCTTAATATCTGTAGTGTGAGACTCAACAAACAAGAATGTGTCTACAAGATAAGAATCCCATGATGTAGTAGATAATGAATGACTAAGATGGTCATGATGTTGAACTAAGTCCATAGGGGCTAATGTGGTGATACTGATGTCATCAGGAACAATGGATGATACATGTATAATCTCAGTCTAAAGAGTAGGAATTGTGAGACAAGCCTCTGATTCATCGAAACATGCAAGGGTGTCTAAATACTCAAGCTCCTCTAAAGTATCATGATCAAAGGGTGTATTATCTCTCAAAGAAATGGGTAAAAGACACAATCTGAAGTAGGATCCTCTAGGAATGGAGAGAGATTGGGGTGTCCATAGATCTCCCAAATATATTTCCAAAGTGGGTGAGGACAATCAATGTTCGATATAGCCCACACAATTTCATCATCAACACTAGAAAATATAAGTCCTACTATCCTTCTTTCATTAGTGCATTTCATTCTTTTATTTTCTCTCTTTTGGGGGGGAGTTTTGTTCCCATGAGGTTTTCTCCCTTTCTCCACTTTACAAAGATTTTTTTGCTTTCATGCATTGTAGTTACCTTTGCTTTCTTCCACATGTTTGTAGTTGCACTTTCTCTCATCTTAAGGGGGGTGTTAGAGTAAATGTTTTAACTTAATTATGTTAATTAAGTTACTGTTATTCCTCTCTTAATATTTAACTTTAGTTTGCATATTGTGACATTTAATAATTATATTAATTATTAAATGTCTTACCTATTAGGGTTTCTTTAGGGTTGCACAATCTCTTTTTATAAGTATTGATCATTGTATTTTATCCCTCGCTCTAATACCATGTTAGAAACCAAGATCAGACATGCAAACCTAAAAACCTTCCATATAAGAGAAAATTAGAAAAAAGGCAGAGCTTTGCATGAAGATGTGCAAGTATTATTATTTAGGAATTCATAATTACATGAGATGATTTGCTTTATTAAAGAAAATTATGCATAACCCTAATCTTATCTTTAGCAACAAGATAGATCAACAAGATAAGGATGAGAATAATTAACCTAAGAATTAAAATATTACGTAAGTAAAGTTATGCAAGTGTAATTAAATATTAATTACACTAACACTAAAAAGCCTCTTGAGATTGCTTTCTCCTCTAAAGATATACTTAAACATGCACCTGATGATCCTCTTTACATAGCTGATTGAATCTATGACAATCCCACTAATGGGATATTAAATCCTATCTATTGAGAGAATGTGATCATTGAAGAATTCTTAATTTTGCATGAACTCTATCAAGATATATATGATATATTGAAACAATGGATCAAGATGCATAATGGTTTCACTTACCCTACGATGGGATTGATCACTCTTCCTTTACAAATAGGACCAAAAACATTAGATATCTCATTATCCATCATCACGTAGTTAGACCAATTTCGTGTGAAGCTAGGCAATCCATGGATTCACTCCATGAGTGTCATCTCATTACTCACATAATTTTTTAAAGTTTCCCTTTGATAATGAAATTTTCACTGTCCATCATAATGGCTTTAACCTTTTGTCTTGTCATGGAAACATTTCCTTAGATTTATTTTGGCTTGAGCCTATAGAACCCATCAAACCATGAGAAGACTTATTTTTCAAATCCTAAAAAATGTTCAAGGAAAATAAAATAGTAGAATTATCCCTCTGAAACATATCTTCATCTACCACTGAGTCTACTGTCATTGATGAAACCATGATTGAACCTAAAGAAATTATAAATAACCAAGACCTACCTAATACAAAACCTTCACCTACTTCCTACAAAATACTAGGAGACAACAAAAACATTCCCGTCACACCTCCTAGAATAAAACAATTTTATAAAGTCAGTTGAACAACCTCATGTGGTTCTTTCCATTCTTCCCCTGAAGGAATAAAATAAACCTATAGTTGATCAACCCATTTCTACACAAATACAACTTGAAAACTAAACTAAAAGAAATAGATGTGCTAGAGAGTGTAGGCATAGACGTCATTCCCTTGCTCACAGGTTACATGATGAGATAAACAAAGAAAATCAAGATCCAAACTTGACTAAATCAATGCATGATGAGTCTACCCATTTCTTGAAACAAAAATATCCTATAATATAACCACAACAAGAGCTAAAATATTCTTTAGACATTATCATTCAACCTCTTGTTGTGATTAATTTCGACGATAATCAGAAGATTACTAAAATTGATGAGGAGGTGCATAATGAATTAAATACATTGTTTTCCTCTTCCATGAACTTAAACGAAAATTCTCCTAGGAAGAGTGCCTAACTTTGTAATGACCCTAGTTCAGAACTTGCTATTGTCCATTTGGCTAGTTTCCCAGCTTCAACATATAATGAACATGATTGGGATGCAGATGACTGAATTTAGGTTGACTCGCATGTGACTTTCTAGTATTTTGCATTATTCTTTTTTTAGTGTATTTTTTGTGATTGCATGTGCATGATGTGATCCCCTATACTATTTTTCTTGATGTTCTCTCTCTCTTTGTGACATTCCTCTATTTGTACCTTCATTCTTCTATATGTTGTAAATATTTTTACCTTTTATCTTTTTCTTTGTCTTGTTTTTTCCTTTTGGGGATGAGGTAAGGCATCAAGACATTCATGTCTCTTCCATGTTAACCCAAAATATTTTCCTTTATCTTTTCTTTATCTTTTGTTTTCCTTTTGGGGATGACGCAAGGAATTGAGGCATTCATGTCTCTTCCATGTTGACCTAAAATGATGTTTCTTTTGTTTTTGTTCACTTTGTGTCATTCTTCAATTTTTTTGAGTATTTGGGGAATGGTGACAGCTCTGAGCTCTCTTAAAAAACATTTTAGCAAGAATATACTATCCACAAATCTATAGATCCCTCATGTGTTTGGAGTTTCATTTTATGGGAAACCCCTCTCTTGTCCTTTTGCATGTTGTAGCTTCATTTGGAAACATATGATACAACATAGGGATTTCCATGTTAGCTCTCAAGTCTTCTTTATTGTTAGTATTTATCGTTTACTACTTTAAAGTAATTGCTCGCAGCATGGTGTTTAGCAATTTCTTTAAAGTGGGGACATACATTAGCATTATTCTTTTGCATTTTTATTTTTAATGTTCATGTTGTAGTCTTCTTACTTCATGTGATGTGTCTCTCACTTTGTGGATGACATTGGGTGTGATGTCCTTCAAGAGCATGATCTCTCTTACCATATTATATTCCTCTTAGTGGCTTGATCTAACACACTACATCCCTTAAGTTGTGAATCTTCTATTCTTTGATTGGTCCTCTCTTAGAGACAATAGGCACAATGTTACCTAAGTTAAAGACCTTGCATAAAGTAAGCAAGACTCCTTTGAACATTCTTCTTTTATTTCATTTTCATTTTTGGTTATATGGCCAGCTTGCATAACACACTTTGCATGCATGTGGAGCCATCTTGTTTGTTCATGAGTCCCAAGCATACAAATCTTTTCTTACCTCATGAAGCTCGAAGTTCCTTGTTGTGTGGCATCTTATCAAAGTTATGAGGAGGTATAACTTTGGTATTATTTGATGGGAAGCCGAACAAGGGCATGATTTTCCCTTAGCCACTCACATGTGTGTGTGAGCACATACTAACCATCTGTGTATGTGTCTCACCTTTTTGGATTAATCGCACAATAGAAAATATGAAGTTTCATTGCCTCAGAGTGAGAATTTTTTTTTATAAACAACCTAGATTTGATCCACATTGCGATGGAAAAATAGTCAAAGCTTCATCCACACCTTTCTATCTTAATTTTCTTTCTTTTCCTTTTATCTTTGGTAGTGTATGCTTGAGCCTTATTATTTCTCTATATATCATTTTAATGTGTGCTCTTTTGTTCCTATGTTGGATTTTCATAGGACCTTGGTCCTGGGCGCTTGCACAATCCTCTCGATCATCATCATCCTGTCTTACTAGCATTGGTGCATTTGGACCCCTCTTGATGTACGTTGGTCTACTTTTGTGTGAGTTGGAAGCAAGTTCCTCCTCTCACTAAACTGGGGGCTAGATGTAATGACAGAAAAAGTACTCCCTAAGTTGGCCTTGATTTAGTGTTGTAATATGTCTAACATATTCACATTAGGTCTTGGGCCCTTGTCAACTAAATGAGCTTATTGATGCCTTATTTAGAGTGTTGTAAAGTGTTGTAACACACTCTCACACTTTTCTAGGGTTTTATTAAATAATTGGCCTTCTTTATGCTTTAATTGGCCTTATTATGCATCCACAAGCCTCATTTAATGTATCTTTTTAAGGATATTCCTAAAATAAATCAACATCCAATGATAATTTAGGTTTTTTTTATGTTGTGTGGGACAAATTTGATGGTTTGGGACACATACACCACCTTGGGCATATGGGTCCCATCTTGAGTTTTGGGTCTTCATCCCGATTTTATACCTTTCTAAGCATTTTTGAAATTGGTCCCATAATTTATACCTAATGGGACTCATGCGCCACCTTGGGAGTATAAGTCCCGTGTGGCCCAAAATTAAATTAATTCAAATTCTTGGTGGAATTTTATCCTCCTAGATCTAATGTCAACTTTTAGTGTTGTAATTTTGGGAACTTTTGCATAATTAAGTATAATTAGAAGTTTTTTTCACTCATTTTCACCCCATGCATTCAAGTATTCATGCATATAGAAATTTTTAGTTCACAAGAGCATCCCAGTGTTTACAAGAGAATTCAAGGGTAGATTATCAATCATTTTAGAGCATTATTCAAGCATCAAGCATCATGTCAAATTCTTCATGCATCATTTTTTTTTTGACCTAACAATTGTGATGTAGGGTTTCATGATTCAAGCTAGCATTCAACTCAAGATCTATCACATTCAAGCAAGATTCAAGATATACATCCATTGGAGCCATCTCATACAAGTTTGTAGCACTTTATTTCTAGGGTTTGGTGAGTAGAAACATCTCATTTTATTCATTCATCATTCTCCATTCCTATTTCATTTCATTTCATTTCCAGGTTTAATTGCCAAAATGGGGTTTGACCAAGGAAAACCCCTATCTACTAACAAAACAACATTTTCCGCACTCTTTAGTGTGTGATTTGTAGGTTTAGGTTGAAGACACATTGAAGAGAAAGTTTGGAGAAATTTTTCAAAGTGTTCAAAGTTGTCAAAGTTGTCACCTTGCATTGGAGATACTTGGAAGACTTCTACAAGTTGCAAATCATGGTTTTGGATCCAGAAATAAATTAGCAAGGACAAAACAAACATTCAAGAGAAGAATTAGGCTTTGAAGTTTTAGAAAACCCTAACAAGACTAATATGCTAGTTCTAGCATATCAGTCCTAGTTTAGGTCATTTTCTAGGTTTTTGCAGTTTCAAACACCCATTTTCCAGATTCCAATTTTTGCATAAAAACCCAGATTTGGGACTAAATCACCTATTATAGCATATGAGTTGCAATAGGATTTATTATCAACTTTTTTAACATTTTAGAGGTTCATCCAGTGATCTCAATATTTCCAGGAACACAAATTTTGTCTTGTAGCTTTCTATTCTTATTTATATGCATTTTTTAGGTCATTTAGTGAAA
The DNA here is from genome assembly GCA_007258455.2 of Sequoia sempervirens. NCBI lineage: Eukaryota > Viridiplantae > Streptophyta > Pinopsida > Cupressales > Cupressaceae > Sequoia > Sequoia sempervirens. Next base: position 219,736,490 of record VDFB02379711.1, read on the forward strand.
GATTACATTGCATTCGGTCTAAGAATTACAACTTGCATTTCATTTATATTTCTAAGCCCTAGATTAGTGGTGAACCCCTCATTAGTTTACAATTAGACTTTAGGACAACCCTATTGCAAGATCTCTTTCTCCTTTGCATTGAGATCTCTAGTGTTTCCCTTCAATGAGATAATTGGAAAGTGGGTTTTGCTCTATGTTCTAAAACGTCTAAAAGCAATATCACCCATGAAAGTAATATCCCCCATTTCTTAGTTATTTCACTTAGGTTATATTTTATAAGGAACTTTGTGAAGTGTGTGCACTTAGCAAACATCAAGAAGCAAAATTTTACAAAGGAAAATCATGGAGGGAAATACAAGTGTTAGAACTTGTTCATAATGATTTTTCCGGGGATTTTCCCCATCCATCTTTTACAAAGGCTAGATACGTTGTCACCTTTATCAATGATTTATCACATTTTACATGGGTCAACTTCCTTAGGTAAAAATTAGAAGTGTTTGAATCTTTTCAAGATTTAAAATCTCTTTCTAAAAGATAGTCAAGGAAATTCATCAAAGTTCTTCAAATAGATAATGAGGGTGAGTATGCCAACAACCATTTTGAGTAGTTTTTCATAAGGGGATAGATTTTTAGTGCAAATTTCCATATACCCCCAAAAAAATGGTGTTTTTGAATGCAAAAATAGATCTTTAAATGATATGTCTAATTTTATGATTCACTCTAAGGGCCTCACACCATTGTACTAGGTAGAAGTAGTCAACTATGCATGTTACATTCAGAATAGTGTTCCTCATAAAGCATTGAAGGGTATCACTCCCTTTGAAGCTTCGAAAGGATGAAAACCAATAGTTGATAATTTCAGAGTATTTGGCACTCTTTCAATGGCATAGATTCGAAAAGATCATCACAAGGATATGGATCCATAATCCAAAAAATAGATCTTTGTTGGATATCCAAATGTTGTAAAAGCTTTCACCTACTCCACCCGACCAGACATGAGTTGTTTATTGAGAGAAGTGTTAAGTTTCAAGAAACATCTCTTAAAGATATACTTAATATTTCTCAACATATTATGGACTCACTAGATCCTAATTATAGTACTACTAATTTAGATCATTCTCAGTGGATTCCTCATGGGTAAAAGTACAAAGCACGGTGTCACACTTTTATAAAAGAAGTAGCCAACATTGATCTGACTTTTAAACTTGAATCACTAAAAAGTGGCATATATGTTTTTAATTTCAAAATGATGTAAACTAATAAAATGTGTATTTTTTAGTATATTCTATGTTTGTGTTTTTTGAAAAGATTAAAAAAAATTAAATAGTTTCCTATAAATTAACACTATAATTTAGATGTTGATAAAATGCTAAAAAATGAATTTACATGAGACATCAATCTTTATACAGTAAATTTTTATTTTTTTGCTTCAACTTTTTTGTGTGTGTTTAGAACTTGAAACTTTAGTACATGGATATATATATATTTTTTAATTTATATATATATATATATATATATAAATAAATATTAAAAAGTGTGTGTATTAAAGCATAGTTGTTTCTATTCCACATCAACTTTTATATTAAATATTTATCTAGAATAGAAAAAAATTATACCATCATGATATAGATTCTTTTATCTAGTGCATCATATTTTTTTCTATTTTTTTAATAAGTTTTGGTATTTTTTCTTGACATGGTAATAAACCTAATATTTTATATTAATAACCTACTCATTTTTTGCTGCATAAGTGAGATATTATATTGAAATAGCAAAAAATTATAGAGTTTTCATCTTGGAGAGATCATGCCAATCCAACTACACCTGCAACCTGACCATCCTAACTATATAGAACAATAATGACCATGCAGGGTCGACCAATATTAACAACATTATATTACCTAGATTTACTCAAAATATGGGAGTGCACTTTATTAAAATTCCCATGACACCTAGAACCATATACATTTCCAACTACAAGGGGAGTCATTAACACAACCTAACACCTATAATACATGGAAATTCAACTTTCCCATATAACATTAGAATTGAACCTAGCCAAGGAAGTCATTGGAAGATGAAAAATACTTGAATTCTAGAACCTTTCTATGAGAAAAGGTTAGGGAAAGATTCAACACCCTTTGTAGGTAGTCCACACCGACCGCCACAAGATGCTTGTGTTCCACTAGTGCCAGTCCTTTTAGGTTGAATACGCAAGGATAATATTTCACTACCTCTCTTGGCACATAATATGTGTTTAAATCTTGTGGTAGTGACACCCCCATTCTAGGAGAGGTTGTTGCAATAATGGAAAGAATGAAGGTGTTTTCATTGGTGTCAATTGGTCAATTGGTTATCAACTAATTGGTTTTGTCATTAGTGTTGTGGATATAGTTAATTGGCTGCATATGTCAAGGATATTGAGAAAATTGTAATGAAAATATGTTGTAGATGTTGAGTGGTTACTCTGGGTTTTGGTTTGGGACTTTCTCCTATATTTGTGTGGGTAAAATATGTTGATCATGGTTGTTGGAAGCTTCTATATCTAGATTTTTGGCTATTGATTCATTGTACAGTATGAGTTGTGTTCACTAGTTATGAATTGTGGTTTTTTGTGTTTCTCATTGAGGTCTGGGAGAAATATTGTTGGTCCACATTTCTCTTTCCTAAATTCTTATTACTTTCAGTTCTAGAGTTCAGTTGTTTTGATTGTATTGAAGATAATTTTGGTATTTGGAAGGTTTATGCTTAATTTTTCTGTGTTTTACACTGGTTTGGCCAACCTTGTGTGGAATACTAGCTGCAAAGTTGACGAAGCATGTTGGATCTATTTGGATCCTTATGAAGTGTGTGTTTGGGTCGCCCTCATTCTTATTTGAGCCTAGGATGTTTGGTGCCAACCTAATTTGAATTTAAATTTAGATGGCCAATTTTGGATATGTTTCAAAGTTGAAGATGATATAAATGTAAAATGAATTAGGGAAGAAGAAGAGAAAGAACAAAGGAAATAGAGGCAAGAGTGCAAGGAGAATAGAGCTAAGTGTGAATGAGTATGTGTGTATGGCAGATCAATGCGAAGACTAAATTTTGAGCATCTGGAAGCACTAAGCTGAAGGTGTACTTGATCATTCATGCATGTCTACAAGTGGATTACGTGAATTGCAGTGGAATACTTTATTGCATTGAGATTATATTCTCATTGTAACAAGTCTTCATTATCTTCTTGGTATCTTTGTGGCAGTGAGCCCTCTGGGTTGTTAGCCCTATTGGACAATGAGTCCTTGTTCCGTACAGTGAGTCATTATTTTGGCAGTGAGCCTCTTGTAATTAGTTTTGATAGTCTCTATAGTTTTAGTTAAACCTCACTGTGGTTTGTCCCTTATTGGGTTTTCCATGTAAATCTAGTGTTATTGTGTTTCTGTGATGTTTTTTTAGTTTATGCACTAGTATTTATTATTTAATCTATTAAGCAGTGCTAAGGATTAGTTCTGGTGAATTGATTAAAGTTTAAATATATGACAACATATTCATCCCCCCTCTAAGTTGTCTTGTTCAACAATTGGTATCAGAGCTTGGTTCCTTGGTGAATAGCTTAACTGCTTGAGGAAGGTATAGGATGGTTGGAAAAATGACTTATGATTATCCAAGGTTAGATGGAACTAATTATTCTATCTAGAAAATATTGATGGAAGAATATCTAGAGTATTGTGGATATGATGTGGATAAATCTTCCAAGAATCCTTAAAGTCCTCCCATAAATGGTCTGAGTATGGCTGATGAGATCAAAGCACATGAAGAGAACAATAAGGAAAAGTACATTTTGAGTTGAATAAGGTTCAAAATATGAAGACTGCTAAGGAAGTATGGGATGCTTTGGAAAGGTTACATGAAGGTGATGAAATATTTAAAGAGGAAAAATTATAGAATTTGGAGATAGTTTGAGCTTCTACACATTTTTAAAGATGAGAATGTTAAAGCATATATACAAAGATTGGATGAAATAGTGGTTGAAATGTGAGGACTTTGTGCTACTATAGATGAAACCAGAATTGTAAAGAAGATTCTTAGAACTCCCCCTTATGTTTACAATGAGAAGTTGTGTGCTATTGAACAAAGTATAGATTATAGACCTGCACTAAAGATCTATTATTGGGATTTTTGACATCTTATGAGATGAGGAAGCTGAGTCTGAGGAATGGATGTAAATCAAAAATTGATTTTAAGGCTACAAAAGATGAACATCTAGGTGAAGAAATTTTTGATGAAATAGAGGCTAACTTTGTGAGAAGGATGAGGAAAGGCTCTAGTAAGTTACACTTTAAATGCTTTAGTTGTGGGGAAATAGGTCATTATGCTACAAAGTGTCCGGAAAGAGTTAAGAGGAACTAACAAAGATATGAGAAAGATTTAAAGAAGTGAAAGAAGATTAATAGAGGATATTATGTGAATGATAATGCTAGTATATCTGAAGAAGATTCTGAGCATGAAGATCTTGATGAAAATGAATTCTTGTTCTTGGCTATTTAAATGATGAACCTCATTCTGCTAATTCTAAAACATAGGTGAAGGAAAGCCCTCTAGAGAAGGAGAAGATTTAAAGGTACTGTTATCTCTACCATACATGCTAAACAAGAAAATAACTATTGGGTTGTTGATAGTGGTTATTCACATCACATGACTAGTGATAAAATTAACTTTGTTAAACTTGAAAAATATGATGGCGGCTTGGTTATGTTTGGAAATGATACTGGTGCTAAAATTTTTGGGATAGGTTTTGTAAGTTTTGATGGAAAGAATAATATTGATGGTGTCTACTATGTCAAGGGTTTAAGGCATAATATTTTGAGTGTTGGTTAGATGTGAAGTAAGGGATATGATCTTGTGTTTAAGGATGAAAGATATGGGATCTAGAAAGGATTTGGAACATTGATTGTTGTAGGAAAGAAATATGCAAGAAATGTCTATCAACTTAAGGGTGTTGATGGAAAATGCTTTATGAATCAGATTAATGATAGTTGGTTATGACATAGGAGAATGTGCCACATGAATTTTGATAAATTTCCAAGGATTAGTGCAATTCAGGCCGTGAGAGATTTACCAATGATTACAAAGCCTGCTAATGTTATCTGCAGGAATTGTCAGTTTGGAAAGTAAGAAAGAAGTCACTACATATCAAAGGAATAGTCTACTACTAGTCTATTGTATTAAATTCATACAAATCCCTGGGGTCCTACAAGAGTGAGAAGTCTTCAAGGTGAAAGGTACTTTATACTTTTTATTGATGATTATTCTAGATATAAATCGGTTACATTTCTTAGAGAGAAATCAGATGCATTAGATAGATTCAAGACATTCAAAGCTATGGTTGAAAATTAAGTAAGCTTAAAGATAAAATTCTTAAGTTCTGACAGAGGTGGAGAATTCACCTCCCATGAGTTTAATATGTTTTGTGAAGTGCATAGAATAAGAAGAAAATTATCTTCTCTAAGAACTCCTTAGCAAAATGGAGTTGTTGAAAGGAAAAATATAATAGTTCAAGAGGCTGCTAGATCAATGATTACTGAGACTAGTTTATTGTAATTTTACTAGAGAGAATATATTCATATTGTTGTGTATGTATTCAATCGAGATCCAGCAAGAAAAAATAATACAAAGAACCCCTATGAGCTATGGTTTGGAAGAATTCCTACTGCTAAGTATTTTAAGGTATTCAGAAGAAAATGTTAAATCAGAAGAGATGAAGAAACTTTAGTTAAGTTTGATGTAAGAATTGATGAAGGAATTTTTGTTGCATATTCTACTAAAATTAAAGCATACAAATGTTTCAATAAAAGACTAAGAAAGATTGTATAAAGTGCAAATGATGAAGGCGCAAACCCAAGACACAGAAAATAACCCACAAACTAGAGAATAATTTTATTATTCAGAAAATGGAACTTCTTACATGCAGAGGATCTCAAATCCCCAAGTTCTACAACACGTGCAAGCTACAGAAAGCTACAAAATAACCCTTTCGCAATATGCGAGCTTGTCCCCCAAAAAGTTACCCAAAAATTAGAAAACCCACCTATAGCTCCTCATTTGTTTGGAGCCAAAACAACATTCAATTTGAGCTTAGCCAGTTTGGCGAAATTTACAACATGAAGTTCAAATTTCAAAAGAGCATTTGCAATGGTATCTTCTAGAAAGTGCGCTAACTTCGCGGGGTCATAATTTTTGATCCAGGACTCTGATTCGTGAACCGTCTGAACCGTTGGAAAGGTCTCAAAGTCAAAAATGCGCTTGAAATCTACTACGCCAATTTCGGCAAGTTTCGGGGCCATTCCGGAAGCTCTAAGTGCCTCGAATCCCACTTGGAAGATTTTTAGGTGCGAATCTGGGAGACTAAAACTGCAATATCTTCCAACCCAGGAACCGAAATAAAAAAACCATAAATTGGGAATTTTATTATGATGAAAAGGGTATCCAAAAATATAAAAACATCTAAAAACTAAGAAACTTGAAATTTAACTATTTTTGGGTGATGCAAGATTTCCCTTACACCACTGGATGCTCCTGCATTAGACACCCAGGGTAATTTGAGAAGTGACTCCATCACGTCTCAAATGGTTGAGTAAAACCCAAACGGTCAACCGCTGCCTTAGATAGCCAATATGAATCTTCAATAGGCCTTCCTCTCCATTTCACCAGATATTTTTCATATTGCCTGTTTCTGGTACTCCTTCCCACACAACTATCCAAGATTGCTTCAATCTCCTCCTTTTCTGAAGTAGGTGCTGAAATCCTACACTGTTCCATCATTGGTACTTCCTCTGCACCACCTTCATGATACGTTGTCAAATCTAAAATGTTGAACATAGGGGAAATGTTGATTCCATTAGGCAACTCTACCTCATATGCATTCCCTGAATCATGCTTCTACAAAATCTTACAGGGACCGAACTTCTTCATCTTCAATTTGTTATATGTTCCCACTGGAAACCTTTCTTTCCTCAAGTGGACCATCACTTCATCACCAATCTAAAACTCCTTATACCTCCTTTTTTGATTTGCCTTAGCCTTATACTGCATATTCATCTTGTTAATATGTTCTCTTACCTTCTCATGTATATCGTTGATGTGTTCTGCAAAATCTTTGGCTAGAGCACTTATTTTCTTCTCCTGGTCCATCTTCCTCAATTCTGGAGTTGTTCTGGGGCTACCTCCATACACAATCTGGAATGGTGATCTACCTGTGCTTCTGTTGATAGAATTATTGTAAGAAAATTATGCCTGGGGTAAGATCAAGTCCCATCCCTTGGGTTTATCTCCTACCAAACATCTCAATAGGTTACCCAGACTCCTGTTAACAACCTCTATCTTCCCATCTATTTGTGGATGGTGTGCAGAACTGAACTTCAACTCTGTCTTCAGCTTCTTCCACAAGGTCCTCCAAAAGTACCCCACAAATTTGGTGTCACGATCTAAAACAATACTTTTTGGCAGACCATGTAGCCTCACCACCTCTTTGAAGAACAAGTCAGCAATGTGGACTGCATCATGGGTCTTCCGACATGGAATGAAATGTGCCATCTTCAAAAACCTGTCAACTACCACAAATACTGAATCATTCCCTCTTTGCGTCCTTGGCAAACCAAGAACAAATTCCATACTTATATCCTCCCAAGGCCTCTCTGGTACAGCTAAGGGATGATACAAGCCTATATTTTGGCTCACTCCTTTAGCCATCTGTCACACCCTACAACTCTGCACAAACTTCTTCACATCTTGTGATAACTGAGGCCAATAATATTGCTCACTGATAATGGCAATGGTCTTATCCCGACCAAAATGTCCTGCCATTCCTCCACTACACTTCTCCTTTATCAGGTTTTCCCTCATGGAACTCCTCGGGATACACAATTGATTTCCCTTAAATAGCATGCCATCTTGGATTATGAAATCTAGCCACCTTGTCCTGTCCATTGTAACAGGTTCCTTGCAAGCTTTCCAAGCCTCTGCAAAATTAGGATCTTTTGCATATAGTGTCTTGAGTTCATTGAACCCAACCACTCCAATCTGCATCTTTTTCATCAATGTATGCCTCCTACTTAACGCATCTACAACCCTATTTGACTTCCCACTCCTATGTTTCAAAACAAAGGTATAACTCTGCAAAAACTCTACCCATTTCATATGCGCCTCCTCGATGAATTTCCCCCGACTATATGTACTGCAAGGCCTAATGATCAGTATATAGAACAAATTCCTTTGTAACAAATAATGTCTCCATTTCTTTAATGCTTGAACTATTTGTAATTCTTGATCATATACAAATACTTTCTCTTGGCATCATTTAACTTCTCCTTTGAAATAGGCAATGGGCTTACCTTCTTGGCTCAACACTACTCAATGGCACAACCAGCATCTGAAATCATGAAACACCTTGTTGAAATGCGGGAGAGCTAGAGCGAGGTTGCTCTGTCTGTCTGCTTCAATAGTTCAAAACTTTTTGCTCTAGTGCTCCACTTGAATTCTTTTTTCTATACCTCTCTCATTGTTTTGATTCGAGGGGGTCCACAAATACTACTAAAGTTTCTAATGAACTTTATATAAAAACTATCCAAACCATGGAAATATCTCACCTCAGTAGCAGTTCTTGGGATAGGCCATTCCAGAATAGCCCTCACCTTCTCCGGGTCCATCTTGAGACCTTCTGCTAAAACAACAAACCCCAAGTACACTAACTCCCTCTTCACAAAGCGCACTTCTTGATTAATCAACAATTTCTCTTCTCTTAACATCTCAAGGTTCTCACAGATATGCATGGGATCGCGAGATCCAGCGTCTTCTTTGAAAATCAAAATATCATCTAAATACAATAATAAAGCTTCCTAGAAATTTTTTATTTTTCGTTCATGAGCATGAATGTGCTTGGTGCATTGGTTAGCCCAAAGGCATGACCCCAACCACTCATCTGAGGCCCTCTTTGGTCTTGGTGATCTTCCATTCATCTCCCTCTTGAATGGGATCACGGTGATATCCGCTCTTGAGATCAATCTTTGTGAAATCTTGAGCCCCACTCCAAACAATCCATCGGGTCATCCCATCATGGCGGAAATAAGCACTTGAGTTGTTATCTTGTTTACTATGGCTCGGGAGTCTATACACATTCTCCACTCCCCATTCTTCTTCGGTGCTATTACTATAGGTATTGCACATGGAATTAGACTCTCTTGAATCAAACCCTTTCTCAAAAACTCTTGAACTTGTCTATTCAACTCCTCATTTTTTGTAGGAGTCATTCTATGAGCTGCCTTATTTGTAAAACTGGCTCCAGGGATCAAGTCAATCGATGGCCCGATTTGCCTTATTGGTGTAGTAAACCCTTAGGTACATTATCGAGAAACAATATCCGCAAACTCATCCAACATCGGAAACTATTACGGAACCTTCTCACTATCCTCCTTACTCACTCTAGGAATCAATGCATAACACACATGCTCATGCTTCATACCTTCTAAAAATTTTCTTCCATCTACATAACAAATTCTAGCACTACTGCATACCTTTTCTTCGGTCTCCTTCAGGGGTTTCAACTTGTGACGAATCCCATCCTTTGTCAAGGAATAAGTGTTTGCATGGCCATCATGTATAGATCGCCTATCGAACTACCATGGCCTCCCCAACAACATGTGACAGGCATCCATGGGGATGATATCACAGAGTACCTCATCATGGTAGCTCTCGATCTTGAACTTTACTAGGCACTGCTCATTGACCAAAACTTTGTGGTGTTTTCGTAACCAGGCAATCTAATACGGATGTGGGTACTTTTCCCTCTTCAACTTCAACTTTGTGAAAATCTCCTCTGACACCATATTATCGGTGCTCCCACCATCAATAATGACCTCACAACATTTTCCTTCACACTTGCACCTTGTGCGAAACAAATTCTTCCTCTGTTCTGGTTCCTTTTCCTCAGTCACCAGGGCTCTCCTAATCACTAGGGCTTCTCCCCTTTCAACATCATCTGTGAATGTTTGGGTGGGCCTCCTCATGCATGAGCTCCTTCCGCCTTGACCTTACGGCCTTTTTACGCTTCCAGCCAGGTGTTTGTGGACATTCATAGGCTTGATGCCCTTCTTCACTACACTGGAAACACATTCCTCTGAAACCACCTCTTCGAGATCCTTGTCCATATCTCCCTCATCCTCTACCTCTTTGATCACCACTGTTTTGATCACAAGGGTGGTAGAAGTTGTCATTCCTTTGGCTTCGGCTGGTACCCACATCCTCACTTTTCTTTTCATCATCATTTCGGCTTCCCGAAGGTCTTCCACTGCCCCTTCCGCTTTGACCTCCTCATCCTTTTTGCTTGCCATCAAATCTTTTGTTCAGCTTCTCTTCCACCTTCAGAGCAAATTGATACACATCCTCAATGGTGGTCATTCTGACTAGGCTTAACTCCTCCTGAATGCTCGGTCGTAACCCATTAAGATATCAGGCTACCTTCTCCTTATTGGCCTCTGTGTGACCTATTATGATGATTATCCTGTGAAAAAATTTAGTATATTCTTTCACAGATATGCTTCCTTGCTTCAACCCTTGCAATTTCTTCAACAAATCTAACTCGTAGTCCACTGGTATGAACTGCTTCTTTAGCTTCTTATAACCATGCGATCCCATCTGGTGATCTTGACTTTTCCTCTTCGATTTCTTTCCAATTGGACCTCTTTCCACCAAATACTGGCATGGCCCTTTAGCTTCATTTTCACAAACTTAACCCAATCTAGGTCCTCTATTTCCTCATACTCAAAATATTCTTCTAACTCGTTGATCCAGTTGATCAACTCTTCTGGGTTAAGACTTCCGGAATAACTAGGGACTTCTGCTTTGGGTCTTTTCCCAATTTTTGAAATGGCCCTTATTAGCTACATTTGGTCTTGATCAATTGCTTCTTCTTCCTCTTCTACATCTGAACCTTCTTCCTCTCCTTCATCCTCACTTCCCTCCCTCAGGTTTAACCCTCTTCTCAACTGCTCTTGTAATGCATCAACTTGTCTCTGGAGGGCTGCCAGTGCATCTCTTCCACCAGCATTTCTGCCACCTCGACCACCTTTGACACCACCACGCCTACCAGGCACCACTCTTGGAGGCATCTTTCTTGACCTTGACCCACAACCACGGTCCTAGTGGGAACTACCTCACGATCGGGGATCTGTCCACACGCTCAAGAAAACCTTCTTTGATACCACTTGATGAAGGCGCAAACCTGAGACATAGAAAATAACCTACAAACTAGAGAATAATTTTATTATTCAGAAAATGGAACTTCTTACATGCAGAGGATCTCAAATCCCCAAGTTCTACAACATGTGCAAGCTATAGAAAGCTACAAAATAACCCTTTCGCAATATGCGAGCTTTTCCTCCAAAAAGTTACCCAAAAATTTGAAAACCCGCCCATAAATAGAGCTCCTCATTTTTTTGGAGCCAAAACAACATTCAATTTGAGTTTAGGCGGTTTGGCACCAAAATTTACAACATGAAGTTCAAATTTCAAAAGAGCATTTGCAATGGTATCTTCTAGAAAGTGCACCAACTTCGTGGGGTCATAACTTTTGATCCAGGACTCCGATTCGTGAATTGAACCGTTGGAAAGGTCTCAAAGTCAAAAACGCGTTTGAAATTAGCTACCGATTTTGGAAAGTTTCAAGGCCATTGGAAGCTCTAAGTGCCTCAAATCCCACTCGAAAGATTTTCAGGTGCGAATCTGGGAGACTAAAACTGCAATATCTTTCAACCCAGGAACCGAAATAAAAAAAAAACTATAAATTGGGAATTTCATTATGATGAAAAGGGTATCCAAAAATATAAAAACATCTAAAAACCAAGAAACTTAAAATTTAACTATTTTTGGGTGATGCAAGATTGCCCTTACACCACTAGATGCTCCTACATCAGCAAATGTCAAGGTTGATTAGACAATGAACAATTCAATTGACATTGATGGATATGTATCTGATGAACCTGATTGTGTAAGAATTGAAGAGATTGTTGAAGAATAGAAAAATGATGATAAAGAGAAAAAAAAATGAACAAAATGAAAGAGAAGAAGATGCTTTGGTGGTGTCACCTAAGACACCTAGATATGTACAAAAGAATCATTCAAAAATTTAGATTATTGGAGATAAGACTAAAGGAATACTAACAAGAACTAGAGTTGTTGTTGAAATTAATCTATGTTTATTTTCTAAGATTGAACTGAAGACTATAATTGAAGCAAGTAAAGATGAACATTGGATGGAAGCCATGAAAGAACTTATGTAGATTGAGAAGAATCAAAATTAGGAATTGGTGCCAAGACCGAAAGATAATAACATTATTGGATTGAAGTGGGTATTCAGAAATAAGTTGAATGAGGATGGATAAGTGGTTAGAAACAAAGCAAGGCTTGTATGTAAAGGTTACTCACAAGTAGAAGGAATATATTTTAAGGATACTTTTTCTCTGATAGCAAGAGTGGAAGCTATAATGATGTTCTTAGCATTTTATGCTCATAAATATTTCAATGTCTATTAGATGGATGGCAATTTAGCATTTTTGAAAGGTGAGCTAGAAGAAGAGGACTACATGGAACAATCGAAAGGATTCTAGTTGTCAGAGCAATTGGATATGGTGTGCAGATTGAAGAAAGATTTATATGGACTGAAGCAAGATCTAAGAGCTTGGTATGTAAGGTTAGATAGGTATTTGATTTGGAAAGGTTTCAACAAAGATATGAAAGATAGTAATCTATATTTTAAGATTGAAAATGACAAAATTTTGATTGTAGTTGTATATGTTGATGACATTATCTTTGGAGGAAATGAAAATATGTGAAATTTTTGTGTGGAAGAGATTCCTAAATAATTTGAAATGTCTATGTTTAGAGAAATGAATTTCTTTCTTGGGATATAGATCAATTAAATAGAGAAAGGAATTTTTATTTCATAGTCTAAGTGTATGAAAGAGATGTTGAATAAGTTTGGGATGGATGGTTCCAAACCGGTATATACTCCTATGGTGACTAGTTGTAAATTGGGTAAAGATGATTCACCTAAGACTGATTAGAGGAAGTATAGATCTATGATTGGTGGACTATTCTATTTGACTGCTACTAGACTAGATACTATGCATGTTTCCTGTCTTGTTGCTAGATTTCAAGATCCTAAGGAAACACATGTTTCTACTATTAAAAGAATATTCAAATATTTTAATGGCACTCTAGATTATGGATTATGGTATTTTAGAGTTACTGACTTTAATCTAAGTGCTTATGCATATGCAAATTGGGTTGGATGTATAGATGACAAAAAGAGTACAAGTGGTGGTGCATTCTTTCTTGGTTGTAGATTGGTGGCATGTTTGAGTAAAATGAAATACTCGGTCTCCTTGTCTATTGTTAAAGTTGAGTATATTACTACTACATCTTGTTGTACACAATTTTTATGGATGAAATAGTCATTCAAAGGTATCAAAGTGGTGTATGATGATCCCATTTCTATCTGAACTATGATAATATAAGTGTAATTAACATTTCAAATAATCCTATGATGCACTTGAGGATGAAGAATATATCTATCAAGTATAATTTCTTTAGAGAGAAGGTCATGGAGAATGAACTAAAGCTTGAGTATGTTTTGATGAAAGATTAGGTGGTTGTTATATTTATGAAGGATCTTCCTAAAGATATTTTTGAGTATCTCCAGTGGAAGTTAGGGGTCATTTTCCCTCATTTCTTTAACTAGGATGCATATGGAGATGCATTAGTTTGGTGTATTTAAGGATCTATCTTTCTTCTAGACTGATGTTTTGGTGGCTACCTCTCTAGGAAAGAAGGTAGTGTCAGGTGTTGTCATTGTGAGTATTTTTTTTTATGTCAAAGGGGAAATCAATTTAAAATATCTTTTTCCTTATTCATTGATGTAAAAGGGGGAGAGGAAGCATGTGAAGAAAGAAAGGAATCTAAAAAGAACATTAAGAATATAACAAACTATATACTAAAGGGGAGAAACATAAAGGAATAGACAGAAAAATATTGATAAGTGTATTCAAAGCTAGTATGTTGTCTTTGATGGTTTTTCACATAATGTGTTGCCATCAATGACAAAGAGGGAGATTGTTGCAAGAATGAAAATAGTAAAGGTTTTTTCATTGATGTCAACTGGTCAACTAGTTATCAGCTGATTGTTGTTGTCATTAGTTTCATGAATACAAGTCATTGGTTGTATATGTTGAGGATATTGAGGAAAGTGTAATTAAGATATGTTGTAGATATTTAGTGGTTGCTCTGAGTTTTAGTCTGGGATTTACTCCTATATTTGTTTTATTTAGATATGTTGATCATGGTTGTCAGAAGCTACTATATCTAAATTTTTGGCTATTGATTCATTATACAATGCGAATTGTGCTCAGTAGTTGTGAACTTTGGTTTTTTGTGTTTCCAGTTGAGGTCCGTGAGAAATATTGTTGGTCTAGATTTTTCTTTGTTAAAGTATGATGACTTGTGGTTCTAGAGTTGAGTTTTTTTTATTCTATTGAAGATAATTTTGGTATCTGGAAGGTTCGTGCTTAATTTTTCTATGTTTTTTACACTGGTTTGGTTGACCTTGTGTGGAATACTACCTTCAGAGTTGATGAAGCATGTTGGATCTATTTGGGTCCTTATGAAGTGTATGTTTGGGTCTCCCTCATTCTAATTCCACCCTAGGATGTTTGTTACTTACCTAATTTGAATTTGAATTTAGATGGATGACTTTGGATATGTTTCAAAGTTGAAGATGGTATAAATGTATAATGAGTTAGGGAAGAATAAGAGCGAGAACAAAGGAAATAGAGAAAAGAGCACAAAGAGAAAAGAGATAAATGTCAATTAGTCTGTGTGTGTGTGTATGATGCGAGTATGGAAGATCAATGCAAAGCCTAAATGTTGAGTTTCCAAAAGTAGTGAGTTTAAGGTGCACTCTATCATTCATGCATGTTTGCAAGTGGATTGAGAAAATTGTTGTGGAATCCTTTGTTGCATTGAGGTTGTATTCTCTTCGTAACAATTCTTCGTTATCTTCTTTGTATCTCTATGGAAGTGATCCTAGGTTGTTAGCCCTGTTGGATAATGAGTCCTTGTTCTGGATAGTAAGTCCTTGTTTTGGAAGTGAGCCTTGTTTCTTAGGCAATGAGCCTCTTGTAATTAGTTTTGATATTCCCTATAGTGTGAGTTAATCCTCACTGTGGATTTTCCCTTATTGGGTTTTTCACGTAAATCTGGTGTTATTGTGTTTGTGTGATAGTTTTTTGTTTTTGCACTAGTATTTATTGTTTAATATGTTAAGAAGTGTTAAGGATTACTTCTAGAGAATGAATTAAAGTTTAAATGAGTGACAACTAATTTACCCCCCCTCTTAGTTATCTTATTCAATAGAGGCTATATGAAGGATTTATTCCATACCCACTAGAAAATCCAAGTAAAGGATTCTTTTCACTAACACCTCCACGTCCTTTTTTGTTAAGCAAATGTCCAACATGATGGTCAAGAATTGGGATTTTATATTTGTGTTCACCTTGAAATTTTGTTGGTTTCATAGGAACCCTCGCCAAAAATCATTTTCACTACTGCAAGTGTCAAAGGATCATAATTTCTTAACATCCGCTTGAGACGTTGATCCGTGATCTCTGCATGAAATGACATCTAATGAACTAGGTTTTCCAAATAAATTGGAGTGTTCTCTATAATATTTTTCAATGTCTCTATAGAGATGTTTACAAAAAAATTAGAGCTTTCCCCCGTCGAATGAAAACAATAGATATACCCTTCTCCTCATAAATTCTCAACCTGTTTCAATGAAGAAATAAATTAATAGCCCCAACAGACTATAAAAAATGTGTTGTTAATCACTCTCTTGTCATGCCATTATGAAAATTGCATGTATTTACCATGTCGTGTAAGAACCCAATAGATTTCCACAACAAAAATACCATCTTGCATGTATGCATGTCAACTCAACAAGTCCCAATGACGATTATGACATGACAGCCCAATATCCCAACCGTGGTCTTTGTATATCGCCTTACACATTCATCATTGCTACAATATGATGACCAGATTCAACAATACCATTTATGCCACTTGTAGATCCCATGTCATCTTAGCTAACACCACACTGACCTGTTCTGTTGGTCATCCCCAAATTTATTGCCACCTCTAGGATAGAAAGTATGATGCACCAACTAGAGTATCCAAATATAACTACCACCCCTTTTGGCTACTACTCCATTACCAAGAAAAACCCTGACCTTTCCATAATAGTATATGTGGAATGGTGCCATCCCTTCTACCCACACTGATAACCTGCTTTTAGTAAAAATAATAAAAATATATAAATAATAAATAGACTATGAAAATATGTATATTTTTGAGAACTACACTTATGAATCTACAAAAGGGTATCTTTTATATTTAAAAATGATTGGTGGAAAAATGGATATATGAATATCACTCGTTCTCCAATAAATCACTCAATAATGTCATAGTAGTCCCAATTGGATTGACTAGCAACCTCAAAGGTGAGTCAATTCATAATGAGGAGGAGCTAGGATGGGGTTCTCTCAGCTTTAAAGGGGTTCACCACCAAGTATAAACTTGGAAAATAAAATGTTGGAAAACATAATGTGATATGCAAATGAATGCTAAATGACCCAGAAAGATAAGCAAAATGCAATAGAAAACTATTTAATTGGAAATGTGCACCTAGGAAGTTTTGAGATGTTCTGAGGATTCTGGAAATGTAAAGAAGCTTCCAAAAAGTGTTATGGAGGACTAAGATGCCTAGGATGGCCTATTAGTCTCGCTACTATTTTTCAAGGAAGATGCAGAGTCTTCAGTTGTTAGAACCAAATCTAAAGGAATATCTAAAACTAATTCTTGGGAGGACTAAGATTCCCAAGGTGGCATATTAGTCATGTTCTAAATTTCTAAAAACTCTAAATGTGATCCCGAGCTCAAGGGTCTGCACTTGCTTCACTTCTGGTCTCAGGTTTTGAAACTTCCAAGTTCAGCCTATAGGTGAGTTTCTTTGAAGATGAAAACTTTGTAATGAAACTTTGCAACTTTTACAACTTTGCACTCCAATTGATCTTCAAGAATTCCACCTAGATCTATAATCACAAACATGCAAGACAAGAAAAGCTTGATTTTTGTTAATGAATGGGGGCTTGCCTTGGTCAAAACCCTTGTTGGTAATTAAACCTTGAAATGAAATAGAAATAATGAAGGAAAAGGAGAATGAACAACATGCAATGCTACAACTCACCAAACCCTTATAAATTCTGCAAACTTGTGTGCAATGGATATGGATCTTAAACCAAAGGAGTGATCTTGAATTGCTTTGCTTGAATCAAAACCCTACATCACAAATGTTAGCACAACAACACACATGATGCAAGAAACTCTTTGATATGATGCTTTAATTTTGATTATGGCTCCAATTTTTTGATGAATCTACTCTTTAATTCTCTTGTGAACTCAATTATGCTATGGGTATGTGTAGGATCATCATGAAAAAACAAGCCCTTAAGTGGCAAAAAAAATAGAAAAATTAGAGTTTGGCAACTTGTCGTACAAATTTGAATACGTTATCTATATTATTTCAAAAATATGTAAAAATAAAATATGTAGAAAATTGAATGAAGTTTCTAAACTACTAGGTTTTTTTTTTTTTTAAATGTATTTGGTAAAAATTTGAAATTTCAATGTAGTAGTACTTAAATTTTAGGGAAAAATAAGAAGTAGGTGTATGTTTGACAACCCTAACCACAATAAAATGATAATATTTTTTTAAAATATTTTAGATATAAGTAGAGGACTCGTGTCCCGATGTGATGCATATTTTTTTGTAATTTTTTTCCAAGTAAATAATTAATTATGAATTTTTTATTACAACTTTTAAAAAATATAAAAACTCGTATGTCTGACCACCTTAACTTGAACAAAACTTCATTAAATTCAATTTTATTTTTAAATCATATAGTATGCGAAGCATAGAATGTGACACATGTTTTTTATTCAAAAAATGCGATACCATTTGAAAGCTATAGATGTTTTTCAACCAGCCTATCAATCAAGACTTTAGTCATAATTCAAATAGAAAATAAATAATAATTATTTAATGAATTCAAAGTAAAGCATAATTTATATTGATGGAAAGTTGAGAAACTTCTTTAAAAACCCTTTTCGGTTCATCAATTTTGGGTAAAAAAAAAGTCGCTAGCCACATACCCATCATATCACCACTTTTTGGCCCATCATGATCCTACACATACTGCTATGATGAATTCTCTCACAAAAGACTTGGATTGAAATGAGTGAATGAACCTTGTATTTATACTTATCTATGCTTAATATCCCAAAATTACATCACACCAAGCTGGCATATGAATTCATTAAATAAAGGAGGCTATATCCTCTACTAGAATTTGAAATTAAATCCCAAAAATGACTCAAGGAGGACTAAGACACCCTAGGTGGCATCTTAGTCCCAAGCCATGAAACTTGGGGCACAGACACCAAAAAGGGGCCCAATTAAAATACTTGAAAATTTGGGTCCCGACATCTATGGGGGACAAAGATGCCTTAGGTGGCAATTTAGTCTCGACCCAAAAATCAGGGACACACAGATGGAGTCACTAAATTATCATTTATGCATTGGAGAATATCAGGATTAACTAGAAATGGATATAATTCATAGGGATTTAGGATGCAAAATAGGACCAACTAAGCCACAAAGAAGCATAAATAAAGCAAGGTGAACCCAAACAAGTGTGAAAATGCAAGGGTATGCATTTTACTACACTACATTTAGCCCCTAAAGTATGAGAGGATGAAGTTGCTTCAAACTCACACTAAATTATTCAACCACGTAATCAAGAGGGGTTCAAATGTACAAATTCTACTAAGGTAGGATGACAATAATCAAGAGGGTGGCCAAGCCCTCAAGATCAAGATCCTATGGAAAACCATCATAGGCACAAAAGAATACACATGTCGATGATATATGAAGCAATAACCAGATCACAAACATACACCATCAAAGATAAGAAAAATGAAAATAAAAGAGGAAAAATGCATCAGATCAATCTTCGACTGGTTATCCAAAGCGATGGATCAGGTCTAGGTTGTTTTTCCAAAAAAGGTTTACAAGTGGAACGCATTGTCCACTATGCAAAAAAAAAATGCACATTCACAAGGGCTAGTGAAGCTAGGTTTCCACTAGGTGATCTACAAGTGACCATATCAAAGCCATACCTCCATGACTTTAGTGGGTATGTGCAGGATCATGATGGGCCAAAAAGTGGTGATATGATGGGTATGTGTAGGGTATGTGGCTGACGACTTTTTTTAACCCAAACTTGATGAAATGAAAAGGGTTTTTAAAAGAGATTCTCAACTTTCCACCAATATAAATTATGCTTTAATTTGAATTTAATAAATAATTATTATTCATTTTCTATTTGAATTATGACTAAATTCCTGATTGATAGGTTGATTGAAAAATATATATAGCTTTCAAATGGTATAACATTTTTTAATCCAAAACATGCATCACATTCTATGATTTGCATACTATAGGGAAATAATAAAAAAATCATAATTAATTATTTACTTGGAAAATAATTATAAAAAAGTATGCATCACATCAGGACATGAGTCCTCTACTTATATCTAAAATCTTATTAAAAAATATTATCATTTTATTGTGGTTAGGGTAGTCAGATAGACATCTACTTCTTATTTTTTCCCTAAAATTTAAGTGCTATTGCATTGAAATTTCAAATTTTCACCAAATAGATTTTTTTAAAAATAAACCTAGTAGTTTGGAAAATAAATTTAATATTCTATAGATTTTATTCTTACATATTTTTGAAATAATATAGATCATAACTTATTCAAATTCTTCCGTCAAGTTGCCTAACTTTAATTTTTCTGAATTTTTAGCCACTTAAGTGCCTATTTTTTCCATGATGATCCTGCACATACCGTAGTAAGGTACAAAAAATGCATGATCACAAGGGCTAGTGAAGTTAGGTGTTCACTAGGTGAGCCCCAGGGGAGTCCATATGAAAGACATACCTCCATGACTTTAATAAGAACAAGAGGAAAAATGAAATGAGGAAGATGGATGTTCAAAGGGATTTTGCTTAGTTCATGTGAGGTCTTACTCTTAGGGGACATCATTCCTAATGTCACCAAGATAGGACCAATCAAAGGATAAAAGATTCACAACTTAAGGGATGTAATGCATCGCATCACCACTAAGGAGAATATAGTATGCTAAGATAGATCATGCTCTTGAAGGAAATTACTCCCAATATCACCACAAAGAGGAAAACACATCACATGAAATAAGAAAATCACATCAACAAAAATGAAAAGAAAAATAATGCAATTCAAATCATGCCAAAATAATGCAAATGTATGCCCCCAATTTAAAGAAATTACTAACACCATGCTGTGAGAAATTACTCTAAAGTAGCCAAAAGATTAAAAAAAAATGAGAAGAGGGTTGCTCCCTAGAACACATAAGGTATCTTTTGATTTAGGGTTAGTATCTTTCTTTGTTGCAATAATATTAGAGACCTTGAAACTATCATCATTCCCAAAATACACATAGAACTAGAAGAATGACACAAAGAGAGTGAAAACAAAGAAAAAATAAATCCTTTTGGGTGAAAATGGAAGAGATAGAGGATTACTCAATGCCTTGTGTCATCCCTAGAAGGAAAACACAAGAAAAAAATGAAAATGAAAGGAAAAGAAAAGATAATGAAAAGGATTTTGGGTCAACATGGAAGAGACATAGGGTGTCTCAATGCCTTGCATCATCCCCAAAAGGAAAAATAAATAAATAAAGGAAAATGAAATGAAAAAGATTTTGGTTCAACATGGAAGAGACATAGGGTGTCTCGATGCCTTGCATCATCCTTAAAAGGAAAACATAAGACAAAAAAGGAAAATGAAATAAAAAGAAAAGATCAATGAAAAGGAAAAAGTATATAACATATAGAAGAATGAAGGTACAAATAGAGGAATGCACATAGAGAGAGGAACATCAAACATAACATCACAGTGGATCACATTATGCAGATGCACGTGAACAAAAAGAAAATGAAAAAGACTAGTAAGGCATAGGCGAGTCAACCTAAAAGAAGTTATCTACCTCCCAATCTCATTCTATATAAGTGAAAGGTAGATAACAAACCTGAGGGACAACAAAAAATTCCTTACTAGGACAAGTCCATCTACTTCTTGTCCCCATTGAGTGCAAGAGAAGAATGGGGCAAGGTAGGTGATTACAAGGATCATGTAATAGTGAGAATATAATATTCTACAACTATTACATGATGAGAAAGGCATAAAAGTATAAGCTATGCAATCACTTGATGGAAATTGTTGCCATCAGAGTAAAAGTTTTGTAATACTAACTTGAATGCACGAACTCATCGGTACTGTGTTCTAGAATTTGATGATATGCACAATGTGGGAATTTTGCATCTTTAGGATAAATAACTAATCTATTCATAGGTGTTAATGTTATAAGTCCTTTGTTGAGAAGCAGTTGTAGTTTCCTTTCACTTTCAGGTGGTGTACATAAAGGCTATAACTTTTGTAATTTGTAAGGCCTCTTGTGCTTGCTAGATTCACCAACTTCTCTAGATGGGACTAGGGTAGGAGGTCTTGAGATGATCCTATCTTTATCCTTGTTATTGTTGTGATCTATTGGTTTTTCTTTAGGAAGAAGGATATTCATATTAGGAGGAAAATCCAAGATCACTATACCATCACTTCGGAGCCTTAGATATTCTCTAGGAGGCTTTTCATTATGAGAGGGATCTTCATATCCTAGTCCCTTTGTGTTTTCATTGGTTGGTTTTTGTTCTAGGATTTGATGAATCTCATGTTCACTTGTATGACATCCTTGCTTGCTTAAGATTGTGCAACCTTTTCCATATGTTTATTCTAGGTTCATTGGAGTGTTTATTACTTTGTGATCATAAAAGGGTTGAGTATTTGTTTGTTTTGAGGAACTAGATTCACCCATTGTAGGGAACGTAGGTTCAACTTTTTCTTCGATTTCAAGATGTAAGTAACCAAACATCTCAAGAGGTGGTATTGTGGGAGGATATGGTTGTTTCACGGAGGGATAGAAAGATGGATTAGCTTCAAGGTTATCAATACAATCATTTAGGAACTTATTCATGCTATCATCATCTTCTCCAATGATGTCAACATCACGAGGAGGACATCCATTAGGATTTGAGTGAGCATCAGTGAGTTCAATTTTGTTAGAGTCATTACCAAAGGAACAATTTGACACATCAACCAAATATTTCAAGGACATCCACAATTTTCCAAAGCACATATCCATGATGCAAGATTGAACGAATGCACTTGAAATGAAAGAAACAACAATTCAGGAAAATTAAATAGAAAATTGAAGGCAACCTACAGAAACATAGAAAAAAAAATTTCAGATCCTAAAAACTAGAGAGTCAAAGTCAACAGGGACTAAGACACCAAGAAGGGTGTCTTGGTCCTACTAAAAGAATTTGGAGGGTCCATAAAGTGGATCAGAAAGCACACAACTCAGACAGGGTTCTAAGCCAAAAACATTGAGAGGGACTAAGACCCCACGAAGGGTGTTTTTCTCTTAGTGGAGGTTTTTTCAAAAAAAATAGCAAAATATGAGTTGATAGTAGTGTTCCTAGGTTGCCTACCCAGGGACTTGATGTTTGGAAACATAAAATTGTGCAAATGAATGCAAGAAAAATTAACTTGTGATAATCAATTGGATACAAAAGTGAATGCAATTTTTTTCAATTTTGAATGTAATAAAAATATTCCTAAATGCAATTAGGATGATGAAAAATGCACTTTTCAATTTTTAAATGAGATAAAATAATCCAAGAAAGCAAAGATGCAACTTATATGCACTTTTACTAATGCAAATATGAGAATCCCTAGATGAACTTTCACTAAATATGAAAAACCCTAGATGCACTTTCACTGATGCAAGAATGAATGCAACCTAGATCTAGGTCCTTTATGGACTCCAAATCAAAAAATGAATACTCAAGAATTCAGGTTCACCAAAATAATTAATGGAAAAATGGATATATGAATATCACTCTTTCTCCAACAAATCACTCAATAATGTCTGAGGAGTCCTAATTGGATTGACTAACAATATCACAAGGTGATTCAATTCACAATGAGGACCTAGGAGGGGGTTCTCTCAGCTTTAAAGGGGTTCACCACCAAGTATAAACTTGGAAAAATAAATGTTGGAAAACACAATGTGATATGAAAATGAATGCTAAATGACCTAGAAAGATAAACAAAATGCAATAGAAAACTATGAAACTCGAAATGTGTACTTTGGAAGTCTGGAGATGTTGTGAGGATTCTTGAACTGTAAAAAAGTTTCCAAAAATTGCTATGGAGGACTAAGATTCCCATGATGGCATATTAGTCCTGCTACTATTTTTTGAGGTAGATGCAAAGTCTTCAGATGTTAGAACCGGATTTGAAGGAATCTTCAAAAAATATACTTCGAAGGACTAAGATGCCCAAGGTGGCATATTAGTCCCATTATAAATTTATAAAAACTATGAATGTGATCCTGAGCTCCAAGGTTTACACTTGCTTCCCTTTCGATCTTAGGTTCTGAAACTTCTGAATTCCACTTTAAACTTTGCACTCCAAATGATCTTCAAGAGTTCCACCTAGATTTGCAATCTAAAATATGCAAGAGAGGAAAACCTTGTTGCTTGTTAATGAATGGAGAATTTCCTTGGTCAAACCCCTTGTTGGTAATTAAACCTTGAAATGAAACATAAATAATGAAGGAAATGGTGAATGAACAACATGCAATTCTACAACCAAAGGAATGATCTTGAATTGCTTTGCTTGAATCAAAACCCTACATCACAAATGTTAGCACAACAACACACATAATGCAAGAAACTCTTTGATATGATGCTTGAATCTTGATAATGTCTCCAAATGCTTGATGAATATTCTCTTGAATGTTGTTGTGAACTAAATTATGCTATGATGAATTCTCTCACAAGACTTGGATTGAAATGAATGAATGAACCTCGTATTTATAAATATATATGCTTAATATCCCAAAATTACATCACACCAAGATGACATATGAATTCATTAAATAAAAGAGGCTAAATCCCACCAAAATTTAAGTCAAATCCCAAAAATGACTCAAGGACTAACACACCCTAGGTGGCATCTTAGTCCCAAGCCATGAAACTTGAAGCACATAGACCAAAAAGGGGCCCAATTAAAATGCCTCAAAATCAGGGTCTCAAGACCTTTGGGGGACAAAGACATCCTAGGTGGCATTTTAGTCCTAACCAAAAAATTACGGACACATAGATGGAGTCATTAAATTATCATTTATGCATTGGAGAATGTCAAGATTAACTAGAAAAAGATATAATTCATAGGGATTGTGGATGCAAAATAAGACCAATTAAGCCACAAATAAGCATAAATAAAGCAAGGCGGACCAAAAAAAGTGTGAAATGCAAGGGTATGCATTTTACTACACTACAAAAAAAATATTAATTAGATGAGTAGGAGTTGTTGAAATATCAAGTTTTTCAAATAATCATATTTTTTTGTCAAAATGGCCTCAAAGTAGTGTTACATATGCATTTAGCCTATAATTTTAGTTTGAAAAGTTGTTGAAATTTCTAACTTATGTACAATTAATCTTACTAGATCATATGTTTGACCAAAATTAATGTTTAATTAGAAATACTAGAATTTAGTTGCATTGCTAAGATAGTCAAAATTGTGGCATAGCTCTGTACTTTTACCCTGGTATAGCATTTTCTTCTTCTTCTTCTATTTATTACAATGATGATAGTGATGAGGGTTCATCTTCATCTAGTTTACAGATTGCATTGGAAGTTGATATTTCCAGACTAGACTCACCCACATCTTGAACTCTATATAGGGCAGATACATGGGTATAGTGTCCAGTAGATGACAAACCGATTCAAGAAGATTTTCAAGGGGGGCCATATGCCTTCTTAACTTTAATTTCTAATCCATAGAAATTTAGAGATGGATCAAACATACTTGAGTGGGATATTGCTATGAATGAGGAATATGATTCCTGGATTAGAAATCACACTTGGGATTTGACTTCATTTCCTAAGGGAGGGAAGATTGTTTGATGTTGATGGATGTATGGAACTAAATTTTCAATAGATAAGTTAGTTTGTAAATAAAAAGCATTGCTGGATTCCAAAGGTTCTTCATAAGTTGCAAGCATTGACTATACAAAAACCTTTGCACCAGTTGCTAAGATCAATTTGATTCAACTCAAACTAGCTATAGATGTAATAAATGGATGGGATGTACATTAGATGGATGTGAAGAGTGCATTTCTTCTTGGAGACCTCGAGGAGGAAATCTACATGGAAAAACCACCAAGGTTTTTTTAGGATTCATCCTTAGTTTATAGACTAAGGAAATCTCTTTATGGCCTCAAACAAGACCCTTGGGCTTGGTATGCCAAGATGGATCCACACATCCTACATTCATGTTTTACTAGATTACATTTTGATCCTAATGTGTATCTGTTGCAACGGGGTGATTCATTTTTTATACTAGTTCTATTTATTAATGATCATTTGATTACTAAGTGTACTTCATATGCCATTGTAGTAGTGAAGTCATCACTTCATGAGAGATTTTACATGAAAAACTTGGGTTTATTATACTACTTCCTTGGCATTAAGATTTCATATTCTAATTACAGGATCACTCTTACATAGCCTAAGTATACTCTTGATCTACTTGCAAACTATCTTTGAATCTCCTATCTAGAGTCAAGCTTGAGACTTCTTGTATTACATCATTGGTCGATGCTACTTTGTATCAAAAACTTGTTAATAGTCCTTTATACTTGACTCGTACTAGACCAAGAGTTAAATATGTAGATGGCATGGTTTTGAGATTAATGAAAGAATCTCCTGTGATGCTTTCAAAATTAGCCAAGAAAATACTTCATTACCTTGATGGTACTCTTGGGTTTTGGATTCACTACAACATGGGTTCATAAGTTGAGTTTGTTGGTTTTACAGATTCAGATTGGGCTGGTGATACTGAGCATTGTCAGTCCAATTCAGGTTACAGTTTTTCACTTGGTTCAGGTCCCATCAGTTGGTCTAGCAAGAATATGAATGCTATTGCTATATCATCAATAGAGAAAAAGTTCACAAGGGCTATTAACTCAACTACTAAGGCTATATAGCTTTAGGGAGTTCTTTTTGAGTTTGATATTCCTTTCCAGAAACCCATAATTCTTTTTGAGTTTTTCACCAAGCTAGTAGCCTACTGTAGCACCCCTCTAGTTTGCTATGCTGTTAGACAGTGTGATTTTCTATTAGACTCAAATATTTGTTATTATATTATGATCGTTGGATTTAGAGCGATGTGGATGCTATACTATGATGAGATGATGCACTATATGGATGTTGTGCTTCATGTTACACTTTTGATTAGAATAGATGTTAATATTGATATATGCTTATCTGTTTATTAATGATGCTTTACTTTCGTTAGTCTTGATGTGACTGTATAGGTGAAGGGGACATGATTACATCACTCGCATGCGAGCGCTCTATGATTCTATGGATTCTCTTCACGGTGTGACTATTATGTTTTACTCATGTATGACATTCATTTTGATTACAAGATTGCAAGTACAAGACATCATCTCCAGCTAGTTTGATAGGTTTGAGCGTGTCCATAATCCAACGGTATCATGGATTGGGAGATAGTAACAGAGTTTCCTTGTCAAACCACAACCCTGTCATAGTGTGTCTTCAGTTTGTGTCTGGTATGTTCTTGGGTCATGTCATCTTTGATGTTTTGATCATTTATTATCGGTGGGAATTAATGTGTAAATGATAGTAATGATTATTTATGTATTTTAGATTAAAATAGTTAAAAGCTTTAAATTTAACTTAATTAATTAAATTTAATTTATGTGGTAAAGTAATTTAATTCTAGTGGTTAAATTTATTTTATGAGTAAATGAATTGATTAATTAAACTTATTTTCTAGAGTAAATAAATAAAATGATTAATGTTGTTTTGAAAAGTGCATGGAATTAAAAGTGTTAAATTCTTTTTGAAAATAAAATTTTAAAAGTTTTTAATTCTTTTGAAAAGAATTTTTAAAAGTTTTAAATTCTTTTTGAAAATAAATTTTTAAAAGTATTAAATTCTTGTTGAAAAGAAATTTAGGTTTTAATTTAAAAATAAAAAAATAAAAATCTCAAAAATGCATAGAGGGAAATAACTATGGTGGTTGTGGGATATTTTGGGAAATTTGACTAAATTTGGGGAAAATTGATGAGAGATAATTTATCTTTTTTGGAGAATTTGCTATGAAGAAGAGAGGAAGGTTTTTCTTGTTTTTGGATATATTTAGGATTTAGACTGAAGATTTTTGAAGAATTTTTAGAAAATTGGAATTTTGTAGGGAAGCTCAGCTTAAGTCCTTTTCTTCTTCAAGCTTCAAAACAGGTTCCTTTAATGGTTTTATTTTGTTTAGATGCTTTGATTTTAATTTTTAAGAAGTTGTAAAACTTGCTTTGAATTCTTGAAAACCTCTGTAGAAAAATGGAGAAAATATCATATTTTATGTAGAGAAAACAAAAGAAAACAATAGAAAATTTTGGCAAATGAAATTTTAACAATAGAAAATGGAAAGAGAAACAAAAGAAAATTTTGAAAACCTCTGTGTTGGATTTGGAAATTTCTAGAAATTGAAATCAAGATATTATGTTAAAAAAATTATTTTCCTATAGCTTTTTGTAGAAAATTGGTTCAATTTGACTGTAAAAATGATTTTTTTGTATATATATATTTATTTCTTCATATTTGGTCTATTTTATTTTGTGAAATTTTTCCCTGTAAAAATAAAAATATATATTTATTTCTTCATATTTGGTCTATTTTATTTTGGGTAAATTTTCCCTGTAAAAATAAAAAAATCTGTTAAAAATTTTGTGTTATGGAAATTACCAGACACAGGGGAAATGCTTTAATTTTAAAAAAAAAAAAGAAAAAAAAAATATATATATTTAATGGGGCTAGGGGCTACCTCCAGAGCCGCCCCCATGGGAGGCTATTGTGGAGGCAACAACGTTGCCACCACAACCACCCCAGAGGGGAGGCTGCGTAGTAGCCACAGGGTTAACCCTGCATCCCCTGTATGGGGAGTTGCGCTGCCTTAAAGTTTATTTTTATTTTATTTATTTTATATTAAATAAAATTTATATATATAAATATATATTATTATTTTTTTAATTATTATTTATTTAATATATATAATATATATATTATATATTTTAAATAATCAAAATATATTTATGAAATTGGAATTTAAATAGTTATTTTAATATATATATATATATTTAAATATAAATGTATATAATTGTATATACATTAAATATATAATTATAACTGGTTAATTTATATTTAAATATAGTTTTCTAAAATGAGCTTATTGTAGAAGCAAAGTTGGTTTTGTAAGAGAATAATGTTATTTAAAAAAATAATAATAATTGTTAACACTTGTTGTAATCGAGGAAGTTGGAAGAAAACAATTAGTTTAAACTTCTTATTTCAAATAATGTTAATTATTTTAATTGATTACATGCATTATGTCATTGCTTTGCTTGGATTTAGGAAATCCTAAAGTAGGTAATTAAATTGTCAAATTATCTTTTCATTATGTTATCTCTCTCATTCTTGATGTTGGGTAAATGGAGTTATTTTTTTATGTTAGACTTCCATATGTGTTTTCGTGAGATGGGGATTGTAACTCATGTTGGGTAGTGTACGTGGTATTTTTAGTTACCTTATTCTATGAACATGTCATGTTGTACTTTGTTAATAAGTTGTTTTCTGTAATTGGTTATGTGCACCTAGTTTACCCTATGTTAGTGGAATTGATCCCTTAGCTTGTTAATAGGGGAATGGCTTTTCATTTGGTCTGACACATAAAGTGGTGTTAGGGTAACTCATGCAGAGTTAGTTAATCAGTGAAAATTAAATAAATATGTTAGGGGAAAAAGGGTAGTTAAAAACTTAACTTTTCTTAATGCCTCGCTCATGGACTCAAGGGCTAGTAAAGACTTGGGATGAGACAAGAAGGCCTAGAATGGCATGAACTTTTGGAAAGATAATCGATTCCACCTTGGATTGCATGTGGGGCCAAGTTTCGTAAGAGGTCACCAGGGTAACCCAAGATGGGGGTCGGAGCCTAGGAAGATTCACCAGGGTAACCCATCCAACTTTGTGATGACACTCCTCGTATAACAACCATGAGTTAGTTTGTTGTATTATGCAATTGATCATTGTTATCTGGAAGCATTGTAACCATTTATAAGCTTGTACTTGATAGGTTTATTATTGTTTTTGCCTATGTCTAGAGGTCATAGGTTTTTCCTAGTAATCTCTTTTACTATCTCCTAGCATGGGGGTTGGTCCTTCGGGTACCACATGGTTGGGTGGAATGTGCACCTTACACCATTGGGTCCCCAATTCTTGTTTGTGATGACAAGTACTTCATGATTGGAAAGCTCGTGTGTACCAGTGAATTTGTAATTCTATCATGTTCTCTCTTGTATCTATTGGATACCTTGTAATTTCTAATTGTATCACTCCTCAATTGTATTCGAGGAGAATCTTTGTACTATGTAATTGTAACACTTTTGTATAAACTATCTCATTTGGAAATGAGTGATGTAATTGTAATATTGAATGGACACTATGTATGAATGGTTCATTATTGTACTTTACATTTTATGTGATATATTTTAATGTTGATAGATGTATGATCTTTAATTCATGAGTATTAATCTTATGTTATGTTTAGTTACTTTTGTTATTAATGTTATTATAAATAGCATCGTCATGCACCTTAGAGAATGTTTGTGTAAGTGTAGTTACTTTACTTGTTTAATTTCATTTAAAAAAAAAGAAATTGTTTACTTTCGTTATGTTTGTAACATTCTCTAGGGTTGTCGTGGCGGGTGTTACACATGTTATCAAAGCCAAAGTTTAAACACTGGGTGCTCTGGGGTATTGTGGAACCCATTAAGTTGTTAGTTGCATAGGATTTAAGTTTTCCTACCTTGTCTTATGTTGTGGTGTGTATCTGTATAGGATCATGCCACCTAGGCGAGGTCATGGTAGAGGTCATGGCCGTGTAGGTGGTCGAGTAGGTAATCAACAGGATACACCTCCTATTTTTCCCCATGTCGTAGATCATGAGGAGCAACAGGCTTCTCAATATGTACCTGAGGTCGGTAATCAACATCAAGATCCACCAGGGATTGGGGATGTTCAGTTGCATCATTTGTTAGAGGAGACTCTAGCTTGTATGGGTCCTAGGAATTATAGAGATCAAGATGTTGTAGGTGAGAGAGAGGCTCCAGCTTAGTTTGAGGCAGTCATGGCTACTCATATGAGAGACCTTCTTAGAGCTCGTCCACCCACATTTGATGGTTTGGGCAGTGGATCAAAGTCTAAGACTTGGTTGATTGATTTGAATAGGTTTTTTGCTATGCATCCTTCTGGTAGTAACACCAAAGCTAGGTGTACAATAATGCACTTGAGGGACTTTGCATCTACTTGGTGGAGGATGGAGGAGAAAAAGCTCCATATAGATATCAATACTATATCTTGGGATTTGTTTCTAGAGAGGTTAAAGGCTAGATTCCTTTCTGATCATTGGCGTCAGCATCATAGAGATGAGTTCCATGCCTTACAATAGATGGCTATGTCCATTTAGCAGTATGAGCATCGTTTTTACGAGCTCAAGTAGTTTGCGGGCATTGGTGATGATGAGGGTATGTTGGTTCAGCATTTCACTAGGGGCTTAAATGCCCAGATTAGTGGTGGTGTGCGGGTATTCGAACCCAAGACTATGGAGATAGCAGTGGTGAAGGCCACATTGGTGGAGGAGAACCAGGCGATGTCTTTGGGTGGTCACATGGAAGTGGAAATAGGTAGTTCTTCAGCTGCAAGACCTAGTGCACATACTGGCCAGACTCAGGGAGTTGGACCACCTAGGACACAGTAGGTTCCTACTCATATTGGATAGTATTAGAGTTCACAAGGGAAACATAAGGGTTTCTAGTAGAGTCAGGGTGACAGGTATCAATCGGGCGGTGACAGGAACTGGAGGTGTAATAAACACAATTTTTTTGAGCAGTCGACATAGAGTTCATAGTCTACCTTTAGGAGTAGTGTTTAGTAGTCAAGCGGGCCTTTGAGAGGTAGAGGTTATGGCAGAGGTACTAAATGTTTTGCGTGTGGCCAACAAGGTCACATAGCGTGATAGTGTCCCAATAGGGGAACATCAAGGTACACTAAGAGGCTAGCGGCATTGGAGCCGACAGTTGGTGATGTAGGAAGAGGGCATCGAGTTTTTTTTGTGGTTGATAACTGCCAAGTTGATCATTAGAGCACAGTAGTAGAGACATATGGTATGTTACAGGGTAACAGAGTTACCATTTTATTTGATTCTAGAGCATCAGATTCTTTTATTTCTTTGTCTATCGTGGTGCAATGTAGACTGAGGGCAGCAAAGCAAGACATTAGGTGGCAATTCGAATTGGCCTCAGGTGCTAAAGTCACAATTCAATCCCTAGTACCTGATTGTAGATTGGATTTTGGATCCTTTCACACTACATTAGACCTCCACATTATACCATTGGGGTTGTATGACATAGTCATAGGGATGGATTGGATTGAGGCTTAGAAGGCCATTATAGATTTTCGACGCAAGTTGATTCAATGCATTGATGCAATTGGTACTGAGGTAGAGATTGTGGGAGTTCAGAGACCCATATCCTTAAGGATGATCTCGGCTATGCAGCTGAAGAGATGTGTATGTCAAGGATGTAAGTTATTTGCAGAAATAGTAGATGACTTGGAGTTGGGTGATAGTGAGGAGAAGGTTACTCTTGATAGCCACCCCATACTTCAGGAGTATACAGATTTTTTTCCTAATGTTATTCCAGGGATGCCACCTTAGTGTGACATTGATTTTAGGATTGATATGTTACCTAGTTCTGAGCCTATTTCACGAGCTCCATATCGTATGACTACACAGGAGCTTAAGAAGCTCCGCTTGCAGCTAGAGGAGTTGTTAGCGAAGGGTTTCATCTGCCCTAGTGTTTCACTTTTGGGAGCACAAATAATTTTTGTGAAGAAAAAGGATGGTTCTGTTCATTTGTGCATCGACTACTGTTAGTTGAACAAAGTGACAATCAGGAACCAATATCCCTTACCTAGGATTGATGACTTGTTTGATCATATCAAAGGTGCTACAGTCTTTTCAAAGATTGATCTTAAGTTAGGGTATCATCAGCTACACATATTTGATGCCGATATCCATAAGACAACATTTCACACACGTTATGGTCACTACAAGTTTACTGTGGTACTGTTCGGGTTGATGAATGCACCATATGTGTTCATGAGCTTGATGAACGAAGTCTTTCGCACATATCTGGATAGATTTGTACTAGTATTCCTTGATGATATATTGAACTATTCTAGGATACTAGAGGAACATGAGGAGCATTTGAGGTAGGTATTGCAGTGTTTGAGAGATAATCAGTTGTATGCTAACCTGTCCAAATGTGAATTCTTTAAGACTGAGGTGAAGTACCTTGGGCATGTGGTTATAAGAGAGGGTTTTGCAGTAGATCCTACGAAGATCCAAGCAATCAGTGATTGGCCCGCACCCACTAATGTGGCATAGATATGTAGTTTCATGGGTTTAGTAGGGTACTACAAAGATTTTTTTGAGGGATTCTCAAGGATAGGACATCCTATCACTTCTCTTTAGAGGAAAGGGAAGAGGTTTGTGTGGTTAGAACAGTGTGAGTCAGCATTTAAAAAGCTTAAGGAGAAGTTGACTAGTGCACCGATTCTTGCGATACCTGATCCTACTAGAGATTTTGTTGTCTGTACTAACACGTCTTTGTAGGGATTAGGAGCAGTCTTGATGCAAAATGGTTGAGTGATTGTGTATGAATCGCACAAACTCAAGGATCATGAATTGAATTACCCTACACATGATCTTGAGTTGGCAGTGGTAGTGCACGCCTTAACGAGATGGAGACATTTCTTGTTGCGGCACAAATTTGAGTTGCATAGTGATCATCAGAGTCTACAGTTCATCTTCACACAACCTAATCTTAATGCTAGGAAAAGGTGATGGATGGAATTCCTTTGTGAGTATGACTTCGAAGTGAAATTCATCCAGGGGAAGGAGAACGTAGTTGTTGACACTCTCAGTAGGTGGAGACATGAGTTATCTGAGTTGACTCTTGGTGTGGATTTGAGAAGTCAGATTCTATCTGCACTTCCTACAAATAGTTGGTACCAGGAGGTGAGATCAGAGATAGAGTCAGGCAGGGTTCTGGAAGGTATATTCTTAGATTATTCTCTAGATTTAGATGGTTTGTTGAGACACATGGGACAAATTTATGTTCCATTATCTGGAGATCTTCGTACCTTTATTTTGACAGAGGCACATCAAGAACCTTATTTAGCTAATCCAGGAGTGAAGAAGATGCATGCCGATTTGTGACAACTTTATTTTTGGGCGGGTATGAAGCAAGATATCATCGAATTTGTGTTGAGGTGTTTGGAGTGCTAGTGAGTTAAGGCTGAACACCAACATCCAACAAGGATTCTGCAGCCACATTGGGTGCCAGAATAAAAATGGGATATAATCTCATTGGATTTCATTTTTGGTTTACCCAACTCTTCGCGATGACATGATGCTATTATGGTGATGGTGGATAGGTTGAAAAAGGTAGCACACTTCTCACCTATTCATTCATCCTATAATGCTTCATTTGTTCCTAGAGTGTTCATGGGAGATATTGTGAGGTTTCACAGTATTCCTCGTCAGATGATTTCTGACAGGGATCCTATGTTCACCTTAGCTCTCTGGATGTCATTACAGCATGCTATGGGGACACAGTTGAACTTCAATTCAACATATCATCTTGAGACAAATGGATAGACTGAAAGGGTCAATCAAATCCTCGAGGATATATTGCACATGTATGTGATGGACCAACAGACATGATGGGAGGACTATCTCCACTTAGTGGAGCTTTCTTATAACAATAGCTACCAAAGTTTGATTAGTATGCCTCCTTTCTAGGCATTGTATGGGCATCCATGTTGGACTCCTTTGAGTTGGGATCGGTTAGAGGAAAAAGCTCTTTTGGGTCTGGATATGCTTTAGGATATGGAGCAATAGGGGATTTGGATTAGGGAACATTTGGTTGTTGTACAGGATAGGCAGAAGAAGTATGCAGATGCGCATCAGGTGGATCAATAGTTTGTAGTAGGTGACCATGTCTTTGTGTGAGTGCATCTGTGAAAGAGCCTAATCCGATATGGAAAGGGGTCTAAGCTCGTACCTCACTTTTTCAGGCCATTTGAGATTCTTGAGAAGATTGGTCCAATTGCTTATCGACTTGCTTTGCTGCCCAGTCTCTCACGTATTCATGACGTGTTTCATGTTTCAATTCTCAGACCTTATCATCTAGACATATCTCACGTCCTTGATTGGAATGCTTTATAGCTAGAGGACAGGTAGTTGCCTTTGGATCCTGTGGCCGTCACAATCCATAGGAGACTCACTCTCAAGGGTCAAGATATAGAGAAGGTTAGGGTCCAGTGGGATCCTAGAGATGATACATTGGCTACTTGGGAGGATGTGACCAGGATGAGGGAGCTCTACCCCTATTTTTTCATAGGCTTCCAAGAGTAAGCCTAATCCATGGGGGGAGAATGTAGCACCCCTCTAGTTTGCTATGTTGTTAGATAGTGTGATTTTTTGTTAGACTCAAATATTTGTTATTATTTTATGATTGTTGGGTTTAGAGCGATGTGGATGTTATACTATGATGAGAGGATGCACTATATGGGTGTTGTGTTTCATCTTACGCTTTTTATTAGAATAGATGTTAATATTGATATATGCTTATATGTTGGTTAATGATGATTTACTTTCATTAGTATTGATGTGACTGTATAGGTGAAGGGGACAGGGTTACAACACTCGCATGCGAGCGCTTTGTGATTTTGTGATTTCTCTTCACGATGTGACTATTATGTTCTATTCATGTATGACATTCATTTTGATTACAAGATTGCAGGTACATGACATCGTTTCCACCTAGTTTCATAGGTTTGAGCGTGTCCATAATCCAACGGTATCATGGATTGGGAGATAGTAACAGAGTTTCCTTGTCAAACCACAACCCTGTCATAGTGTGTCATCAGTTTGTGTCTGGTATGTTGTTGGGTCATGTCGTTTTGATGTTTTGATCATTTATTATCAGTGGGAATTAATGTGTAAATGATAGTAAAGATTATTTATGTATTTTAGATTAAAATAGTTAAAAGCTTTAAATTTAACTTAATTAATTAAATTTAATTTATGTGGTAAAGTAATTTAATTCTAGTGGTTAAATTTATTTTATGAGTAAATGAATTGATTAATTAAACTTATTGTGTGGAGTAAATAAATAAAATGATTAATGTTGTTTTGAAAAGTGCATGGAATTAAAAGTGTTAAATTCTTTTTCAAAAGAAAATTTTAAAATTTTAAAATTCTTTTCAAAATAAAATTTTAAAAGTTTTAAATTTTTTGAAAATAAAATTTTAAAAGTATTAAATTCGTGTTGAAAAGAGATTTTGGTTTTAATTAAAAAAAAAAAAACAAAATATCTCAAAAATGCATAGAGGGAAATAACTATGGTGGTTGTGGGATATTTTGGGAAATTTGACTAAATTTGGGGAAAATTGATGAGAGATATTTTATCTTTTTTGGAGAATTTGCTGTGAAGAAGAGAGGAAGGTTATTTTTGTTTTTGGATACATTTTGGATTTGGAGTAAAGATTTTGGAAGAATTTTTGGAAGATTGGAATTTTGCAGGGAAGCTCAACTTCAGTCCTCTCCTTCTTCAAGCTTCAAAACAGGTTCCTTTAATGGTTTTATTTTTTTTAGATGCTTTTATTTTAATTTTTAAGAAGTTGTAAAATTTGCTTTGAATTCTTGAAAACCTCTGTAGAAAAATGGAGAAAATCTCATATTTTCTGTAGAGAAAACAAAAGAAAACATTAGAAAATTATGGCAAATGAAATTTTAACAATAGAAAATGGAAAGAGAAACAAAAGAAAATTTTGAAAACCTCTGTGTTGGATTTGGAAATTTCTAGAAATTCAAATCAAAAGATCAT
The DNA here is from genome assembly GCA_007258455.2 of Sequoia sempervirens. Taxonomy (NCBI): domain Eukaryota; kingdom Viridiplantae; phylum Streptophyta; class Pinopsida; order Cupressales; family Cupressaceae; genus Sequoia; species Sequoia sempervirens. The sequence goes on from VDFB02379711.1 coordinate 219,772,893, forward strand.
GTTAAAAAAATTATTTTGCTATCGCTTTTCTATAGAAAATTGGTTCAATTTGACTGTAAAAATATTTTTTTTTGTATATGTATATATACATATATTTTATTTATTCATATTTGGTCTGTTTTAATTTGGGAAAATTTTCCCTATAAAAAAAAAATTATGTTAAAATTTTTGTGTTTTGGAAATTACCAGACATAGGGGAAATTACCCTATGTTAGTGGAATTGATCCCTTAGGTTGTTGATAGGGGAGTGACTTTTCATGAGGGCCGACACTCAAAGTGGAGTTAGGGTAGCTCATGCAGGGTTAGTTAGTTAGTGAAAATTAAATAAATATGCTAGGGGAAAAAGGGTAGTTAAACACTTAACTTTTCTTAATGCCTCACTCATGGACTCAAGGGCTAGTAAAGACTTGGGATGAGATGAGAATGCCTTGAATGGCATGATCTATATCTTGGTTTTTGGAAAGATAATCAATTCCTCATTGGATTACATGTGGGGCCAGGTTTCGTAAGAGATCACCATGGTAACCTAAGATGGGGGCCGGAGCCTAGGAAGATTCGCCAAGGTAACCTGTGCAACTTTGTGATGGCACTCCTCCTATAACAACCGTGAGTCAGTTTGTTGTATTGTGCAATTGATCATTGTTATCTGGAAGCATTGTAACCATTTGTAAGTTTGTACTTGATAGGTTTATTATTGTTTTTTCCTATGTTTAGAGGTTGTAGGTTTTGCCTAGGAAGCTCTTTTATTATCTCCTAGCATGGGGGTTGGTCCTCCGGGTACCACATGGTTGGGTGGAACGTGCACCTTACACCCTTGGGTCCCCAACTCTTGTTCGTGATGATGAGTATTTCATGATTGGAAAGCTCGTGTGTACCTGTGAATTTGTAATTCTATCATGTTCTCTCTTGTATTTGTTGGATACCTTGTAATTTGTAATTGTATCACTCCTCAATTGTATTCAAGGAGAATCTTTGTACTATGTAATTGTAACACTTTTGTATAAACTATCTCATTTGGAAATGAGTGATGTAATTGTAATATTGAATGGATGCTATGTATGAATGGATCATTATTGTACTTTACATTTTATGTGATATTTTAATGTTGATAGATGTATGATCTTTAATTCACGAGTATTAATCTTATGTTATGTTTAGTTACTTTTCTTAGTAATGTTATTATAAATAGCGTCGTCATGCACCTTAGAGAATGTTTGTGTAAGTGTAGTTACTTTACTTGTTTAATTTCATGTAAAAAAAAAAAATGTTCGCTTTTGTTATGTTTGTAACATTCTCTAGGGTTGTTGTGGTGGGCGTTACACCTAGACCCATTTAATTTATGCCCACCTAAGTTATGCTTAAGGTGGGGTGCTATTCTAAATATTTCATTTTTTTGCATACACACAAACTTTAAGATTACTTAGGCATGCATGACACTCACACATGTGAGGTTTCAATGGTAGTTAGGTGTCTTTAAATGTGTTGAATCACTTTTAACACCTCTTGCTACTTTTTTGGTAGGAAAATCATCACCACTCCAATAGGGAGGAGTCTTATCCTCATTTCATGGAGGTCAAGTTCCTTCTTAATGCCTTTATATGTATGCGTAGCTTACCTAATATATTTGTTAGACTTTATGCAAACTTGCTTTTATCTACAATGCTTGTTTTAAATCTTCATATTTACAAATTCTTTCAGTTTATAGGTTATAGCACAATAGTGTATCCCATTCTAGGGACATCCCAATTTTTAATTGGAACCACATATTTATGAAAGATTAATGATTTAATTCTAGTGGGGTTCCATATAGAGGGAATTTGATTATAGGGGATTAGGTCAAGCCTCCTTGGATAAAACCCACTAGGCTTAAACCAAACCTTTATGGAATCTTCTCTAATCCTATCAAAATGTTGAAAAATAATAATTTTGCTTCACCATTTTGAGATATCAAATGAAGTGGTTCAAAAATATTAGTTTTTAAGTATGTAGCCCTTAGTATAAGATCCCAATTTTTAATTGGAATCACATATTTATGAAAGATTAATGATTTAATTATAGCGGGGTTCCATATAGAGGGAATTTGATTAAAGGGGATTAAGTCAAGCCTCTTTGGATGAAACCCACTAGGCTTAGACAAAACCTTTATGGAATCTTCTCCAATCCTATCAAAATGTTGTCAGAAAATTATTTTACTTCACCATTTTGAGATATCAAATGAAGTGGTTCAAAAATATTAGTTTTTATGTATGTAGCCCTTAGTATAAGTTTTACAAAAAAAAATATCATGTATTTTATTTTTCCATATTATATTCTTATAGATTTTAGTACGAGTGTAGGTTTATTATTAAAAACAATGACCTACATTCAAGAAACAAAGAAAAAGAATTAGCATTGCTATAAAAAATTTAAAAAATCCCATATATTATGGGTAGATGTTTCTTTTTCAATGGAAAATAACTTTTTTTAATATGGATGCTAAGAGAAAAATGTTGCAAAATAATATAGGTTTGAATTTTTCATTAGAAAAAATTAAAATACTAATGATAAAAATTTAACAAAAAGTTAGGAAATATTATATCTGCTAGAATTAGAATTAAGTAACTAATTCCAATAAATCATAAAAAAGAATGATTTGTAGTGAACATTTATATGTTATAGAATAATATCACTCACTAAAAACTAAAACTTGATAGAATTTTTATTTTTTGAAAAGATATTTTTTATTTATTTTATAATTAGAAGATTATAACTTGAATCTAAAGGAAAATTGTAAAATTCATTATTTTACATCTTTAAATTCTTAACTACATTTTTCTTATAATTAATAAATATTTAAAAATATGAAAAAATGTTCATTTTGATTCTCCTACTTAAAAAAATAAAAAATAGACCATTTTTATGTTGTCACAAATATAATTGTAATCCTATCCAACACAAATCTAATACACTTTATTTTTATATATATTGAACCATGCAAATTTTGAACTAAAAATTATTATATATCACATTTAAATTCAGACTTAAAAATAATAAATATAAAAACTAAATTATCTAAAAAATCATACATCGCAAATTAATATAAAATATTAAAAAAGGATAAGCGTGCACTATGCACTATCCTCCTGCATAGAGTACACAAATCAAATACATGTTGTCTTATGCGAAGGAAGAACAACTCAAGAATAGCGGATTGTAGCGGAACATTCAACCAATACAGCCAAATTTGGTGAATTGTTGAGATGAAAAGCTGTTGGGGGGCCAGGTTTTCACGTACCAGTGTTAGCTTATCTCTGCCAGAAACGTTTCACACCAGCTTTTAGTAAGATCTAAATGGGCAAGCTTTCAGTAAGCTTTCATTTAATACATAGATTTTGTACTACAAGCATATATACATATACATCACATATACTTAAAAGTAATATCTATTACATCGCCTATATACTATTCTATTTTACTCCTGAATTTCTTCTTTTCTCTTCCCTTGGTCCTAATTTTTTCTTTTTCTTTCTCCTTATTGAAATTTAAGTTTTTCATCGTCATCTCTTTTTTTTTTAAATAAAAAAATTTACTCAATATGTTATCTAAGTATTATTTCGTCAAATTAATAGGTTTTATTTTTCAATTTGAGATTACTAAGCCATCAAATCAAATCCTTGATTAGTTGTGACCTCAATGTTTGGTAGATTTGGTTTCAAATATGGATCACCCCTACTTCTATGCCTTGACTAAGAATCATGGCTTCCAATCCCTATATCTACTGAATCCTTAGATTCATCATATTACTGGATTTCATTTTTTTGGGAAAGGGGGGGAGGGGAGGGTAAACACTTTTGATCTGGAGCTATGAATCAATGATGTCACAAATGGGGGACCTCGTCCCCAACATAAACACTCAACAATAACACCCCAATGGGGTTTGAACATTTATGGCAAGAACAACAAAACAACTTAACCATCACACCATGCCACTATTGGCTATTACTTTATTTCATTTACTATTATGGTAAAGAATTACATTTTCTCTTTTAAAAAGAATGGATATTTCTTCAAATGTTTCATTGTTATTGGAAAATATCCTTTTATGATATTTTTTTTCTTTAGATTCATTTTATTTTAATATTCTTTCTTCCTCAATGTGCTTCTTAAAATCCATCTCAATTTTTGAGAAAATTATCTTAATCTCTTATTGTCTCCTTTTTCCATTAGTATTTTTTATTTTTAATTTCCTTAATCCTTTATTCATTCATAGAGGATAAATTAGAACTCATTTAGTATTCACATGTTTGTAGTATACCCTCCATTCCATTTATCAATCTCTAGGTTCATAACACTTCTCATGGGTTAGGTCCTATTGTATGTTATTATACAACTCATTTATTACAATAATTATTTTTATTAATCTTTCCTTATTAATATTATTTAATTTATACCTCTTTCACTAGATAATTATTATGTTTTCTTACACAACACAAACTATAGCCTTTTTAATGGAACACAATTTTGGTAATAAAATATAGGTATGAGATCTAGATTAATTAAGATAGATAAATTAACCCTAGGTTGTTGTATTAAGAAGGAAAATATAATATTGCATTAGATAACATATTCATAATGTTGGACATTTGGAAGCTTGAGTTGTTTGTGATTTGGTTGGGTGTTGTCATTGATTTCAACACCTTATATGAAGAGAGTGTTGGAATACTATTGGATTTGATGATGCCAACCTTAGCATTGAAGTTCTTTGAAGTTTGGAGTTGTTTGTATTGATGTCAACATGTGTTGGTGTTATCATTAATAATTGCAGAGGTTGTTGGTCTGACTTCTATTTGGGTAGATTGTTGTAGTGTTGCATATTGTAGATGTGTTAAAAAGATGATAGTAATGTTTGAGATGAAGTTTGTTCACTTAGTTTTCAAGTGCTTTTGAGAAAATTTGAATAAAAGACAGTTCAATGTGACAGAGTGGTGTTCAGTGTTTTGCTCCACATTTCTTCATGCTTGAAGATATGCCCATGCAATTTGGACATGATGATCAGAGGTGTTCAAAGGTTTCATATCAAAAGCTTGAGGTTCTAGATCACAATGTAGTGAAAGATGTGTCTGACAGTATGTCTTTATGATGAAACAGGATGTATGGGAGAAATGAGATTGCTTTACATTTCTCTATAGTGAAAGTTCTGATGTTGCAAATAAGGGAACATGCTTATAATGTTTGTATCTACCTTCCCTTGAAGTTTCAGGTCCTAAGATGTTCTACATAATTGTTTGGTGTGTTGGATGTTTGTGCTAGTATGTTTGTTTGCACAGAATGAAGGTGTTTTTGAGTTTCAAGTGGTTGTAGTAGTTCTACAATATATTTTGATGATGTTGGAATATTATGAGATATTGAATGGATATTGTAGAGTGTTGTTGTATGGCTTGCGATATTTTTTTGGACATCGAGAGGTGTATTTGGAGTCACTTGTTAGTGTTATTGTAAGTTTGGACAAATTGGTGTTCTAGCACTAATTGTGGAGAATAATTGTTGTTTGAGGAAATGTTGAGAGGTGTGGTTATGTAAGTTTGGGTCCCAATTAAGTAGTGGCATTTTTTATTCAATGCTTTATATTATGGAAGTGTTAGGTGCCAACATATTTGGTGTTGCAATGTTGAGGTATATACATTTCCTTAAGGTCAACCTAATTGAGATTGTTTTAGGTTGTGGATGGTATAAATTCAAGGTGAATTTTTGTGTGAATTAAGAGGAGTGTGTTGATTTTAGTGTGAGCCTTAATTCCTATTACTTTCTAATGCAGTGAGAAAAAGGTGTCAACATTTTAGTCAGTGTGATGAGATGTTTGTTCTTTAATGGAATTTTACCTTCAACATATGAGAGATGCATTGTTAGCAGTTTAAATTGACAGTGAGCTACCTCTTCTTATATTCTTCTCTTTTTTGGATTTTGATTCCTTTGGTAGTGAGCCATCGACAATGAGCCTTTCTTTATCTTTTTAGGTAGTGAGCCCTTGGAAATGAGCCTTATTGTATTCAATGTTGCAATTCATATATTAGTGAGATAATCCTCGCCTTGGTTTTTCCCTTGTTGGTTTTTCCATATAAATTTGGTGTTCTTATGTGTTTGATGTTCTTGTATTATTTCTTTACATGTTTACATTTTGTTGATGCATGTTAAGGGTTTAATTTTGGATAACGGTTTAAGGGATAATGTAGATCTGAATGTTAATGAGGGTTTTTGATGTTTGAAATGTACATAGCTAATTCACCCCCCTCTCAATTATCTTATGCATATAATAATTGGTATCAAAGCTATGGTTCCTAGGAAGAAGCTTAACCGCATGAGGTAGATCAAGATTGCATATAGGAAAAGTGTTGCATCTCCCTTGTTTGATGAAACAATTTTACCTACTAGAAGGATAGGATGGATTCCTTGTTGGTTTCTCTTGGATTTGGTGTTTGGAAGTCTATTAAAATAGGTTATACTATGCTTGGAAATGGAACATCAACTGATGATGAGATCAAGGCATATGAGAACAATGGAAAATCTAGGAATGCAATCTTGAGTGGTCTTATTGATTCAAAACTTGTGAAGGTTATGAGCTACAAGTCTTCTAAAGATATCTAGACAAAGTTAGAAGGAATCTATGAAGGAGATGACAAGGCCAAACAAGCAAAGATGTGGATCTATAAAGAAAAATTTGAAACCCTAAAGATTTGTGAAGATGAAGATATTACTACTTGCATGCTCATAGTTGATGAATTTTTTAATGTTGTCAATGGTCTTGATGGAAAGATGGATGAAAGTGAAGTGGTGAAAAAGGTATTAAGAACTCTACCTAAAGCTTATAGTCATAAATTTTATGTTATTAAGGAAGCTCAAAATTTGGATAATTATTCTAGAGATCAGATGTTTGGTGATTTATTTATTTTTAAATGAGAGAGTTTGTTTAAGATACTACAAACAAATAAATTGTTTTTAATGTCTATAAAGTTGAAAAGGATGATGGACCAAATCTAGATGATCTTGATGAGGTGGAAGCGAACTTTATGAGGAGATTGAAAAAGGGTACTAGAAAATACAAAGGTAAGCTACCTTTCAAATGTTTCAATTGTGGAACGATAGGTCATTATGCATATAAATTTCCAATCAAAGTTACTAATGACCAAAAAAATGAGTATAAGGGTGAATTTGTCTAGAAGAGTTATTATTTTGAAAAAGATATTGGCATATCTAATGATGAAGAATCAGATTATCTAGATGAAGGAACTGATGAATTCCTGTTCATGGATTTAAATGTTGGAACTAATTCTAATAATCTTGAAAGATGTGTGAAGGAAAGTGCTCTAGAAACAAGTCATAACATTGAAGGTACTATGTTGACTGTTTTTCATCCTAGAGAGGAGAAAAATTACTAGATCATTAAGAGTGGATGCTCAAATCATATGACATGTGCACTACTACATGGGGGAGGGGGGGGTTAAGACAATTTTTGAGATAATTTTTGAGTAAATTATCTTATTTTGGGACAAAAAAAATTGTGTATTGTCTTAAATATTATCTTTAAGTGAGTGTCTCAAATTATTGTCTTACAAAATTATCTCTATAAATACAATATGAAACAAAAATATTTTTGTCTCTTTAGAGACAATAGTTGGGATTAAAGACATATTATCCCTCTAAAGACAATATATCTTTAATCCCAACTATTGTCTCTCTAGAGACAATATGATAAAAATGGCAGAGTTGTGCTACTATTATTTTCTTTACAATGGAAAGGAAGGAAAAATATGAAATTTTATTATAGCCCATCATGCAAATATGATGCAGGAGCATCCAATGGTGTAGGGAAATCTTGCATCACCCAAAAAAAAATGTTTTCTTTATTTTCTTCAATTGTTTTGAGTCTCATGATGGCACTTAGGGGGTATAAGACTATCACACATAAAAAATAGTGGAAAATGGGAACATACTATTTTTAGTAAGTCGGCCTAAACGAGCTTGTATGGATGTAAAAATTTACCCCAAGGAGTACAGGTCAAAAAAAATTTTGGCCCCGAAAGAATCACCTCAATACCTAGCACGATTTGGGAGAAATTAAAGTTTTTGTCCTGAGAAATTTCTCCAATGTAGCTTCAAATTCAGATATAAAACTTTAGAGGCCCTAAATCATCTCAAAAAGTGGTCAAACTAACCTACAATAGGTTTTTGTGTAGTAGAGCTCGTCGAGAGCTTTCCAATGATATGCAATAATAGAAAATCAGACACCTAGATCAAAAGTTATGGCCCTGCTAAGTTAGTCCTCTAAAAACCAAATTTCATAAAAAAATCTTCCTATGCCAAAAATCAAACAGCCGAACTTTTGGTGCCAAACCAAAAGGGGAAATTTGAACTTTCTAGAACATTCTAGGGTGGTTATTGGGGAAAATCAAAATGGGTAAGTGGGGGTTGTTGAAGGGGGCACTGATAGTGTAGATATTGGCTCCAAATAGTAGATTTTCTTTTCATAATTGATTTTGTTGTAATGAATCAAGCCCATGAGGCTGTAGCATGTAAGCTTTAAATCTATAATTTCATTTTCTAAAAATAACTAAAAGTGAGTTATTTTTCTATCTCGCATCTTCTATGTTGGTATTTGTTGTTGTGTTTTTTGTGGGTTTTGGGGGCTGTGGCCCTCATCAAGTGGTATCAAAGAAGGAGTTCATGAGCCTGTAATAGAGCATTAAACGTGAGGCAGTTGCAATAGGACCTATGAGTGTGGGTTGAGTTCAAGATACCTCCAAGAATTTCCTAGTATGGCAAAGATAAAGGTCAAGGTCATGGAGGGAGAGATCCACCAAGAGATGAAATCAAGAGCCCTTAGAAGGAAATTAGAAACCTTGCAACAAGAGGTTCAAAGAAGAGATGTCCAACGAGACAGAGATGAAAATGAAGATGAAACAGAAGAAGAAATGGAAGAGGAAGAGCAGGATCTAATGGATCCTGGAGAATGAATATTATTGCGAGTGATCTCAAGCATTGGGAAGAGACCTAAAATGGAGGTTTCAACTTTTAGGGGAAATCTGAATCCTAAAGAATTGATTGATTGGATCAATGACAAGGAGGAATTTTTTGAGTTTGAGGAGATTGAAGAACCTCATAGGGTGAGGTTTGCAAAGAAAAAATTGAAAGGTCATGCCAGTATATGGTGGAAATAGGTCCAGTTAGAAAGAGGAAGACAAGGAAAAGATTAAATTTCCATATGGGACAAAATGGTGTCAAAATTGAAGAAACAATTTATTCCAGTTGATTACAAATTGGAGCTGCTTAAGAAGATGTAGAGGTTGAGGCAAGGGACAAGGACGGTGAAAGAATACATAGAAGAATTTCACAAGGTCCTAATTCAGACAAGACATCATGAGGAAAATAAAGAGAAAGTTGCTCGTTATATTAATGGGTTGAATCCAAGCATAGAGGAATAATTGGCGGGTAAGTGCACCAAGATGGTTCCCAAAAAGGGGGCTTAAGTGGCCACTTTTTTTCTAAAATCAGGAAATACTGACCTTGGACGTGAAATTGAGGATAGCTACACTCAAAATTTTGAGATGGAACAAAAACAAGGATCGAAGTGCTCCAAGTCTACTTTCTAAACTACTAATTTATTTTGAAAATGGTTGAGATTAAGGGGTTCAAAAGAGGGATGTACACAAACTAGTGTTGTTTTCGTCAAAAAAACATAACATAGCAACTCTTGTACGACCCTAGCATGGTGAACTTTTTTGTAGTATTTTTAAAATCACTCCAGTCAGAAGTGAGCTAATAGTATCTAGTTGATGCACAATTTTTTTGATAATTTTTTAATGAATATTTGATGTTTTACTAATTTCTAAGTGGGCACTTCCTGAAAAGCAGAATTTTGGCCGTGCTCCCCATAAATTTTTTTGAAAACAATTGATCTTTTTGTTTCTTTTTTTTACTAAAATTTGTAGAATGGAGTCTAGTTTCTAATAATGTAATTTATTTGAAATTTTGATGAACTGTTAATTTGTAACAAAAAAACACTGAACATTGCTTTTTAGAAAAAAAGAGACATACAAACAAAATAAATTATGGATGAAAGGCTTAACATTGTCAGAAAGTGAAAAATATTACATCGTTGGATAGCTAAGAGAGAACCTAACATTACCCATGTGTTCTATTTTGTTGATATTGAACCAGATGCAATCCTGATAGTGAGCACGAACCTGATTATGTGAGAAAATGTAGAATTTGCAAAAAACACATCTCTAGTCATTGGGAATGCCCTCCAATCCTTTGGGTTGGTATTCCAAGGAACATAACTTTCATTTTTTCTTTTGATTTTAACGTGAAATAACGCGAGCGCATTATAACATGCTAGCACTATGAGCTTTCAATATTTTTAAAAAAAGTGGCCACAAAATTGCTACCCAAATTCATGCACCCGCCCTGGCACTGGTAAGAAAGACCACCGTTGAGGATGCTTATCAGTTTTCTCTAAAGGTTGAAGAATGATTGAAAAAGAGGTTTGAGAACAAACAACAAGGTGGAGGCTATGGAGGAAAGATTGGTGGATGGTCATATGGATGTTTAAATGGGGTGAAGGCTCTTGTAGTAGCCAGAACCAAAAAGGAGATAACACCTTTCATCATTGTGATTAGAATAATGGAGACCATAGAGGAAGGGGAAGATCTAGACAAGGACTGGGAAGGGGAGGCTTATGTGGAACTTGTTTCTAGTGTGGAGAAGAAGGAAATAGATCCTATGAGTTTCCTCAACATCAGGGAAGGACAAATAAAAGACCTGAGGGTAATGCACGAGTTGCACATGTTGATGAAGATATTGAGTCTTCACATTCTGAGGATATAGAAAGAGGAGAGGTTCTTGTTACTAGAAGAGCCTTACTAAATGAGGAGAAGGAGCCAATTCAAAGGAATATTTTTTTTCACACCAAATGTAAGTGTGAAGGTAAATTTTGCAATGTTATTATTGATGGAGGTAGTACTAATAACCTTGTTTTAGAAGAAATGGTTAACTAGTAAGTTGCAGTTGGAGAGAAGAAGGCATCCATACCCATATCGGATTGCTTGGTTGCAAAAGGACCATAAAACCTTGGTAAATAAACAATGTTTGGTAAAGTTCAAGATTGGAAATTACCATGATGAGGTATTTAGTGATATTATTCCTATGGATGTTTGTCATATGTTAGGTAGAATGTGGCAGTTTGATTGATGAGAAATACATGATGCACATGCCAACACCTATTCTTTGAAAAATGATGGAGTTTGTCATAAGTTGAAGCCCTTGAAAGAGGAAGAGGAAAAGGTATTCAATAATGTAACAATTTGTTTGGTTGATGGAAGAAATTTTCTAGAAGCTATGAAGCATGAATATATGTGTTTTGCATTGATCCCTAGAGTTGATAAAGAGATACTATTGAGGTACCTATAGAGGTTTCAATTTTTTTGAATGAGTTTCAAGCAATTGTTTCTGATAATGTACCTAAAGGTCTACCTCCAATAAGAAAGATTAGTCATCAGATGTACCTAATTCCTGGAGCCAATTTTCTGAATAAGGAAGCTCATCGTATGACTCCAACAGAGAGTAAAGAGTTGAATAGACAAGTGCAAGAGTTGTTGTGGAAGGGATTGATATGATAGAGTTTGAGTCCATGTGCAGTACTTGCAGTACTAGCACCCAAGAAGGATGGAGAATGGCGAATGTGTACATATTCTAAAGCCATAAGAATGATCACCATCAAGTATATATTCCCTTTGCCAAGGATGGATGACATTATGGATTTTTTGAGTGGAGCTAAGTACTTCATGAAGATTCACCAGACCTGTATTAGAGAAGGAGATGAATGGAAGACAACCCTTAAAACCAAGGAGGGTTTGTATGAGTGGTTAGTCATGCCTTTTGGGCTAACCAATTCATCAAACACATTTATGAGGCTTATGAATGAGGTATTAAAATAATTTTTATTAAAATTTGTTATTGTTTATTTGGATTATATATTTTTTTTTAGTAAGACATTGGAGGAGCACCTGATGCATATATGAAAAGTTTTTGAGAAGCTAAGGGAGGAGAAGTTGATTAATTTGAAAAAAATTAGTTTTGAGTAAAGGGAGTTGGTGCATCTAGGATTTTTTGTCTCAGCAAAGGGTCTTAAAATGGATCCATAGAAGGTGAGAGCTATCATTGAATGGCCTACCCCGAGGAGTGTTACAGAGGTAAGATCATTTCATAGTCTAGTGAGTTTTTACATAAAGTTTATTAAGAATTTATGTAGTATTTGTGCACCTTTAACTAAAGTGATGAGAGGGGATATAAAAGACTTTAAGTGGACCACATGATCAACTAAAATTTTTGACATGTTGAAGAATAAATTTACAAAGCAACCTGTTTTGGACCTTCTAGATTTCAATAAGGTCTTTTAGGTAGATTGTGATGCTAGTGGAACTGCCATAAGAGTTGTTTTGAGTCAAGAAGGTAAGTCTGCTGCCAATTTTAGTAAGAAGTTAAATGATGCTAAGAATAAATATTATGTCTATGATCAAGAGTTTTATGCTATAGTTCAAGCTTTGAATAAATGGAGGCACTATTTGTTTC
>VDFB02379711.1:219785595-220033095 GCA_007258455.2 Sequoia sempervirens
TATCCCATCACGTAATATTATCCTACTTAACATTGAAAACTTCATGATAACCTATGATTTTTCCTTAATCAGAATCTACATCATTCTTCAACCCAAAATGAGTTTCTTCAGCTTCTTACAAAAGCAATTATAATTAAAGCATTTTGCACTATTCCAAAAAATTTAACATCTACCATGATTCAACTCCAGTAAAAGTATATAGTACCTCACAATTTTGCATTTGAAGTAAAGTTCAACAATATCCTTTGAAGAGACAGTTTTGAAATTACCTCAGGAAAAGGAAACTATCGATATGTTAGTAGCAAAGCACACATTATTTCTATAGTAAAATAGGTGATCATAGAAAATGATCAAGCCAGGGAACTATCAAACAAGGAGAACAATTTCTAATCAATAATTCTACATAACTATTTTAAGCACAAGCTATAATTGAATAAATTATTAATAAAAATGAACAAATTATTTCAAATCAGCAATTAGTTGAGGAAGAACAAGATGATTTTTTTTTTAGTGATCAAAGGGAGATCAATCAATTTATGAATTACTATCTATTATATTGTAGTGTTGAAAAATATCCTCATGTACAATTTCACATTCACTTTGGGAATAATTAATGATAAATTGGACTTGATATCACCTTGATCTAGTGTTGTGATGTGTTTTACACATCCACTTTAGGTATTGGGCCCTTTTAAAGCTAAATAAACTTAACCTTTTCCTTAATTTAATGTTGCAAAGTGTATTTATTAACACTTTCACATAAAATTTAGGAGGTTTGTAAATTAAGTGGACCTAATCTAGTGTTGTAATGTGTTTTACACATTCACATGGGATTTAGGGCCCTTCTATGCTAAATTGACCCAATTTTACCTTAATTTAATGTTGTGAAGTATATTTATTTATACTTTCACATTGAATTTTGGGCCCTATTGCATTTATGACCTTTATATCATCATTAATAGGCCCCTAAGACACTATTTTATGCATCCCAAGGCATATTTCAATGAAAAACCTTATAAGATCAACATATAAGCTTAATTTACACACTCCCCGACATTAGCAATCAAAATAGGCATTGTTGGACCGATTCACCATAGATGGTGAATGAGTCCCATTTGGCCTATTTTAAAGGTTTTGAGTAGGAAAAATTGGGTTTTCTATTCAAATTTTGTGTATGTTGGCCTTTGGGATCTAATACATGAGATATTAGGTAGATTTCCTATATAAATGATCTTTCAAATCATTATTTTATCAATTCTACATGATATCAAGTCAAACATTCAAGAGTTAAGCATTCCAATACTAATAAGATCATCAAGAGAGCATTCAAGATCATTTCTAAGGCATTCAAGGGTAGAATTCTTCATCAATTTTTATAGAAATTCAAAATCCATCATCATGTAAAGCATATCAAGCATCAAGCATGTTATTGATCTAGTGTTGTGATGTAGGATTGAAGATCCAAGATCAAGAATTGTTCTACACTTATCTCAAGATCAAGATCTACATCCTTCATGGCCATTTCATGTTGAGTTGAAAATTTACAAGACATAATTTACAAGGTATCATTCAAAGTATTATTTTCCATGATTCATGTTCTTTGTTTCATGTTTTATGCCTTCATTTCATTGTCTCATCATTTGGGTTAATTACCTACAAGGGGTTTGACCAAGGAAAACCCTTATTCCCTAAAACTCATCACTTTTTCTCCCTCTTTGTGTGATTGTAGATCTAGGTGACTTGAATTCTTAAAGATTATTGAAGATTAGGTTACAAGCTTGGAGAAAGTTGGAGTTTTCTCCCCATTTACAAGGTTGTAATTTTCACTAAAAGGTCACCTATAGCCCCAAAATCAAGGTTTCAGATCCAAAAACAAAGGGGAATAGAAAGAGAAAACATTGAAGATTGTATTTAGATTTTAAAGCTCTAGAAAACCCTAACTAGACTCATTTTCCACTTTTGGTGAATGAGTCGTATTTTAGGTCAGTTTTGAGATTTTTGTAGTTTTGGATACACTTTTTTGAGAAACTTGTTCCTGTACAGAAACCCAGATGTAGGACTGATTTTCCTAGATTAGTGAATGAGTCCCAGTAGGCATAAATTTTAGGATTTGTAGTATTTCCAATCTTCATTCAAGCCTCTAAAATTTTCCAGGTGCACACTTCTAATTTTACTATTTTTTGTTCAAATTTATATGCATTTCTAGGTCATTCATTCAAGTTTCATGCAACACTAAGTTTCATCATTAGATCTTGCATTTCATTAGTCTTTCCAAGCTCTAGCTTGGTGGTGAACCCATTATTAGCTTAAAATAATCCCCTAGGATAGTCCTTTATTAGATCTCTTTCTCCTATTAGCATTATTTTATTGAGATCTCTAGGGCGTCCTTGAATGTGGAGCATAGAAAGTTTGATGCCCTAGGTCCTAAACCCAAGTGGCTACAAAATTCTATGAAACAATTTGGTCAACTTGTATTTATAGTACCTTCTTTTCTAATTTTTATTCCATTATCATCCTAGATATAGCTTGCATTGACTTTGTATTAGGGTTTGCATTAGTTAATTGGCATCTAGCGTTTCTAAAATTTTGCATTAGTGAAAGTGCATATAGGTTGAATTTTTGCATCTCAAATCATCTCAAATCATCTAAAAAATGTGTTTTCACTTAGGTTATAGATCATACAACATAAAAAAACATAAAAATCAATTTAAAGTTTCAAAAAATTTGAAAAAAAAATCCCTACTGGGACTCATTCGCCACTTTGGTTCAATCAGTCCCCGTACACATCTGAAACTACCTTTTACAACATTGAAAACCTTGTTTCTACACTTTTTTTTGCTACCATTGGTTAGTTGTTTTAGTTAGTTGAGTTTATGCTACATTCATTTCAATAAATATAGCTTAAATTGGTCCATTTCATGCATTTATTAATTCCAAATTTGTATTTACAACATTTCATTTTCATATCATTGCATAGTGTAATCAGTAAGTTACCTTGTTTGAAATTTGAAAATTGAATTTCATTTTAATACTTTACATTATATTTTTAGTTTGCATAGATTATTGTTCAAAAATGTTAGTTTCAATCTTTTCCAAGTTTGAAAATAAAAAGTTAGTCGATAAACATGCTAGTCATTCATTCAATGCATTCCCTAGTTATCAAAGTCTCTTAGTGCAAGAGAGTAGAAATGTTGATGTTTTCATTAAACCTACACCTCCTCTTATCTATCCTATTTCTGGGAATGATGTGATAGAAGAAGATATAATCATGGAAATTCATGATGATAATAGTTGTTCTTCTACTGATACTTCTCCTTTTAGTGATGAAGGTATCTTTGTGAAAGAAGATGCAATTGCTGAGAATCATGAAGGAATTGTTTTCCCTTCTCATTCCCCTTGGGAAGATAGTATAACACCAAAAGATGGATTCATTGACACCACTTTACTTAGTTTACATTCTTCTCCCAACACCTCCCCTATTTGTGAGAATGCTACAATCGTAAATGACCATGAAAATGACATTTGTGAGGACATGCTTGTGTTAAGAGATCTAATAATTTAAAGCTTTCAAAATCCTACTTCTCCCACTTGGGAATACATTATAGAGCATAAGGGTTTAATTGTAGATAACCATGATAATCACATTGGCTCTTCTTCTATAATATCCTTCGTAGTAATGAATATGATAGTTTTGTGTTAGAAGATATAGTTGAAAGTCATGAAAATATCCTTTCTCCCTTTCCTAATGCTCCTAACATTTGGAAAGATCTATTTGAATGAAAAGATCCAATCATTGGAAAGCATTATTCTTTTTCTCTTGATGCCTTCCCTAGCTATGATGAAGCTACTTTACAAAATCTAACCATGGAATGTTATAAACATCATGTTTATTAATCCCTGAAAACCTCTCTTACTAGGGTAGATATTAGGGCACAAGAGAATAAGAACTTAGCAAACAAGAATGAAATCATTGAAAATGATGATAATCATATTTATCCTCATGATATATTTCCTAGTTGTGAAAAAGAAAGCAATAAGAGTCACAAGAATCCTATTTGTCTCTCTCCCCCTAGGGAAGACATTATGGAACAAGAGAATTCCATCATTGATAAACAAGACGATAAAGCCATTGATAACTCCCTTACTTGTGATGAAGTCATTTCAGAAGGACCAATCCTTGAATGTAAAAAATATTTTTTTTGTAGTTCTCCTAACAACTCTCCTCCTAGGGAGGATATCATGGTGCAAGAAAATGAAAACAATAGTATTGTGGCTCCCTTATATAATGATAAAAAGGTGATTCTATATTTCCCTTTATTAGAAATACATCAAACAAAGACTGCCAAGGTTATGAATGCACAAGTATCAATTAGATCCCCTTCGATCAATGGACCTCCTACACACCCTATGGGACATCCTAAAAATCCTCTAATTCTATACCCACCATCACATAAACCTCAAACTCAAAACAAACCCAAACTTATCCTTTACCCACCTAAGAATAATGTGTCATGGTAGTTGAGTCCTAATACTGTTGCTCATACATATAACAATAGAAACAATTTGTAACCAATTAAAAAACCTTCAATATCACTCCCCTTGCCTAACCCTATCTTACCAGGTCCCCCTCATTTGCCTCCAAAAGGTGGAAAGGAGTATGATCTTGTTGAACAACTAAAGAATACTCTTGCTAAGATATCATTTTGGGACCTTATTCAAGCATCCCCTCACTACCATAACATGATTTAGAGTGCTTTACAACAAGTTTATATCCCTTCTAATGCACAACCAATGACATAGTAGCCATGATTCAAGGAATAAATGCTAACATTGTTTTCCACCCAAGTGAACCCCCCTTTGGAAATTCAAAAAAAAATTGAAGCTTTCATGGTATTAGTTAAATATAAAATAATAGGGGGTATGTGCAGGATCATGATGGGCTAAAAAGTGGCGATATGATGGGTATGTGTAGGGTATGTGGCTAATGACTTTTGAAAACCAAAATTGATGAAGCGAAAAGGTTTTAAAGGAAGTTCTTAACTTTCCACCAATATAAATTATGTTTTCACTTTGAATTTAATAAATAATTATTATTCATTTTCTATTTGAATTATGACTAAAGTCTGATTATTAGGCTAATTGAAAAAATCTATAGCTTTCAAATAGTATCACATTTTTTGAATCCGAAACATGTGTCACATTCTATGCTTTGCATACTATAGGATTAAAAAAAATTGAATTTCATGAAGTTTTGACCAAGTTAGGTGGTCAAACATATGAGTTTTATATTTTTAAAAGTTGTAATAAAAATTCTAATTAATTATTTACTCCAAAAAATTGCAAAATATGCATCGCATTGGGACATGGAGTCCTCTACTTATATAAAATATTATCATTTTATTGTGGTTCACGATTAATTAGGACACCTACTTCTTATTTTTTTCCCTAAAATTTAAGTACTCTTGCATTGAAATTTCAAATTTTCACCAAATAGATTTAAATAAACCTAGTAGTTTAGAAACTACATTTAATTTGCTACAGATTCTATTCTTACATATTTTTGAAATAATATAGATAACTTATTCAAATTTTTACATCAAGTTGCCAAACTTTGATTTTTCTGAATTTCATCACCACTTAAGGGCCTATATTTTCCATGATGATCCTGCACATACCCTAGGGATAAATCAAATCCTTGTTGATAATGGCTTCGACCTTAATGTGTGTAGTATAAACCCTCAGGATAGGCTTGGTGTGGATAAATAAAAAAATCAACCTGATTCTTTATCTATTAAGGGATTTGAAAATGTAGGAAAACAACTACTTGGCATGTGATTACATTGCCTATTATAGCTAGAAAGGCCACATTAGAAACACCAATCCATGTTATGCCTCAGGATATTTCATACAATCTCCTTTTAGGTAGACTGTGGATTCATGCAATGAATGAGGTGCCTTCTACTCTTTATAGTGTAATGAAGTATGTCTACAACAAAAAATTATACACACTTGAAGCTAAATCTAACCCAAACAATTGTTTAAACATTGAAAAAAATAAAGAAAATCCTTTGAAAACATTAACACCAACTACACAAGCAGAACCCATACAACAAGAAGACAAAGAAAACCATATTGATGAAGTCACAAAGCTATAAAAGATGATTGGGGTTCCTTAGATTTCACACCAACATTCATGGGAGAATACAAGATCATAAACAAAGACTCTAAAAAGGGAAAATAAAAATAGGTAATCTCAACAAAAAATTTGGAAGACCTTTCAAAAGCATCCACTTCAAGCACTTTAGACTAAAAGACAACAAGTTATAAAACAAACTTTGATGAAATTAATTTTGAGAAACTACCAAATCCAAAAGAGATGAAAAATCTTTATGGAAAAGCTTATGAAATGATGAAACAACTAGGACATAATGGAAAAGGATGTGGTGCTAGAAAACAAGGTGTCCACATCCCTATAGAGCCTCACATGCAAGAAAATTCTAATGGTCTTGGTTATTGACCCTTGAAAGAAACAAAGAAGCCTCCATTTAATATCAACACTATCACAAAAGATTCCTCTAAGCCAACTTTAACATTACTGCATCCAGAACTAATAGACACTAGTGTTCTTGATTGTTATCCTTTGTAGGAAAAGAAACAAACAAATAAATCTTTGCTTAATTTCAATTTCATCATGAAAAACACTAATGATTTAAATTCATTAGATTTTACACCCTCTAGTAAAGGAGAGAACAAAATATCACAATCTAAAGAGTCTTGTGTAAGTATGACACCTATTACTAAGAAAGAGATATATTTGTCACAAAATAAAGGAAAATATTCTACTTTTGATCAAGAAGGTATCTTGTCGAGACTACTCTGAGATTTTTTGATATCTCTCCCATGAAGAACACGAAATAAATTCTATTACAAGAGTTGATTTTTCACATATCATAGAGTTCATGGTAATGCTACTAACAAATGCAATGCTTTAAGTGATAAAATTGAACATCTTAAGGAGTGTGGTGCTCTTCCTTATGTTGGGGCACTTAATTCCTCTAATTGATATGGAATTTCACTCTAATCATGTTTCTCATCTATCATTTCGGATCATCCTTGTCCTGTAGTAAGTGGGGGAAATGGGCTAGGTAACCTTGTCCTCGTATGTTACTTTTCATTATCTCTTTTCACTAGTTGATCACCTTTCATGTACATATAAGATAAATCTTGGGATGTGGATGACATGACTTAAGTTGTATCGCATGCGACATACTTATTCATGATGTAGTTTGATTTAGAAACATATAAGGCTTTCAGAATAAGCTCTGATGTCTTCTTCTACTTTAAAGAAATTTCTCACAGTAATGGTGTTAGCAACTGCTTTAAAGTGGGGGCATACATTGATGCTCATGTTTCATTGTGCAATTTTCTTTCTTCTTGCGATGCGTCCTTTTCTTGGTGGTGTCATTGGGCTTGATTTCCTCTAAGAGCATGATATTTCTTTGACTTGTCCTCTCTTGGAGACATTAGGCATGATTTCCCCTAAGAAGAGACCTTTTATGAACTAAGAAAAATCCTCTTGAACATACCTTTAACTATTTTTCATTTACAACAATTTTTATATTGCCACCTTGCATAATACACCTTGCATGGTTGTGGAGCCATCTTGTTTGTTCATGAGCTCCAAGCATATGAATTTTTTCTTGTCTGATGAATCTCAAAGTTCATTGTTGCATGGAACCTTATCAAAGTTATTAGGAGGTATAACTTTGGTATGGTTTGATGGGAAGCCGATCCGAGGCATGAATTTCCCTTAGCCACTCACATGTGTGTGAGCACATATCGACTATATGTGTCTCACCTTCTTGGATTACTCACCTTGCAGATAGCCTGAAGTTTTGTTTCCTCAGAGTGAGAATGTATTTTTGGACAAATAGCTTATATCTAATCCACATCGTGTTGGAAAAATGATCGAAGCTTCATCCACCTCATTTTTATTTTTACTTTTCTTTCTTTTAGTTATTCACATTGCATGTTTTTGTATCTTGATAATGCATATCATACACCTTGTGTGTGTCCTTTCGTGCTTATGTTGGTTTGACTTAGGATGTTGGATCCTGGGGGCTTGACCACTTCCTCAATCTTTGTTATCCTAGGAAATATTCATTGGTACACTCAGACCCCTCTTGAATGTCTACTTTAGTGTGAGTTTGAAGCAAGTTCATCCTCTCACTAAATTGGGGGCTAAATGTAGTGTCAAAAAATGCCATTGTGTACATGTTCACACTTAATTTGGGAATAATTAATGATAAATTCGACTTGATATCATCTTGATCTAGTGTTTTGATGTGTTTTACACATCCACATTAGTTCTTGGGCCCTTTTAAAGCTAAATAAACTTAAATTTTCCTTAATTTAAAGTTGTAAAGTGTATTTATTGACACTTTCACATTAAATTTAGGAGGCCTATAAATTAAGTGGACCTAATCTAGTGTTGTAATGTGTTTTACACATTCACATGGGATTTAGGGTCCTTCTAAGATAAATTGACCCAATTTTTTCTTAATTTAATGTTATAAAAGAATATTTATTCACACTTTCACATTTAGTTTTGGTACCTATTGCATTTATGACCTTTATATCATCATTAATAGGCCCCTAAGACCCTATATTATGCATCCCAAGGTAGATTTCAATCAAACACACAACAAGATCAACATATAAGCTTAATTTGCACTCCCCGACACTTTAACAATAAAATATAGGCCCTATGGGACCCATTCACCACTTTGGCCAAATTAGCCCCATCTAGGTGGGATCCATTTACCATAGATGGTGAATGAGCCCCTTTTGGCCTATTTTCAAGGTTTTGAGTAGGAAAAATTGGGTTTTAAGTTCAAATTTTGTGTATGTCAGCCTTTGGGATCTAATACATGAGATATTAGATGGATTTCCTATATAAATGAGCTTTCAAGTCATTATTTCATTAATTCTACATGATATCAAGTCAATCATTCAAGAGTTAAGCATTCCAAGACTTTACAAGATCATCAAGAGAGCATTCAAGGGCATAATTCTTCATCAATTGTTGTATCAATTCAATATCCATCATCATGTCAAGCATATCAAGCATCAAGAATGTTATTGAGCTAGTCTTGTGATGTAGCATTGAAGATCCAAGATCAAGCATTATTCTACACTTATCTTTGCATCAAGATCTACATCCTTCATGGCCATTTCATGTTGAGTTGAAAATTTACAAAACATCATTTTTTGCCATAGAATAATGGCCCCTTGTAGTTTTCATGGCATTTTAGGTCTTGTTTCATGATGTTTGATCTATTTTTGTCTAATTTTATGTTGTAACATGGCTTGAACATGCATATTTAGGTACTAAAATTCAAATAATGATGTCTTGTGAAGGTGTTGTGAAGTGTTGTAAAAAATTTCTACACTCCTCTAGACTCTATTCATTACAATTTACCTAAAAATCACATTTTTATCACTAATCAACTCCTATTTTGAAGTGTTGTATAGTCTTGTAACATGATTTCATGCTTTTCTAGGCATAAATTCACTATTTATCCCTTTCTTATGCTTTATTTGATCCCTTTATACCCTTATAAGGCTTAATTAAGTGTATTTTTTAATGTAAGCCTGACAAAAAAACATTAAATACAAGATAATTCCTGATAGCCATTTTCAGGTCCTAAGTGGGACCCATTCGCCATGGGTGGAAAATGTGTCCCCCTTGGCTCCAAATTAAAAATCACTTGATGTCGGCCTATGATGAGGTATTAATGGGTTACTAAGGCACAAGATCATATAAATAAGTGTTTTTACATCCATCAAGACCCCTTCCATCAAGTTAACTCATTCACCCATTCATTCAAGCATTCAAGCATTTCACAACATCAAATCAAGCACTATTCAAGCATTTTGGAGCAACCATTGACACTACTTCAGATTTGCATTATCTATTGGAAACACAAGGGTAGACAACTAAGAGGGTGGGGGGTGAATCAGTTGTCTCATAATTTCAAAACTTATTAACATTATTAACCTTATTCTTAGATATGATTATTAACAATGAAATCATAAATTATCAACACATAAAAAACACACATGACACCAAGATTTTTTACGTGGAAACCTTGTTAGGGGAAAAACCATGGTGGAGGTCAGTCCACAAGATTATACCCTATTAAAGTATAAAGAATGAAATGGGAAATGCACATGCATTCAGGCACACTGCCTAGAGCTCAATACTCAATTACAACAAGGCTTACTGCTCAAAGGAAGACACACTATCTTTAAAAAATATTCAGATTACATCTACATGGATTTGAATTGATAAAATAGCATCTGCTAATTCCTGATCATAGTTCCAGTTAAGCACATGAACACTTCTTCACTCTCCTTCACTCTATGTTTTTCCTTTGAATGATTTAGAAAATTATTCACACATACACACATTCAACATACTTCAAATGAAATAAACAGTTGCTTATTTATATCTGCAACAAGAAATTACATTGCTACAAGTCAACTTCAACAAAATAATAAAATGAATATAAACTATCGGACCAAATCAATAAAAATTATTAATGCGAATCAACCAAGGTTGACTACAACTTAGTGAAGACCCAAAAATACATCCCTAAACATGAACCACCTTCAAAAATTATTCCTTGAGGATCCACACCATGCTACAAACACCTTGTCGACCGTGAACATGAAAAACATGAACACACAAGAGAAAATCTTGACTCGTGAGCACCACGATCAATGCGAACATGCAACAAAGATAGAGCATGATATAAAAACATCCAAAAAAATCATGAATCACCATAGAAGAATCTACAACATTTGAACTAACTAGAATCACATTATCTTCATTCAGGAACACAAACTGAAGTAATAAAGAAGCTGTCAGAATACAAATCTTCATAACTTGAGCAAATCTTCACGTGGATCTCTGAAACTCGACATCGATAAACTAGATATACTAAAAAAAAACCCTTTAGTCCACAACCTTTGATCATCAATTTACTGAACTCACCGATAGACTACACTTCACTTCACCACTAGCAACTTGCAACTCATTTCATTACAATTTTCTCAATATCCTCAACATATACAACTTCTAATTCATTAATGCTAATATTGTTTACATCAATGACAATCACATATCAACAACACAACAAAAATTCCCAACAATATCCCCCTTTGACATCGATGAAAACACATGATGTGAAAACACCATCAATGCAACTATCTCTTAACACTTACTCCCCCTTAGGTTTTGATTCTTCTTTCCTCAACTCATCCACATAACTCTTCTCCCCACAAGGTTCTTCTCTTTTAGAAATTTTTTCACATTACTCTTCTCCCCCTTTGACATCAATGAAAAATATCTCTAAAATCTGAACCACATCTTTGAACATTTGACTACTCCCCCTAAGTTGTAGCCACCACAACATCAATCTAGATCAAGATATGACTATGAAAAGTACAGATGATGCAAAGCAATGCATCTTAGTTCTGATTAGGAGGGGTAATTACCCCTAACTTCCCTTTGAGATACTCAAAATTATCCTTAGGAAACAATTTGGTAAAGATGTTAGCAATCTGCTCCTTAGTAGGCACATACTCCAATTTGACTTCCTTTTCACTCACCTTCTCCCTTAAAAACTGAAACTTGATAGATATATGCTTGGTCTTGGAGTGCAGCACTAGATTCTTAGAAATGTTAATAGAACTTGAATTATCATAGAATATAGCAATAGGCTCATCATACACAACTCTAATATCCTTAAACATCTGCTTCATCCATAATACTTGAGTACAATTGTTAGCAGTATCAATGTATTCTACCTCTACAATGGATAAAGAAATGGCATTTTGCTTCTAACCTAACCATGAAATTAGCTTCTTTCCCAAGAAAAATGCACCGCCATTAGTACCTTTTCTATCATTCACATCTCCTGCCCAATTAGCATTAGTAAAGGCACTCACAGTAAGATCATCATCTTTAGGATACCATGGGCCAAAATCAACTATCTCCTTCAAGTATCTGAAAATCCTCTTCATAGCAGTCACATGAGATTCATTAGGATCAACTTGAAATCTTGCAAGAATACATACAAAATTCATGATATCAAGCCTATTTTGGGTTAAATATAACAATCCACTAATCATTGACTTGTATCTAGGGTATGTGTAGGATCATCATGGAAAAAAAGGCCCTTAAGTGGCAAAAAAATTAGAAAAATCAGAGTTAGGCAACTTGATGTAAAAATTTGAATAAGTTATCTATATTATTTCAAAAATATGTAAGAATAGAATATGTAGAAAATTGAATGTAGTTTCTAAACTACTAGGTTTGTTTGAAAAAAAAAATCTATTTGGTGAAAATTTGAAATTTCAGCAGTAGTACTTAAATTTTGGGAAAAAATAAGTAGGTGTCTGTTTAACCACCCTAACCACAATAAAAGATAATATTTTTTTTATAAGATTTTAGATATGAGTAGAGTGTGTGATGTGATGCATATTTTGTTGTAAAATTTTTCCAAGTAAATAATTAATTATGATTTTTATTACAATTTTTTTAAAATAAAAACTCATATGTTTGACCATCTTAACTTGGTCAAAACTTCATGAAATTCATTTTTCTTTTTAATCCTATAGTATGCAAAGCATAGAATGTGACACATGTTTTTATTCAAAAAATGTGATACCGTTTAAAAGCTATAGATGTTTTTCAATCAATCTATCAATCAGGACTTTAGTCATAATTTAAATAGAAAATGAATAATAATTACTTATTAAATTCAAAGTAAAGCATAATTTATATTGGTGGAAAGCTTAGAATCTCTTTAAAAACTCTTTTCATTTCATCAATTTTGGGTAAAAAAAGTCGTCAGCCACATACCCATCATATTGCCACTTTTTGGCCCATCATGATCTTGCACATACCCTCTAGTCTGATTTACTTTCAAAGAATGATCATCTGTTGTCAACTTACATCTGGTTAGCATGGGTGTACCAACTGGATTTGAATCTTCCATACCAAATTTCTTCAACAATTCTTTCACATACTTGGACTGAGATATAAAGATCCCTTTATCTAATTGAGTAATTTGCAATCCCAAAAATAATTTCATCTCTCCAATCATTGACATATCAAATTCACTTAGCATATCATCAAAAAACTTCATGCACAAACTAGATCATCTCCTCCAAAAATGATAGCATCAACAAAGACTTCCACAATCAAATCTTTATCATGATCAATCTTAAAATATAGATTACTATCAATAGTACCTTTGTTAAATCCAAGCTTCAACAAGTACTTATCCAATCTAGCATACCATGCTCTAGGGGCTTGCTTAAGTCCATACAATGCTTTCCTCAACTGACAAACCATATCTCCTTGACCATTCAACTGAACTCCATCTAGTTGCTCAACATACACCTCTTCTTCTAATTCACCATTTAGAAAATCTGACTTGACATTCATCTAATAAACCTTGTAGTATTTGTAAGCAGCATAAGAAAGAAATAATCTCATAGCTTCAATTCTAGCAACAGTGGCAAATGTCTCTTCAAAATCAATTCCTTCCATTTGAGAATATCCTTTACACACTAGTCTTACTTTGTTTCTAACCACTTCACCTTGCTCATTCAGTTTGTTTCTAAAGACCCATTTGGTTCCAATGACATTTTTATCCTTAGGTCTAGGAACAAGAATCCATGTATCATTCTTCTCAATTTGTTGTAGTTCTTCTTTCATTTATTCTACCCAATGTTCATCTTTGCATGCTTCATTCACATTAGTAGCCTCAGTCTTTTAAATCAAATAGTACTCTGCTGCAATCTTTCTCCTAGTCTAGACACCTTTTTCCTTATCACCTATGATCTATTCTTCTGAATGATTCAATCTTACATACCTCAAAGTCTTAGGACATTCTTGAACTTCAAACTCTTGTGTTCTCTCTTGTGTTCTTTCATTGTTTTCTCCTTCCTCTTGATCTTCTTGATTCACCAGAATGATTTGAACTTGATTTGAAGTCTGGACTTTCTTTCCTTTATTTATTCTATCATTTTGATCATCATAATCATATCCATAGGTTCTGGATGGTGTAGGTATGTCTTCATCAACCTTGAAATTTTCACTTTCAACCATTTTCCTCAATCTCTTATTGTAGCATTGGTAGGCCATGCTTTTAGTAGAATAACCTAGAAAGATACCTTCATCACTCCTAGGATCAAAATTTCCTATATCCTCATGTCATTTGATATAACATTTGCTTCCAAAGATCTTGAAATATCTAATAGTAGGATTATGACCATACCACAACTCAAAAGGGGTCTTACCAGTATCACCTTTGATTTGTACCTAGTTGAGAGTGTACATAGCAGTACTCACAGCTTCTCTCTAGTAGATATGAGGAACATTTCCTTCCAATATCATAGTCCTAGCAGCATCTTGAACTGTCTTATTCTTCCTTTCCACAACTCCATTTTGCTGAGGGGTCTGTGGTGCAAATAATTGTCTCCTTATCCCATGTTCTTCACAAAAACAATTAAACTCACCGGAAGTGAATTCACCACCTCTATCTTATCTCAAACATTTAATCTTTCAACCTACTTTGTCTCAGCTATAGCCTTGAAAATATTGAACTTCTCCAGAGCTTCATATTTCTCCCTTAAGAAAGTAACCTACATCATTCTAGAATAATCATCCATGAGTAACATGAAATACCTGTATCCTTTTAAACTTCTGACTCTAGAAGGATCACACAAATCAGTATGCACAAGCTCCAACAATTCATTTGAATAATGTTGTTTGCTTTGAAATGAAATTCTAGTTTGCTTCCCTAACTGACATTCCTTGCATATGGAATTAATAGGTTTCATCAACTTAGGAAGATCTCTGACAACCTTAGTAGAACTTATCTTGACAATATTATCAAAGTTAATATGACACATTCTCCTATGCCACAACCAACTTTCATCAACTTGAGCAATCAAACAAATTTTACTAGCAACAATCAAGTGAAAGATATTACCTTTAGTTTTTGTACCTGATGCAATCACATTTCTAAAACTTCCCAATATTCTGCACTTACCATCCTTGAATTGAAGATTGTATCCCTTACCTACCATATGTCCAACACTTAAGAGATTATGCTTCAAAACTTCTACATATAGGACATCATCAATATTATGCTTACCATCAAGAGAAATGCATCCTCTTCCATGGATCACACTGGATTTATCATCACAAAATCTTACAACACCACCATCATACTTTCCCAAGCTCACAAGCTTACTTTTATTTGTTGTCATATGATGAGAGCAACCACTGTCAATTACGCATTCATCTTTCTCTTCAACTTGAGCATTTAAGGATTTCTCCACATTTATACAACTAGAAAATTCAATAAAAACAAGATTATTTTCCTTGATAGCAATAAATACCCATTCGTCCTCACTTCCATTTCCTTTATCATATTCACCATTTGTTACACCTTCATCAGTAGCATAGTAACACTTCGTTTGAAATTTACGTGTGTTATATCTTGGTTTAGAAGCTCTTTCCGGACACCTTGATGCAAAATTATCTATCTTATTACAAGAAAAACATTTAAGAGGAAATTTCCCTTCATGCTTACCTTTTCCTCTCACTTCTCTTTTGACAATAAGTGCTTCTAGCTCTTCTAGCTCTATTTCTTCTTCCTCAATCTGTCTCATTTCTTCCTCATACTTGAATGTCTTTCTTGATGAACTTTCACTCAAATCATATCTTTGTTTATCTCTTTTGGAAGTAGTATCCTTGAATGTAGATTATACCATAGGAAGGGCATCACCAAATTCACTCAACTCAAAAGCAGTAAGCTTACCTATCAACATATCTTTGGTTACATTTGTTATAGTCCAGAGCTCTTCAATAGTTGTATCTTTGACTTTGTATGAAGCAGGAAAGGATCTAAGCACTTTAGCAATAATATCTAATTCATCCATCTATCCACCAACACATCTGATACCACACACAAGTTCATTCACTCTTTGCATAAAAGTAGTAATGTTTTCATCATCACCCATTCTCAACATTTCATATTTTTCTTTCAAACTTTGTAGCTTAGAAATATTCACATTAGCATCACCTTCATATAAAGTTTCCAAAATTTTCCAAATCTCATAAGTAGTCTTCAAATCCATCACATTTGTCATCTCAGTATCATTCAAAGCACTCAACAATGCCTCCTTAGCCCTGATATTATACTCAACATCTCTAATCTCAGTAGTAGTAGTAGAACCATTCTATGGAATAACATACCTATTACTTTTAATGCTCTAGTATGGTTCACCAATGCATGTTAGATGACACTCCATTCGAGTCATCCATAGAGAATAACTTGTTCCATCAAATCTCAGACTATCCTTCTTATATGTCATCATCTCGGATCACCTTAAGCTATTAAACTTCTTTCAAGGAACAAGCTTTGATACCAATTGTTGGCAACACAAAGGCAGACAACTGAGAGGGGGGTGTGAATCAATTGTCTCAAAATTTAAAAACTTATTAACTTTATTAACCTTATTCTTAGATCTGATTATTAACAATGAAAGCATAAATCATCAACACATCAGAAACACACACAACACCAATATTTTTTATGTGGAAACCTTGTTAGGGGAAAAATCATGGTGGAGGTTAGTTCACAAGATTGTACCCTATTAAAAGTATAAACAATGAAATGGGGAATGCACATGCATTCAAGAAAACTACCTAGAGCTCACTGCTCAATTACAACAAGGATTACTTACCAAAGGAAGGCATATTGTCTTACATAAAGATTCATATTACATCCGCAAGGATTTGAACTGATAAAATAGCATCTACTAAAGCCTGATCACAGTTTCGGTTAAGTACATGAACACTTCTTCACTCTTCTTGACTCTTCTTGACTCTCCTTCACTATCTTCTCTACATTTTAATGATTTAGAACATTATTCACACATACACAAACTCTACATACTTCAATTGAAATAAAAAATCACTTATTTATATTTGCAACAAGAAATTACATCACTACAAGTTGGCTTCAACAAAATAATAAAATGAATACAAACTGTCGGCCCAAATCAATAACAATTATTAATGTGAATCAACCAAGGTTGACCACAACTTAGTGAAGAGCCAAAATAACATCCCTAAACATGAACCAAATTCAAAACCGATTCCTTGAGGATCCACAACATGCTACAAACACCTTGACAACCATGAACATGAAAAACATGAACACACAATAGAAAATCTCCAATCGTGAGCACCACGACCAATGCAGACATGCAACACAAATAAAGCACAATCTAGAAAAATCCAAAAACATCATGAATCCCTAGAGAAGCATCTGCAGCAACTGAACTAACTAGAATCACATTATCTTCATTCAAGAACACAAACTGAAGTAATAGAAAAACTGTCAAAATACAAATCTTCATAACTTGATGAAATCTTCACACGGATCTCTAAAACATGACTTGGATAAAATAGATATAATTGAAAAGAAACCCTTTAGTGTACAACCTCTAATCATCAACATACTAAACTCATAGAAAGACTAAACTTCACTTCACCACTGACAACCTACAACTCATTTTATTACAATTTTCTCAATATCCTCGACATATACAACTTCTAATGCATTAATGCTAATAGTGTTGACATCAATGACAACCATATATCAGCAACACAACCACAACATCCAACATAATCAAGGGTTTGGTAAGTTGATAGCATTTTTATGTTGTTATTTTATCATTCTCTTTCATTTCATTATTTCATTAAGAGTTCGATTACCAAAGTGGGGTTTGACCAAGGCAAACACCTATTTGCTAACCCTCAACCATTTTTCACCTCTTGCATGTGTGTTTGTAGACCTTTGTGTGCAGATTTAACCAGAATTTAGGTGATTGAAGAGTTTTCAACAATTCAACTAGTTGCTTCAAGTCAAATCAACTCTATTTCAAGCTTGAAGAAGGTTTTTTGTCCGTTTCCTACAGAATTGACTTCGGCAACTCAACAAGTAGACATTTCCAGATCTGATGTTGCAGAGTTGTCTCCTACTTTCTCAAAATTTTAGGAGAGGATTGATTCACAACTAGTGGCGAATGAGTCCCACCTTTAGACTAAAAATCTAAGTTTTGTCAAATTCCAGATCCCGATAGTCAAAAATTGGTTCCAGACAGTTTTTCACCAGTAGTAGGACTAATTTGCCACCCTGGGCAAATGAGTCCCATTGTTTATTTTTCAGTAACTTCAAATAGCATTCCATAGATTCTAGATTCCTTAAATCTTTCCCAAGTGCACACTGTTTCATCCTATTTCTTTCTATTTTGTATTTATTTATCTTTTAGTTCATTGTTTGCATATCACAATGTGTTTTCCATCATAGCTTAAATCTTAGTTTTGCATTCAAATTCAATCATATAGATCACTTAATTACAATTATTTCAATTCATTTAGTCTAATGAACATCATACATAATATAATTTGAATCAACCTTTTAGCATTTTTGTCCCTACCTCTCTCCTTTTAGGTGAAAAACCCTAGAAGAGCTAGAGAAGTGCATAAGTTTCTACACCCTTAATATTAGTGTACATCGGGTTATGAATAGTCGGCTTGTGGCTATCTTAACTCTTTATTAAGTCATATTATCATTAGTATATTGTTATTTAGTTTTTTAGGTTGTCCTAATACTTATATAGGTGTGTCTAAGTCAGCCTAGGTGATATCCTAGGCATAAATAGGTATATATAGGAGGCTGTGAGTCTTATTTCATCATCAAGTTGTGAAGTGTGTTCTCATTAGAGATATTTGGATGTTTTCTCACTTGAAGTGGCTTGTTATTCTCAGTTATTACCAATTATTTGCAGCATATTTCATATCATATTCTTCTATTGTGCAAGTTATTTCATAACAAGTGGTATCAGAGCATGATCTTGGCACCGTACAGGGAAGGTTTTTACTCAATTTTGGAGGTGATTTTGGGAAGAGTATATCTTTCAGATTTTGGAGAATTTTTTTCTGATTTTTAAAGGGTGTTTGAAGAAAATATTAAAGAAGCTACCATCTATATTTTAGAATAATTGGAGTAGAATTAGGCGAATTATTGTAGAATTAGGGTTTCTACACAATTTTTTTGGAATCTGCATATCTCACACATCTTGTCGAATTGGAGCCTAATTTTTATTGGGTTCTTGAATACATACAAAAGGAGTTAACAGTAAAAACTTTGTAGGAATTGGACTAGAAATAAAAAAAAATTATTGAAAAATTAAAGTTTTCACAAATATCACTCTCAAGGTTGCAAATCTGCTTATTTCTTGGATATTTTTCTAGGTGAGAGTTAGTTTGGCCCTAGTAAGTTATAGTAAATTTTTTAGAGAATTTAAGTTTAATTTGTGTGATTTATTTAGGAATTAGTGGTTCCCATCATGACGGGGCCTACAACAAGGGGCAAAAAGAATTTTGTCACTCTGGGGAAGAATCCTGATAAGGATGGGGTAACAATAGAGGATATTACTCCTAATGAAGAAATAATTAAGGTGAAGGAAGACATCTCCTCAATGAATATGGATATGTGTGACCTACGAGGAGATATATCGGACATATGAAACATGTTAAGAACCTATATGGCTGAACCAAGAAAGGATTTCTCAAGCTACTAAGGTGAAAATTCTAGGTCAGCTAATAATGACACAAGTTTTAATACTCCTATGGGATCTAGGAGTTTATTTCCAAAGGTGGATATGTGCAAGTTCGATGGCAAGGATCCTCTAACATGGATAAACCAAATGGAGATTTTTTTTGAAGTACACCAAATCCCAAATGGACAAAAGGTCACGATGGCCTCCCTATAACTAGAACTAGATCAATTCATTTGGTATCATTGGCTTTGCACTCATCGAAGGAAAAAGGGGCTCACCATCTCATGGTAATTTTTTATGGAGGAACTCCAAGCACAATATAGCAATAGCATGATAGACAACTTCTTCAGCCAACTGGCTAAACTTCAACAAACAGGATCAGTTAAGGAAATTATATTCAACAATTCTAAAATCTATCCTTAAGAGTGGATACAATTGCGGAATAAAACTTGAATGATTTATTTTTGGGGGTCTCAAGGATCACATTCAACATGAGGTATGCATGTTTATCCCTAGCTCCATAGATGAGTCTTTTATCTTAGTATGCAGGGTAGAGGAGAAGTATTTGATTCCTAAGAAGCAAGGGGCTAATGTGACAAGAGAGAAAGGATATTCAACACAACCTACTAGGTTGAATCCACAACAAATTGAGGAGAAAATAGAAAAGGGTTTGTGTTTCAATTGTGAAAGCAAATACAGTTGAGGGCATAAATGCAGTGAAAAGAAATTATTCTATATTGAGGGTCCAAGTGAGGAAGAAGAGGAGGAACCCATACTAGAGGATGAAAGGGAGTCAAATTAGGAATCACATGATTCTCAACCAATCATTTCTTGTCATGCAATATCAAGTTTTAGTGCTCCAAAAACTCTCAAGGTGGTGGGGTTCTTAAAGAAGAATAAGGTAACTGTGTTGATCAACTTAGGTAGTACTCATAATTTCATCAACAAAAAGTTAGCTACCCATCTAAATTGTTTTATATATCAAGTTCCAAAGTTTCAAGTTTTGATTATAGATGGTGGTACAGTTAGTTGTTCAGGTAAGTTTCATAGCATTAAATTATCCATGGGAGATTATCAACTTGATACCCCACTATATGTAATATTCATGGGTTCAACAAATATTGTTTTGAGAGTACAATGGCTTACTACATTGTGAACAATTGAGTTAAACTTAGAAGAACTATTCATGATATTTCAATTAGAAGGAAGTGTAGTAGAGCTAAGGGGGTTGAAGGAAAAATCCAAAAAAAGGTAAGCTCTCATCAAATGCAAAAGTTTCTTAAGAAAGGAGTGGATGGATTTGTGGCCCAACTATGTTCATTAGAAGTCTCTCAATCTAATGCTCCTACTCATCCAAATTTTTAGGCTATAATTGATCGTCAATCAGTTGTTCTTGGAGATATTCCTAAAGGACTTCCTCCTAAGAGGGATCATGATCATTCCATACAGTTAGTTCTAGGGAGCCAACCACCGAACATTAGGCCTTATAGGTATCCACACATACAAAATAATGAGATAGAAAAAATTGTTCAGGAGATGCTAGAGGTAGGAATTAGTAGGCATAGCCAAAAGGCTTACTCCTCACTTGTGGTGATGGTACGTAAGAAGGATGATATTTATCACATGTGTCTAGATTATAGAGTGCTCAACATGTACACCATTAAAGATAAGTTTCATATTCCAGTCATTGATGATTTGCTAGATGAATTGAATGGAGCTATCTATTTTACCAAGTTAGATCTTAGATCTGGTTATCACCAAATTTGGATTAAGGAGGAAGATATTTGTAAGACAACATTTTGGACTCATGAGGGTCATTATGAATTTTTGGTGATGCCATTCGGTCTTACCAATGCACTATCTACATTCCAAAGTTTGATGAATTCCATTTTTAAGAAATTCTTGAGAAAGTTTGTGTTAGTATTCTTTGATGATATATTGATTTACAACAAGACTTGGGAAGAACATTTGCAACATGTGGATCAAACATTACAAATACTTGAAGATCATCAACTCTATGCTAATCCATCCAAGTGTGCTTTTGGTCTTAAGGAGGTGCAGTATTTGGGACACATAGTTTCACATGGAGTAAAGGTGGACCCTAACAAAATTAAGGCTATCATGGAATGGCCTATTCCAAAAAACCATTAAGAAAATGAGGGGTTTGTTGGGATTGACAGGGTACTATAGAAGATTTGTGAAGAATTATGGTTGTATAGAAACACCCCTCACCACTCTATTGAAGAAGGATTCTTTTCATTGGAACGAGTTCGCTAATATAGCATTTGAGAAATTGAAGGAGGCTATGTGTAAAACTCTAGTGCTTGCCACTCCTGACTTCCACAAGGAGTTCATTATGGAATGTGATGCTTCTGGAAATGGGATAGGAGTATTTCTCATGCAAGAAGGTTGACCAATTGCTTTTGAAAGTCATCAATTAAAGGGTAAGAATCAGCTAAAACCTATTTATGAGAAGGAAATGCTAGCAATCCTTCATGCAGGTAAACAATGGAGACCTTATCTATCGGGTAGACACTTCAAGGTTAAGATAGATCATGATAGCCTAAAATATTTTTTGGAACAAAGACTATCTTCTGAAGAGCAACAAAAATGGGTCACTAAGATGTTAGGATATGACTTTGAGATTGTATATAAGAAAGGGAAAGAAAATATTGTAGCAGATGCACTTTCAAGGAAGGATGAGAAAGATGAAGCCTCATTGTGTGGCCTTTCAGTATTACAAGTAAATTTGGTGGAGGAAGCTAAAGCAGAGTGGAAAAATGATGTTGCGACAAGTAATCTCATTGAACAATTAAAAAGTGATCGTAGTAGTTTAGATAAGTTTTGTTGGAAGGGAGATACTCTTTGGTATAAAGAGTTTGTATCTCTGGAAGAATTCTACTCTGAAACACAATATTCTCACAGAGCTGCATGTGTCTCTAGTTGGTGGTCATTTAGGATTTTTGAAGACATATCATCGAGTCAAGCAAGATTTTTTTTGGAAGGGCTAAAAGGTGATGTTCAAAATTTTTTGGCTGAATTTTTGGTTTGTCAAAGGAATAAAGGAGAGACAATTAAGACACTAGGTCTCTTGCAACCATTATCTATTCCTAGTCAGTGTTGGGAAGAGGTATCCATGGACTTCATCACAAGGATTCCCAAATCTAAAGTTAATAATATCATCATGCTAGTAGTTGATCACCTCACTAAATATGCACATTTCATTGCATTATCACATCCTTTTATAGCAAGTGCAGTGGAAAAATATTTTTTGCAGAATATCCAAAAGCTACATGGTACACCTAAGGTTATTGTTAGTGATAATGATTCTATCTTCACTTGTCACTTTTGGAAAGATTTATTCTCATGTTTGGGTACTCAATTGGCTCATAACTCTTCATACCACCCTCAATTAGATGGGAAAACTGAGGTTGTTAATAAGTGTTTGGAAGGATATCTATGTTGTTTCATTTTAGAGAAATAGTCTCAATCGGTAGATTGGCTACCACTTACAGAATGGTGGTATAACACTTCTTTTCATAGCCCATAAAAAATGTCTCCATTTTTGGCACTTTATGGATATAATCCTCCTCCCATCACATCATCAATAAAGGTGTCACCAAGAGTGCAAGTAGTAGAGGACCACTTGCTTCATCAACAACAGATAGTTTTAGGACTCACGGAGAATTTAGCCATGGTACAAAATCAAATGAAACAATAGGCAGACCAACATCCCAGTGAATGAAGTTTTGAAGTTGGGGATTGGGTCTTATTGAGATTGCAACCTTATAAGAAAATATCACTAAAGAAACAAAAAATAATAATAAGTTGTCTCCAAGGTATTATGGTCCATACCAAATCATGAAAAAGATTGATAGTGTTGCCTACAAGGTAGAGTTGCCACTAACAACAAAGATATATCCAGTTTTTCATGTTTCCTATTTGAAGAAGGTAATTGGGCATAATATTCCAACTCAAACAACACTACCAGAGCTTGATGAAGAAGGAAGAATCATTTTGGAACCATAGTGCATTTGTCAAACATGCACAAAGAAGTTGAGGAATAGAACTCACACTGAGTATCTCATCCATTGGAAGAATTTACCAGTTGAAGATGCCACATGGGAGGATGATGAGTTCATTCAAAACAATCCAAACTTGATTAGCATTGAGGACAATGCTTCTTTGAAGAAGGAGGCATGCTATGCCCTTAATATTAGTGTACATTGGGTTATAAATAGTCTGCTTGTGGCTATCTTAACTCTTTATTAAGTCATTTTATCATTAGTATATTGGTATTTAGTTGTTTAGGTCGGCCTAAGACTTATATATGTGTGTCTAAGTCGGCCTAGGTGATATCCTAGGCATAAATAGGTATATATAGGAGGGTGTGAGTCTTATTTCATCATCAAGTTGTCAAGTGTGTTCTCATTAGATATATTTGGAGGTGTTCCCCCTCAAAGTGGCTTGTTATTCTTAGTTATTATCAAGTGTTTGCAACATATTTCATATCATATTTTTCTATTGTGCAAGTTATTTCATAACATAGGTGACAAAAATCTACAATTCACATTTACAAGGCATTATTCAAGGTATTATTGTCCATGATTCATGTTCTTTGTTTCATGTTTAATTCCTTCATTTCATTGTCTCGTCATTTGGTTTAATTACATACAAGGGGTTTAACCAAGGAAAAATCCTATTCCCTAACAATCAACACTTTTTCTCTATTTTTTTGATTGCAGATCTAGGTGATTTGAAGACTTGAAGAGCATTGAATATTAGTTTAAAATCTTGGAGAAAGTTGTTGGAGTTTTCTCCCCTATAGTAGACATAGTCACTAAAAGGTCACCTATAGCCCTAAAATCAGGGTTTTAGATTTGGAATCAAAGAGGAATAGAAATCATAGACATTGAAGGTTAGATTAAGATTTTAAAGCTCCAAAAAACCCTAACTAGACTCATTCACCATTTCTGGTGAATGAGTCCCAGTTTTGGTCAATTTTGAGATTTTTGCAGTTTCATATACCCTTTTTTAAGAAACATGTTCCTATACAGAAACCTAGATCTAGGACTGATTCACCCCGATTGGTGAATGAGCCCCTATAGGCCTAAATTTCAAGATTTATAGATTTTCTAGTCTTCAATCAAGCATCTACAAGTTTCTAGGTACACACTTCTAATTTTACTATTTTCTATTCTGATTTATATGCATTTATAGGTCATTCATTCAAGTTTCACGCAACACTAAGTTTCATCATTATACCTTGCATTTCATTAGTCTTTGAAAGCCCTCACTTGGTGATGAACCCCTTATTAGCTTACAATCAACCCCTAGGATAGTCCCTTAGTAGATCTCGTTCTCCCATTAGCATTATTTGATTGAGATCTCTAGGGAATTCTTGAATGCAGAGCATAGAAAGTTTGTTGCCCTAGGTCCTAAACCCAAGTTGCAAAAAAAATCTATGAAACATATACTTGTAGTAACAACAATGATACAAAGGTATAAGATGTAAATAAATTTGCTGGGATTCAGAGTTAAATAACTTTCATTCAACTTTGTGAAGTTGGTTTACATATCCATTTATATTTTGTTCAGTAGTTCTAAGCTTCACTCATCTTGCATGGCTTGTGAACCAAAGATTTTGATGGCTAGGAATGTTATGTCTCTTTTTCTCAATTAGGGTCTTTCACCTAAAGAAAAGAGATAGATCCCACACCAAAAATCTAGGTGGTTCACTCAAACTAAGGAATGTATGATGTAATTATCACTAAATGCAATAGATTGATAAAATTGATTGATTATGTGTGCAAAATCTAAGGAATATGAAGTATTTGAAAACACATTGTGTAATGCAAAAACATCTAGAAATGAATAGTAAATTATAACAGAAATGGAGGAAACTCAAAGTGTGTACCTAAGATCTTGATGGTAACTAGAAATGAATTCTGGAATGTTGATAATCCTAATTTTTAGGCTTCCTGGGACTCATTCGCCATTCTGGGAAAATTAGTCCTAGATCTAAGAAACTGTTCTAGAGCCTGTTTTGGACAAATGGGTATCCAAAACTACAGAAAAACCTATTTAGGCCTAGAAGTGGGACTCATTCACCATGCATAGGGAATCAGTCCACTTTTAAATTTTTGAGAATTCAAAAGTGGAAATTGAAGTCTCCGGTTTTCACTTTGGTTCGTAACAAGTGTTTGCCTCTAAAAGTCTAATTTCTGAACATGAAAGTGACTTTTTGTTGATATTTTTTCCTTGGTCAATAGGAATGTATCTTCAAAAAAATTTCAAATTGATCTTCAATGATTTCCAAGCCTTCAAGATGCCTAAATCTGCAAACACATAAGACAATTGAAGGAAAAATGTTGGATGTTAGGGCATGGGGGTTTGCCTTGGTCAAACCCCTTTTTAGGTAATTAAACCAAACATGAAGAAAATAATGTAATGAAGCATGCAACAATGGAATTATTACCTTTCCATGATGATTGATCTTGAATATCTCTAGCAAAACATGAAGAATCTTCCCTTGAATGTCTTAGGAAACTATCTTGATGACTTGCAACGAGGAAACCCTAACTTACTTGACTTGAAAGAGAAGGTGGATAATTAATTAATGATAAAACATGTGTGCATGAGTTATAAGATGTAAATAAGGGTTTAGAGACTTGATTTTATAGGAAATTCTCCTAATTTTCTCATAAATTAGATCCCCAAGGCCGACATGAAGAAAAATTCAACTTAAAACCTAATTTTTCCCACTCAAAAGTCAAAATTGACCCAAATGGGACTCATTGGCCACCTTGGGTGAATTAGTCCCACCTAGCAAGGACTCATTCACCAAAAATGGTGACTTAGTCCCAAAGGGCTCCATTTTCCAACTACGTTGTTGGGGAATGCATAAATTAGGTTTAAATGATGACTTTGTTAGTGATTTGATCAATTTATGCCTCAGGATGCACAATATGTTCTAATAGGGACCTATTAATGATGATGTAAAGGTCAATTAGGGCTTGGGACACAAAATTCAATGTGAAAGTGTGATTAAATACACTTTACAACACTAAATGAGGTCCACATAGCCTAGAAAGGCACAACATCCAATGTGAATGTGTATGACACATTACAACACTAGATTAACATTAAGTTTATTTTACAAGCCTTTTAGATTGATGTTAAAATGTAATTAAATATATTTTATAATGTTGAATTAGAGAAACTAGGGTCCATTAATTCTAGAGAAGCGTGAAAGTCTATTACAACACTTTACAACACCTTTGCAATACATTGATAAATGCATTTGAAAGGGTCCAAGACCTAATGTGGATGTGAAAAACACCTCACAACACCAAATAAAGGCCTTATTAAGTCCAATTTATCATAAATTATTCCCCAAATCAAGCAAGTTTTCTTTTTTCTATTGGAGACATGTGCCTCAAGCTTACTGACATTAATCTCCTAAAAGATGAGAATCGATGAGACACCTAGAATGTTTTGTCAATGAGAAGCTTAGTTCTGAAGGCTCGAAGTGATAATACTGGTGAGACTAATGGTAGATCTTGTTGATGGAAGTCATAGGTGTGACCTAAACCATCAACGTGAGATTCCTAACTCTCAGCGATTCAAGAAGTTTGGTCGAAGAGTTTCATCGGGGAGACTCTTGCCAATGGTTGTGCATGGGTCAATGTTAGGGTATCATTGGTCTTCGGTAAGACCTAAGAATGTTGGACCAATACCTTTTTTCTTTCTGATGTGTCTATTCTCACTGGGTGTCGGTGTGACTCTTACTGATGCCCATGGCCTTGATATTCTTTTGGGACATTAGGGAGACTTGGGCTATCATTGTGATATGTCAGACAATCGCCGATAGTGTTGGTCATGATGATGGAATTGGAGGTGGATTATGGTTGAACAGGCACTAACTTGCGTAGACTGTTGAGGTGTACAATGGTCATTTTAGGACTATGCTTAATTGGTAGTGAGTGTCAGGTGACTGGTAAGATTTATAGTTGGTATACCAGAAGAAACATAATCAAACAATTTGTACAAAGAACAAATCAATCATGGTTGTTTCTATACATTGCAATTTACTGTAACTATTATGGGTTCGATGGTTGCATAAATGATCAGTTAGTGTTCTTCATTGTATGTTCTATAAGCATTTTAATAGTGAAACATAATGCAGATTAGGATTTCTCTTGTGCAAGGTTGATTATGGAAATGTTGCTACTATGAAATTGACATCTGAAAGTGAAGACAAAATCTATGTATATAATTCATTTATTGCAATACAAGGAGACTCTACTTGGTGTGTGAGTTTTTCTCCCGTAAGGGTTTTCGCACGTTAAATACTCGTGTTCAATTCTCTGTATGATTTTAATTGTCTATTTTGTTATTCTAGTAATGTGCATCTTTAATGAATTATAATTATTTTTTCAACCTATAGTATACACTATTCCTCTTAGAATTAGCATTAGGAAGGAGTTTTCGCACCTTTGCTTTCCTTAAAAGTGGTATTAGAGCCTAGCTAGTTGTGTTATCATTGTCGGAAGGGTTGGTTTTTTGTGTCAATTCTGAAGTGGGAGTTTTGTAGAAGCTTGATAATCTCAATTGTAGATTAAGATGGAAAGCACATTAGGAAATATTGAAATTGAGAAATTCAATGGTAGCAATTTTGAGTTGTGGAAAATCAAAATGGAAGACACATTGGTGGATCATGATCTTTGGCTTGTTGTATCTAGAATGAAACCTTCTAGAATGAAGCAAGAAGATTGGGACCTCATAGAAAAAAATACAAAAGGGTTGATAAGACTCTGTTTAGCAGACTCTATTCTCCTGAACATTCAAGAAGAGAAATCTGCATCTTCTTTGTCGAAAAATCTTGGAGACATTTATCAAGGAAAGTCCTTGGTGAATAAGTTGTTCTTAAGGAAGAATTTGTACTCTTTGAAAATGGAGGAAGGGGCATTTGTGGCTGATAATCTGAATATGTTCAACACACTGATTGCCAAGTTAACATTTGTGACTGTGAAAATAGATGACAAAGATTGTTGTATGCTCTTGTGTTATTTTCCTGATTCTTGGGATCATTTAGTGATGGTGATTGGTTTCACATCAACCAATTTCAAGATGGAATATGTGGTTGCTTCTTTTCTATTAGAAGAGATGCGAAGGAAATATTCTGAGATGGCGATGGAGGCTCTTGGGATTCGAGGCAGATTGAAAGAAAAAGGAAAGAAGAAGTCCAAATCAAAATTAGAAGGGAGGTCAAAGTCTCTTGGAAAGAAGTCTAAGGTGAAGTGTTGGAACTATGGGAAGCCTGGTCATGTCCAAAAGGATTGCAAAGAGAAAAAAAAGATGCAGAAGAAGAAGAACCCTTCTGATAATGATTCTTCTTAGAGTGAATCAGATGCCTTCATTACAACTTTGGTGACTCTGAAATTAGATGATGCCTGGCTAATTGATTCTTGAGCATCTTTCCACATGACATCTCATAGAGATTGGTTCACAAAGTATGAAAAATACGATGGTGGAAAGGTGTATTTAGCAAGTGATTCATCTCTAGAAATTTTTGGCCATGAAAGAGTCAGAATTTAGTTTCTTGATGGAAGAATTAAGGGAATTGATGGTGTAATGCATATACCAGACCTAGCTCAGAATTTACTTTCTGCTTGGCAAGCTGAATGATGTTGGAGTACAAGTCTCATTCTCAAGAAATGGCTGGAAAATGACTAGAGGCTCAATGGTGTTGGCTAGGGGTGCTCGAATTGGTACTCTGTACAAGAAGGATGCACTTGTTGTTCAATGTAATAGTGTCTCTACAAAGTCATGGAAGTTTTTTCATGTAGAGAAGGAGACTGAAGTGCCTGGAGGGGAAAATTCTTTGGAAATTAAACTTCCTATAGAGAAGACTATGCTCTGGAATCAAAGGCTCAGTCAAATTGGTGAGAAAGGTTTAAAAGCCTTGAAAAATAAAAACTTGGTTCAGGGGCTTGAAGATTGTAACTTGGAATTTGAATTTTGTGAACATTGTATATATTGAAAACATCATCGTGTTTCTTTTTACTCTAGTCCTCAAAAATCTTCTGGTGTTTTGGATTATATTCACTTTAATGTTTTTTGGTCCAGTAAATGTTTCTTCTTGTCGAAATCAAGATACTATGTTTCCTTTATTGATGATTATTTGAGAAGGGCATTTGTATATTTTCTAAAAAGTAAATAAAAAGTGTTTAGTTGGTTTAAAGAGTTCAAGAACTTGGTTGAAAATTAGACTGGTAAGAAAATTAAATGCTTGGGGATAGATAACAGTGGTGAATTATGTTATGCAGATTTTGAAAGGTATTGCAAAGAAAATGGAATTAAAAGACATAAAACAACACCTTACACTCTGTAGCAAAATGGAGTTGTTGAAAGGTTGAATAGGACGTTGATGGAGAGAGCAAGAAGTATGGTGAGCAATGCTGGTTTGGAGCAAAAGTTCTAGGTTGAGGCTATGGCTACAACATGTTACTTGGTAAATCGATCTCCCTCTTTGGCACTTGTTGATAAAGATTCTATGGAAGCTTGGTCTGGAAAGAATCCATCTCTCAGACATGTTTGTGCCTTTAGCTGTGAAGCATATGTGTATGTGCCAAATGAGAAGAGATCTAAGTTGGAGAACAAAGAAGTTAAGTGTATCTTCATTGGCTATGGAATTGGTGTGAAAGGATACAAGCTTTGGAATCCCATGGCTGAAAAGGTTGTATACAACAGAAGTGTAATCTTTCATGAGATGAAACCTTCTTGAGTGGATCTACAATCAGGGATGAAAGAAGACAAGGAGAAAAATGATGTCAAAATTCCTCTAACACCAGAAAAAGAGGAACAACAAATTGATACTATACCTGAATCTAAGGAGAGTTCAAGCAGCTCTGAGAGTTCAGAAGAAGAAGATGAACCACAACCTTA
Source organism: Sequoia sempervirens (assembly GCA_007258455.2). Lineage (NCBI taxonomy): Eukaryota > Viridiplantae > Streptophyta > Pinopsida > Cupressales > Cupressaceae > Sequoia > Sequoia sempervirens. The sequence continues at coordinate 219,816,265 of VDFB02379711.1, forward strand.
CCCTCTTCTTGTGAGGAAGTATACAAGTGAAAAATGACAACCTAAAAGGTATGGTTTTTCCATGTTGGATGCAAAATGTGCTTACGCTTTGATTAAAAACATTGATGTGCCTAGGACTATGAAAGAGGCAATTGAAATGCTTGACTCAAACTCTTGGTTGGAATCCATGAATGAAGAAATGGAATCATTAGAGAAGAATGAAACTTGGAGTTTGATGCCCTTTCCTGAAGGAAAAAAAGTTGTTGGTTGTAAGTGGGTATTTAAAAATAAAATCGGTCTAGATGGCAGTATTGAAAAGTATAAAGCAAGGTTGGTTTCTAAGGGGTATTCCCATGTAGAGGGAATTAATTATGGAGAAATATTTTCTCTTGTAGCTAAGCTGACATCTATCAGATTTCTTGTCACTTGCAGCAGCGTATGACTTAGAGATTGAACAAATGGATGTGAAGACAACATTTCTTCATGGTGATCTTGAAGAAGAAATTTATATGTCCTAGCTTAAGCACTTTGTGGAAAAATGTAAAGAAAATTAGGTTTGCAAGTTAAATAAATCTCTATATGGTTTGAAATAGTCACATAGAATGTGGTACCATAAGTTTGACACATTTGTAATTTCTTTGGGATTTGTAAGATAAAAATTTGATCATTGTGTATACTTCAAAACTAAAAATGATCGTGTTCTTATTATTGCACTCTATGTTGATGATATGTTGTTCATATGGAATAGTAAGTTTATGATTTTTGATCTAAAATCTCATTTGTCTTCAAAGTTTTAAATGAAAGATCTTGGTGTAGCTAGGTACATTCTTGGGATGAAAATAACTAGGGACAGAAAGAGAATAAAACTTTGGCTTAGCTAGAGTAAGTATATTAACACTATTCTGGAGAGATTTGGTATGACTGATTGCAAGTAGCTAGTTGTTCTAGTTTTGCAAGGAACAAAACTATCTATTGAAGATTTTCCAAAATCTCCTACTGAGATGGAGGACATGACCGGAGTTCCTTATGCAAGTGTAGTTGGTAGTTTAATTTATGCAATGGTATGCATAAGGCAAAATATTTCCCAAGTAGTGGGAGTACTTAGTTGGTATATGGCAAATCTAGGAGGGCCACATTGGGATGCTATGAAAAGAGTTTTTAGATATTTAAAAGGTACATATTAGTATGCTTTGTGCTATCATGGTAACTCAGTTGGATCACAATGATCACTCAACCTTCAAGGCTATGTGGATTCTGATTGGGTAGGGGACATTGGCAACCGAATATCCACTAGTGGATATATTTTCATGTTGAATGGTGGCACATTTAGTTGGATGAGAAATCAATAGGTTGTAGTCACTCTATCCACTATTGAGGTTGAGTACATGGCAGAAACACACGCCTACAAAAAAGTTGTATGGCTTAGACGTTTATGTTCTGATATTAGCTTTAGTGTAGGGAAAATTACAATTTGTTGTGATAGTTTGAGTGTTATTTTTTTGGAAAAAAATCCATCTTTCCATGCCAATATGAAACATATTGATGTGCAATATCATTTTTTATGTGATATGGTGGAGGATGGAAAGGTCTATTTATAAAAAGTGGATACTCTAGAAAATGTTGCAGATGCATTGAGGAAACCAGTGAGCACAGACAAGTGTAGGTGGTGTGGTAGTTTGATGGGCCTTAGAGCCCATGAATCTCAATAGTTTTTGAATGCTATGGAGGTGTTAGTAAGATATTTTTCAAGTGGGAGATTGTTGGAGACATGTGCCTCAAGCTTACTAACTTGAATCTCCTAAAAGAGTAGAATCAGTGAGACACCCAAAATGTTTTTCTGATGAGAAACTTAGTTTTGAAGGCTTGAAGTGATAATATTGGTAAGACTTATGGTAGATATTACTGATGGAAATCATTAGTGTGACCTGAACCATCGACGTGAGATTCCTAACTCTCGGCAATGATAAAAATCTGGCTGAAGAGTTTCGTTGAGGAGACTCTTGTCGATGGTCATGCAAGGGTTAGTGTTGAGATAACATTGGTCATCAATTTTGGGTTAAAAAAAGGTCGTCAGCCACATACCCATCATATCGCCACTTTTTGGCCCATCATGATCCTGCACATACCCTAAAGATAAACTACTAAATTTAATACTTTTATAATTTTATGAATTAATAAAAATAATGATGAAGTCTTGTATGTTCCAAATGAATTTTTTTTTTCCCTTTCTAAAATTAAACATTATTGTTCCAACTTCACACTAATTGACAACATCATTTCTATTCACCTAAATGACCCCCTTAAACATGAAACATATTATTGATAAGGTTAGAATTAAATCTCCACAATATAATAATCTTTGAGAACATCCATATTAGTATTAGGACTACCTAACTTGGTTTCACTCAATTTGTTGTTCTAGTTTTAAAGTAGGAGACAATAATGTTTTAATCATAAGATTTATTCTTTTTATTATGTTTCTCTAGTTTTCTAATATGTTTTAAAAATATTTTATTTCTAGAAACCCATTAAATTTTATCATCTAACTCTTTGTCTTTTATTCTTTGTGAATAAACTTGTAAGACTATTTCATGATATATTTTTATTGTGAATAAGGATGTCAAATTTTTCTTACTAAATCATAATCAGTGATTTGGGTTAATGCAATTTTTGGATATTCTTTCTTGAGATTAATAATTGAAAAACCCATTAAATTATACATTTCAATAGTGTGTTTAACAATTCTTATGATTAAATATGTGAAACTACCTTTAAATAAATTATTGTTTGGCATAGGGTCAACAATATTGTAATCTCAACAATTGATTAATTAAGTGAAGATAAGATGAGTCTTTGATATTTTTTTCTAAAATTATTATTGATTATTTATATAGCAGAAATACCCTAGAATATACATTAGAGAATTTACTCAAACAAAATTAAACATTATTGGAAAATTCATGTAATAAGCATTTACATAACAACTTCCTATACACAATATATCTCATCAAACTTGGATTTTTCTAAGGTAATCTTATCCTTTGAATTCTATAATCCTCAAAGATAAAATCAACTAACCTTTATACTCCATATTCCATTTTAAGAAGTATAGCATAACACCTTCAACCATAATTGAACTCTAAATGACAAATATTCATAGGTTCTTAATAACTTTGGAAACCCTCACAAGACCAATATTATTCTCTCTTGAAGTCCATAGGTTGAAATTCCCATGATAATATTTCTCTTTCAACACATGTACCTAAAATACAAGTATCCACAAGGAAGAAAAAAAATATTTCCTAATGGGCTCTCCACCCAACCATAGGATTAAGATTCAATCCACTTGCGAGCTTGGGTCACATAGCACTTCCAAAACATAATTTCCACATAGGATCCACAACCAATGTGTAACATATAACATCCAAATTACTAAACTTGACACATTAAAGCCACTAATCACAAGGGTTCCTAGACAACTTTACTCTTTATATACTTTGCACATCACAATATTTGATATTCTTTTTTTTTTAATGCACAAAAATGTTATAAATGAAATTGAAAATAATAAGATGGAAGAATCAACCAATACAAACCATAACACACTACTTGCATCAACACAAGAGATTCAAAATCAATTTTCACATATATTTTCTCTATAAGAAATACCAATATGACAACAAACTCATTTACAAATCAGCAAAGATAGATAACTAAAAGGTTACCTCACCAAGAAAGTTTTCTAGCAAACTTGTGGAGAAATCCATCCAAGAACTCTCTTCCATTGCTCCTTCCTCTTCACAAACATGAAAAGAACTCAAGAACAATCCAAAAATTAAAAGAAAGAGAAACCCCCTCCTCCACACAAATAGAAAGAATAAATGGAAGGGCAAAAGGAAACCACCTTTTTAAGTTTCTATCCTCCATTTCAACTCCAATTTTTGTCACTTTTAATAAGTGGGTAATTAGAGTTGGTTTTAGACTTTATAAAAGGGATTTTATGGAATAAAATTACCCCTCTCCCACAAACCTATCACCTAGGGAACATTTTATTTAAACAAATAATTGACCATATAAAGACTTCATAAAACACAAAATAAGTGACCATATTAATAAAGAGACTCAAGGAACCAATAAAACAACTCTCACATACACACAACCCATACCCACAAACAAGGTTAAATTGCATTCCCATGAAAAGATTAATATTTCACAAGAATACAATAAATGAAGTAGCTATGTGACCCCCTTATAAACATTGACCAATTTTTTAACATGTGTGCTCAACCAAGAAAGTGTGTAAGTATTACACATGATTAATAATAATTAAAACAAAAGATTTATTATTAAAAATTCCAAGAATAATAATCAATTAGAAAATTAGATCCACTAATCTACATAATAACACTCCTTACTCATACGATACTTGTTATAGAGTCAAGGAACAATTTCAAGTGAATATTATCTATTATCAAACAATTGCCACTGATGTCGGTAGAATATTTAACTTATAATTCTCATACCACTATCAATAATATTGAGTATCAATAATTGTCTTCATAATTACACCCAATCACATCTATGATATCACCTAAAATAATGTAATCCACTTAATATACATAATAATATTACCAATAACTAAGCAACTTGATCATTGAATATTTATGTAGACAAGGAATGGAACTCATCTAACTATCATAATAATTCATAACAATCATTAGATAGGATTAATCAAGAATATGAACATCTTCATGGTTTAGCAACAACCATCACTCATGTTTACTATCCAACATAAAATCACATTGAATATAGCATATAAACCATAAAAAACTAATAGGGTCAACAAGGCCACATGAGATAGGGTCTTACATATATTTGAAAACTAGACATCATGTTCTATAATGTGTTTTAATTTCATAGATTAATTAAGAAAGAAAATTCCATCATCTATATTGCCAAATTTAGACATTTCTCTTGAACCTAACTTAGTTTTTAGTTATAGGTGAAAGGCTAAGGGTTGGGTTTCTAAGCATTTGCTGAGCCTAAAACAACAACAACATGTGGTTTGGGAATTCAAACTTTTTAAAATGTGTGCATGTTATGGAACACATACGCATTTTTAAATAGAAACGTGTACCTATTTAATAATGGGTACACATTCTTTATTTCCCTCTTTATTTAAAAAATTAAATACCTTTTAGAAACACATACACATTATAAAATGTGTACACATTATATAACAATAATTTATTTAAAAAATTAAATACCTTTTAGAAACGTGTACATATTATAAAATGCATACGTGTTATATAACACATACACTTTATATAGCACATACCCATTATAACACACATTTTTTAGTGCATACCAAAAGCATAACACATGCATTTTCTATTTAGGTTCGGGTACCCATTGCTAAGTGGGTACATTTTTTTTAATAATGCATACAGGTTTCCTACTGTAATTTTTTGGCCAAAACATCCCCTCTTCATGGAACCAACTTCTTGCTCTTACTGGACACTTGCCTTGGAAATATATTGATAATTATCATTTATAGATTATGACTATGGCACCAAGAAGAAAAAAATGAAGCATTATGTCATTCCTCTCACCATTGGCAAGAGAAAATTAATGCTCATGAAGAGGGAAGAACAACATATATTAACCAAAAAATTGGCCTATCTTGGCCTCAGGGTTATCTGTAATGAATGGAAGTATAATCTAGAAGGGTGCCTATAATTTTGGATGAGCCATGGCCATATCGAGAAGAAAGACAAAATCCAGTTGAGGGTAATGAATATGTCTATGTCAACTTAGATGCTATACTATTTGTGTGGCCCTGATGAATCACTTTCTACCAATTCACTACAGAATTCAACTCAAGCCTATCAATGGACAAGCCCATCAAATAATAGCTAAAGAATAAAGGGTTTTTTAAAAGAAAGAAACTAATTTATTGAGATATTGGTAGGAGATCAGGAAAATAGGTCCCTTGCATGGAGCTATCCCCATGGATGAAGATTTTGAAGATATTTATGATAAATAGGTTAGGTTCAATTCAAATCAAGGATCTGATCAACACCCCAAACAAGAATATGTCCAAGGTTCTGACTTGTCACCTTGGGCATCCAAAATTGGAAAGTGGAAGGAGAAGGAAGTATCTTGACAAAAGGAGTTGTAGGTTTCCTCTTCCACCAATATTCTGACAAGAGAATAATAAACCCAATGATTTTCAAGGAAGTCTTTAGCAGTTTGAGGAACCCAAGGCTCATTGCGGTAAGCCATTGAAGGTTATGGAGAAACTAGTGCACCCTTTGTGAAGAGAAGGAGGATAAAATATTAAGGCAGAAATTTGGAAAAGGATGACGAAGAGGTGAATTTCATCTTGCAAGAATCTTCAGCCCCTAGGGGTTAGGTAACTTTTCACCTGCTATTATTTCTTCCACTGCTTCATTAGTATCTATAAACCCCCATCTACAGAGCAAAATCATTCGTCGATCGATTTTGACATACTTTTCCTTGAAACACCCCCTACCATGCTTACTAATGAGTCTCATGTCAAAGCCCTACATGGAGAACATGCATCTTCCACTGCAATTGTAGTTCATATTTTAAATGCTTTATTTGAGGCTTAGGTTTCATTTTTAGAGTCACCCATGTTACAATTTTGACCACCTTTACCTACTTCATGGCCTATGCCTCTATTTTCAACCATTTCACCCCTTACCCCAATGAGAACTCTATGCTCCACACAATATTTTTGAGGTATCCTACCCTTCTCATCAATAGCTTTTCCCTTTACCTCTCCCCAAGGCCAAGAATCCAGAAGCATCCTATGCACCACTCTTTATGGCCTCACTGCTAGAATCCCCATTGTTGCATAAAGTATTGAGTCCCCGCAGAACCTTGAAGCCCAAATAGAGTTGACCAAATAGTCCTAAAGGGAGAGAAAATAAAAGAAATTAGTGAAGGTTGTGGTGGCTCATACCACCTTGAAGTTTGAGACATGTTTTGATGAAGAGATGAGGTCCCTAAAGAGTTTAGCTATGAAGCCACTAGTCTCCAAGCCAAAGGGAGAGATGCAATATGAGGACTATGAGATCTAGACCATAGGTTTGTACCTAAGTGAGGTGCTTCCCCATGAAAAGATAGGCCATGCCAAGGCCACACAAGGTGGTGTACCATAGAAAAATGGACCCTTTGCTTGACATGAGATTAATTCATGATAAAATGGAATTCATGAGGTCTTAATCTAGTGTTTTGAGACATTTTATGCATCCACACTAGGTCTTGGACCCTTGCAAATCATATAACATGCATTTAATGTCTTGTAAAGGTGTTGTAAAGTGTTGTGATATGATTTCACGCTTTTCTAGACTTAATGAACCTATTTCCCCCTAATTCAACATTATAAAATGCATTCAAATGCATTATTACATCAATTTAGAAGGCTTGTAAAGTAAACTTAATGTTAAACTAGTATTGTAATGTGTCTTTGACATTCACATTGGTTCTTGTGCCTTCCTAGGCTATGTGGACCTCATTCACTTTAGTGTTGTAAAGTATATTTAATCACACTTTCAGACTGATTTATGTGTCCCAAGCCCTATTTGACATTCACATCATCACTAATAATCCCATATTAACCCATATTGTGCATCCCAAGGCTTAAATTGATCAAATACCCGACAATGTTGCATTTTAGACCTTATTTCCTTATCTCTTGGCATCTGAGTTGTCAACATAGCCCCTGTGGGACCCATTCACCATGAATGGTGAATGAGTCCTATCCAAGTGGGACCCATTCACCATGTGTGGTGAATGAGTCTCATTTGGGTCAATTTTTACCTTTGACTGGAAAAAAGTGAAATTTGAGTTTAATATTGCTTCATGTTGGCCTGTGATGAGGTATTAATGGGTAAAATAAGTGAATTTCGTATAAAATCACCTGTCTAAACTCATTTTTACACCCATTCATCCATTAACTCAATTCAAATCCATTCTTCATTATTCATCCATTAATCTTTTATCTCAAATCAAGCAAGTTGGGGCTTTCACATTGTAAATCATTAAGTTAGCTTCCTAATACATCCAAGGGTAGATTTTACATGTTTTGTTGCAAAATTTCAAGATCAACATCTTGGAAAGGAAATATATTCCATTATTGCATGTTTCATTCTATTCTTTCATCATTTTGGTTTAATTACCTAAAATGGGTTTGACCAAGGCATACCTCCATCCCCTAACATTACCATTTCTTCTTCTTTTCTTCTGTGTTTGCAAATTTAGGTCCCTTGGAAGCTTGGAAATCATTGCAGATAAAGTTACAAGACTTCTCAAGTCTTCTCTTCATTCAACAAGTCAATGTATCAATAAAAACTCATTTTTAGGCTTATAAATCAGAGTTTTGGAAGCAGACACCTATAGGAAATTAAAGTGCAGATCAGAAGCCTTCAAAATCCACTTTTGAAAATCCAAAAATTCAAAAGTGGAATCATTCACCATGGGTGGTGAATGAGTCCCACCCCAAGGTTATTTTTTGGATTTTTACATTTTTAGATACCCTTTTGTTAGAAACAAGTTTCGATACAGTTTGGCAGAACTGGGACTGATTCCCCCAGAATGGCGAATGAGTCCCTCTAGGCCTGAAAAATAGCATCAACAACATTTAAAATGTAATTTCCATTCTTCATCAAGGTTCCAGATGCACACTTTTAATTTGATTCATTTTTGCTGCATTTTCCATTCATTTCTAGGTGGTTTTGTATTACACAATGTGTTTTCAAACATCAATTGTTTCTTAGGTTTTGCATTCATATTTGATCAATTTCACAATTTAATTTCACTTAGATCATTTAATTTAAGCATAATAACATCATAAATAACCTAATTTGAATGAACCCATTAGTATTTTTGGTCCTACTCTCTCCTTTTAGGTGAAAAACCCTAAAAGAGTTAGAGTCTTGTGGTGCCAAAAATCTATGGTTCAGGTGGTATATGTCGATTACAAAAATATGGAGAAGAAATTAAAGAAGAGGAAAGTGGAGTTGGAAAATTTAAAATCCACTATTGATAGGCAGCAGACAGAGATAAAGGGAAAGGATGTGGTGATTGCCTACCTAAGGTAGGAACAAGATTTGCAATTAGGCTGCCCAGAATGAAAAGAATCAAATTTTAGCTAAGGTGGAAAAGATGATGCACAAGGTTGCGACCGATCATAAAGTAATAGAATATTTAAAGGACCAAATACAAATAGATATAGAGGAATGGAAAGAAAAGAAAAAAGAGTTCACTAAAATTTTGGTTCGACCTGACAATAGATGTGAAGAATTATAGAAAGAGTTGCAAGAAATGCAAGGAAAATGGTCCAAAGATGCAGACTAAATTAAGCAGCTAGGCAAGCAATTTGAAAATAAAAAGAACGAGATGCAAGGATAATTTTCTAGTGCTTGAACTCAAGCAAACAAGGACCTTCAAAGGGATTAGATGGATATTGATCAATTAAAGGGTGAAATAAAGGCTAAGGAGTCTCAATTATAGTAGGAATTGACCATGGAATGAAGGTTTGAACTCCTCCTAGTGCTACAATGGTTTCCTTCCTCCCATTGGGAAATAATTAAGGTTACAACAATGGCCCTAAAGCAAAATCTGAGGTTTATAGTAGATGCATAGGAATTGAATATAAAGGTTGGCCCAATAGTCGACCAAATATTGAATATAGTCACCTCCCATTTTGTTGAGTCAAACAACTTAATAATCAATTTGTATAAGGAAACATAGGAGACTCTAGAGAGTGCTAGAATTTTAGATTGAAGAGTGGCTTCCAGGAAGGAAAATGAATTCATCATGTGTAACCAGGCTACCTAGAGGAACAAGAATTATCAGATGGCACTGACTAAGAAGGTTAGTAAAATGAGAGAGGATTTCAAATATTTGATCCAATTAGGTTTTCCCTCTCCATTTTTTCCTATTGGAGTAGTATTTACTGAGGAACAACTCAAGAAGGCCTTGGAGATCAAGCAATAAGACCAGTCGGAGCTCCAACAGTTGAGCCTGCTGCTTATGGCTGAAGTGATTGAAATGGTGCTTCTCCCCTTGGCCTGGCTCTACTTCCACATGAAAGTTGCACAAGTGAAATGGGGAGGAGTCTCCTTCAAGGAAATAATTAGCCTAAATCAGCATTTTGAGATGCTACATGCATCAACCCTACCTTATGATGCAGAAAAAGAGTATCTACATTTTGCATTCCTCAAAATATAAGGGATTGGAAGTTTCTTTTATCTCTTTATGTTGTTTTATTTCTCTAGGTTCATGCCTCCATAGGAGAAGGCCACCTGTGAGTCACCAGAAACTATGGAGAAATTTTTTCTCTTCAGTATGTTTACTTCTAATCACTTTGTTCTTTTAGCCCCGAGGCTCTTACCTTTTCAAATTTTGTTATTCGCTTTTCCATGTGTCACATCGGTGCATCTTTTTGGAGGTCGTGGAATAATTTTGGTGAAAAGGTGCAAAATGGTGCCACATAGTGGTTACATGACCTTTTTGAATGTCGTGTTCTTTTCAGACTCGAAGCAAGACACGTGGCTGCCTCACAAGGATTTTCCACATGACACTCCCATAGTTTTTGAAGAATTTCCACCAATGTGCCATGTCACCCATCTTTTTTCGAGTGGGTTTTCTTCACTATCAACAACAATATCTTCATGGATGATGTCGAGTGGAAAAGTGTTTTTTTCTTTCACAACTTCAAGGGTCAGCTTCATTTTTGTCAATGCCATTACTACCTACAGTAGATCAAATCAGATTCAATCAAGCATTTACACCTCACATCTTCCTTCTAATAGGGAGATCTGCATGAAGCTTTTATAGCTTCTAGTTCATTGAGGTGCTACACCCATCACCATGATTGAAATAGCTTGAATTTTATTGTCATATCGAATCTAATTTTTATCATATTTTTTTATCGTCTCGTAATGAAACATGTTAGGGTTTTATCTTTGGAGGTAGATAGTTCTCGATGCTTGTATGCTTCCCTTGTCATAATAGGTAATTTCCATTAGCCTATGAAGGAGTAGTATGATCAGTAGAGATAGTAGCAGTATTAGTGGATAGAATAGGCTGTAAAAGATTTCTTATAGAGCTTTGATTGCTCTTTTGTAATCAGTGTCAAGAAAGTTATTCAAGTTTGATATCAGACCTTGGCATTCTATTTTCTTACAAATTCAAGAAATATAAGAAGAAAATTTGTATTAGATTTTGCACATGTGACCTTTGTTTTACATTTTATTCTTTGTTTCATACATGATGAATTCTCTATGTCACTTTATTTCACATACAGTCTTAATAATTGATTCTTAGTTACTAACTTTTATGTTCTTCTAACTTGAACTCTTGGGAATTGAATCATTTTATGATACCCTTTCAATTTCTTGTTGAAATTATGTTGGATTTCATATTATCCTAAAGGGTAAAATAGTTCTGTAAGAATCTAAAACATCTTCTTGGAGCTTAGGTTCCTTGTTTCTATTAACCCTTAATGGGTGCATCCCACAGGGGGATTTGACTGACTATTTTGTGCCTATATAAGACTTAGTTGCTCGTTCTCCTTCCAACAATAAAGGGTATGTGGCATTTTGTGTTCAGTTTATTAGGGTAAAAGCACAAAGTTGTGTCACACTTCTGGCCAAATAAATAGTTCTGAGTGAAATCATTTTGGTCAAAAAAATTTCATACGAATAGGTTTCAACCGAAACCACGTGTCCTATATGTGGCACACAAGGTTTTGGTCAAATAAGCCTCACCCAAATCCCCAATTTTTTTTTTCTTTTTCCCACTTTAAAAATGGCTTTGAAATTATATTTTTAATGTGTGAGGTCTCTATAGAAATGGTTTTGAGTGAAACCCTTTCTATCAAAACTCTCTAGGTGGCATCGTAATTGGTAGCCATAAATTTTTTTCTAAAACTTTCAACTTCAACCAAGTATTTCTTTAGTCAAAATTATTTTTCCACAAAAAGGAAAAATACCCTTTTGTAGAGCTTGTAGTGGTGAATCCAAATATGTATTTTTTTAATATTTTGATTAGTTTTAATTTATTTTATTTTTAAAATAATGCAAGTAGGTTGTTAAAATTGAAAAAGAGGTTGATTAGAAATTAAAAAACAAAAGTAAAACATATTAAAAGAATTTAAAAAATATATGGGGCACAAGAGAAAAGTCTTCTTCAAAAGGATTTTTTTTTGAAAATGATTAAAATAATAGAAAATAGTTGACGGCCAGTGAAAAATGTCGAATTCTAACAATTTTGACTTTAAAACATTATTACAAGAAAAATATACATCAAAATTTGATTTTTATTTTTCCATGCACAAGATATTGAAGTTACCTACTTGGAGAAAAAAAAATTAGGGAGAAATGAAGTTTTTTTCAATTTATTTCTTGACAGTCCATGAAGTCACTTATTTAAAAAAAATTCAACATTCCAAAATTTGTTCTTAAATTGATAAAGAATTAATGAAATTAAAAAATATATATATGAAAAATTATAGGAATAAACTTCATCTAAAGTTCTACATTTCATTAGTTTACATCATTTTGAAATTCAAAACATAAAGACCACTTTTATGTGGTCGAAGTTTACATTTTTTTTGCTATTGGCTATTTCGTTTATAAAGTGTGACACAGGTTTGTTCTTTTACCCATCAGAAGTAGGAACTCGTTATGGTTTTTGAAATATTGTAAAATCTTTGGTGCATTACCATAATTAATTTTTTTTTTCTGCATATCATTCTCCCTTTCCCAAAAGAAAAAGGAAGAGCTATCTTCTTTAAAAATCATGGAGGTTATTGAATGGAACACAAGTAGGTCCGCCATGCACTAAATTTCCTATAAGGTTGTTTAGAGAAGCACAAGCATTCATGATCAATACAAACCATATTCACTTCTACAACTCTTTCCATGTTTTTCTCTTTCCCTTTATGGTTTTTGAAAATTTACTTTAACTCTTTCCCACTTTGAAATCAATGGAAAAGGGCCATAAACTCATCCAAATGTCTTGCTCTCCCCCTTTGGAAAAATTCGAAGGGAAACCCCTACACCTTATTTGCATAAAAAAATTACAACATCAAAAAGCAATTGCACGAGCACTCTTTATTGAATTTTTCCTACATAACCCCCTTAGGAGCACACAATATACTCCATCTGACATCACAATCCAACAACCATTACTACCTAATCCCTGTGAGAGGTAGCCTTTGGCGTCAATCTAGGAAAAATAATGTTTCTTGAAATGCTTTCTAGATAGATGCACACACTTATACATCTAATTGAAAAGAGGGGAAATAGCCCCTTACTTCTCTTAGAGATGCTCAAAGTTAAATTTTGGAAGAGGCTTTGTGAAAATATCAATAACCTAATCCTTGAGTAGGAACATAGTCCAAATTCACCTTGTTCTGTACAACTTTCTCTCTCAATAAGTGATACTGGACTGAGATATACATTTTATTCTTGAATCCATTACTATATTCTTTGAAATATTGATTACACTTGTATTGTCACACATGATAGGAATAGGTTCATCATATGAAACTCTAATATCCTTCAAAGTTTACTTCATCCACAACACTTGGGTACCACATGATGCTGCTACAATATAATCTGCTTCTATAGTAGATAGTGACACTCAATCTCACTTCTTGCTTAGCCATGAAACCAACCTACTTCCACAAAATAAAGCACCATAACTTGTACTTATCCAATCATCTACACATCCAAGCCAATCTTCATCTATATATGCACTCAAAGAAAATTTAGTATCCTTAGGATACCAAAAACCATAATGTAGAGTGCCCTTCAAATATTTGAGTATGATCTTAACTACTACAGCTTTAGATTCTCTCAGATCTTGAAATCTAGTGACAAGATAAACTGAGTGCATAATATGTAGTCTAGTAGTATTAAGGTATAGTAGTCCACCAGTCATTGATATATACTTGATATAATCTATCTTAGGAGAATCATCATTGTTGCTCAACTTACAACCAATATAATCTATCTTAGGTTAATCATAGTTGTTTCTCAACTTACAATCAATAACCATAGGAGAACATACCGGTTTAGAGTCATCCATTCCAAAATTATTCAACAATTCCTTAACATACTTAGATTGTGATATGAATATACCTTTTTTTTATTAACTAATCTACAAACCAAGGAATAAATTCATCTCCCCACACATTGATATTTCAAATTCTTTCTACATTTCCTCTTAAAATGTTTTGCACATACCTTCATTTCTTCCAAATATTACATCATCAACATATACCACAATAATTAAGATTTGTTCTCCTTCAACTTTGAAATAAAAATTATTATCTGCAATACCCTTTCTAAATCCTTGCTACAGTAAGTACTTCTCTAACCTTTCATACCAAGCTTTTAGAGCTTGCTTTAGTCTAGACAATGATTTCTTCAATCTACAGACCATGTTTGCATCTTCTGACAAGTGAAAACCTTCTAGTTGTTCAATGTATACTTCTTCCAATTCACCATTCAATAATGTATACTTCACATCCATCTGCTAAAATTTGAAATTTTTATGTTCTACAAACGATAAGAATGTCTTGATAGCTTCCATTCTAATAACCAAAGAAAAAATTTCTTCAAAATATATACATTCAACCTATGAGTAAGCCTTACACACAAGTCTAGCCTTGTTCCTAACAAATTTTCCATCTTCATTTAGCTTGTTCCAAAATACCCACTCAGTGGTCAATTACATTCTTTCTTTCCGATATTGTGACCAATTCCCAAGTCATATTCTTTTATATATGTTCTAACTCTTCCTTCATTGATTTGATCCAATTCTCATCTTTACATACCTCATTCACTATTTTTGTTTCCAACTCTAAAAGTATAAAAAAAATTACTTGTTCTTTTGTCATAAAATATTTTCTTCTTTTCAACACACCTTTTCTCGTATCTCCAATAATATGATCATTTGAATGATTCTTTGGCACATACTTTGGAGTCTTAGAATTCTTTTTTCGCGGCTTCTTCCTCTTCAATCACCAACTATTTCCCTTTTTCTTCAACCTTTTCTTCTTCAAAGCAAGGGGATTCATTAGATTCATATCCTTCTATCAGCATTGAACTTTGATGTGGTTCATCCACATTAAAAAGTACACTCTTAATAATCTTCTTTAACTTTTTGTTGTAGCACTGGTAGGCCTTTCTTCTTGTGGATTATCTAAGGAATATTCCTTCATCAGATATTGCATCAAAATTTCCTAATCTTTCTTTGTCTCTTTTGATATAGCATTTGTTTCCAAGAATTCTAAAATATTTCACAATGGGATATTTACCATACCATAACTCATACAGAGTCTTTGAATTTTTCATTATTTCTTTACCTTTATCAAGAATGTAGATTGCAATATGAATTTATTCTCTCCAATAAACATCTAGAATATTAGCTTCCTTCATCATTGTCCTACCTACTTCTTCAAGTATTATGTTTTTCAACTCCACAACTCCCTTCTCCTAAGGAATTCTAGTAGCTAATAAATTCCTTCTTATTCCATTATCCTCACAGAAAAAATTAAACTCATTTGAAGAAATACCATCACCTCTATCAGATCTCAAACATTTTATTTTTTAGATTCATTCCATTCTCAATCATAGCCTTAAATTATTGAAACTTGTCTAGAGGTTTTGAATTTTGTTTCAGAAATGTAAACCAGGCCATTCTAGATTAATCATCAATTAATAATATGAAACACCTGTCACCAAATGAGCTTCTAATTTTTTTAGGTCCACATAGATCTATATGCACACAAACTCCAAGGGACCTATGGTAGAATATTCCTTTTTCTTGAATCTTTCCTTTATTTCCTTTCCAACTTGACATTCTTTGTAGATTGCATTGATAGGATTTATAATCTTTGGCCAATGTCTTAGAACATCAGTAGATATTATGCTCAATAGGCTATCAAAATTAATGTGACCCACTCTTTTATTCCATAGCCAACTTTCACTAGTTTTATTCATAATGCACTTTGCACCACTATCTTTGAGTTGATAGGAATTGCCTCCTATCCTTGTTCTAGCAACAAAAAAAATACTAGAGATTCCTTTTCTAATTTCATAATGACCATTCTAAAATTAATTATTATATCCTTTTCTAGACATTTATCCTACAATTAAAAGATTATGTTGAATTCCCTTGACATAAATAACATCATCTGTATGCTTTCCATCAAAATGAATTGAACCTTTCCATAGATCTTAGAAGATGTCTCATCACCAAACTTAATAAGACTACCATCATACATTTGAAGCTTAAGAAACTTACTCTTATCACCACTACTACATAGAGGGGGGTTTAAGAGATTAAGTTCAGATAAAATATTAATTTTTCTTAAATATATACTTTATGTTTAAATTATATTTTTAATTTTCTAAGTTTCTTAAATTAAGACAATAAAATAATACTTTTCTAAAATAATTTTTTATTTCCCTCTCCTCATTCATTTACCTTCCTCATTTGACATGAATTTTTGTTTTTCTCCCCTTATTCGATGTGGATTTTCATTCTCTTAGTGATGGCATTGAGCTAAATTACTATGGCAGGCAATAAGGTTTTGAGAATTTCAGTTGGAACTATAGTGTGATAAAGAATCTAAAGATAAATATAAGTGCGCCCTATTGTACAAAACCACCTCAAGAATGATTATTTTTCTTTGACCTATGCTTGTGTCACATATTTTAGGATCCTAATGATTCTCTTACACTTATAGGGTTTTCCACCCAAAAGGAGAGAGATTAGATCTAAAAATGCTTATGTACATTCAAATTAGGATGTTTGTGATGTGATATATTGTAAATGAACTAAGATAAATGTAATATATTAATCTAAATGACTGAAAACGAATGCAAAACTAAGATTTGTGCCTTGTTTGAAAACATAGTGTGATATGCAAATAGATAGAAATAATGAACAAAAATGCAATATTTAACTAAATAGAAGGCTATTTTTTAGAATGTGTGCACCTGGGAAGTTGTAGAGGACGGAATGAAAGATTGGAAACTTGATGAAATCTTCACTTTAGCTGACTAGAACTCATTCGCCAAGCATGGCGAATTACTCCCAAGTCAGAGCTTTTTCTAAACAGAATCTAATTTCTGAGTGTCCGGGACCTGAAACAACTTCAAACTCAATTCTTCATCTTAGGTGGGACTCATTCACTGAGGATGGTGAATCATTCCACCTTTAGGTTTCTACAAATTCAAAGTTCAGATCTGCACCTTGACACCTGTACAACAAAATCTGAAAGAGTCCCAATTTGAGATCTCTGAAAATAATTGCAAAACAGCTCAAAATTGTTTATCTAATGGGGGTTTTTCCTTGGTCAAACCCCGAGATTGGTAATCAAAAATTGAATAGAGAAAAATATGCAAAAACCCTAGCCTTAGATTTGTCGAAGACTAGGAAAGGCTGAATCATGATAAAAACCCTATCCTATTACTCTAGAATAGGTGATGTAAAAGTGATTAAAAGGATGCAAGATCTCTACCATAGAAACCTTACAACACATAAAACATGGATGTCAAATGACATAAAAATTCTAAATAAACACAATGCAAACCTTAATCTAAAGATATAGTAACAATGGAAGATGGAATCAATAGGAAACAAGTCCTTAGGAAAGATTTGGTGGCTAGTTGCACCTCTTCACCCTAGATTTCTTCATGATTCACCATAGGCATCCATCATCAACTCTTTGCAATTTTAGCTCTTGACAATATATGTGAGCTCCAAGACCTGCAAAAACCCTAGTTTGTTGTCCTAAAACTTCAACTCTTGCTTATGAAGTTTTTTGTAGAATGTTTTTTTCTCTTGAAATGATGAAAAGTGATAAAAAAAAGTTGTGTAAAATGACTTAAAATGTGTATTTATAGGAAACAACACCTTATTTTTCTATTAATTAGACCTAAGAAGCCGAGATTTACTAGAAATAAGAACAAAATTTATTAAATTCATGCTTGATTTTGAATTTTCTCTCAAAGGGGACTCATTCGCTAAGGGTGGCAAATGGGTCCCGCTACTATTGTTTGAGGGTGGGATGTTAGGGTATGATGTTATTAAGTGTTGTTTGATAGGTTTTGTGTGATTTCTCATGTGAAACAGGCCTCTAGATCAAAATTAATAGGTCTAGGGGCCTATAAATCTCGTTTTAAAGGGGAAATGGTATGAAGGAACTCAAAAGTGGGTCTAAGTATGCATGAATTTGTTTCTTTTCTCAAGAGGGTCCAATTTTCAATGACACATTTAGACCCCACTTTAGCACCCATATGATTCTATGTGCATATGTAAGCTATAGGACTCTAAACGATGCACTTTACTACATAAAAATGATACATATTCAGAAGATGATTGAACGGAGCCCCCAGTGTAATTACCTGCAAACCACAACATTAGGAACCGCATCCTGCAACACACATTCATCAATTTTCCATAAATCCTTTTGTCTAACTTCTTAGGAATCCCACTCGAGGGTAGATGTATGCCCCCCTTGATTCTGCTTGCTTTACGGAGATGGAATCAAGGTAGCAACCTAGCCACATCAAAGAAGAAACACCATATTGTAGGGAATTTCAAAGTACCATGCCACACCAAAATAGGAAAATGAGGATGGGTATGTGTAGGATCATCATGGAAAAAATAGGCCCTTAAGTGGAGAAAAATTCAAAAAAATCAGAGTTAGGCAACTTGACATAAAAATTTGAATAAGTTATCTATATTATTTCAAAAATATGTAATAATCAAATCTATAGAAAATTGAATGTAGTTTCTAAACTACTAGGTTTATTTAAGAAAAGAAAAAATCTATTTGGTTAAAATTTGAAATTTCAATGCAGTAGTACTTAAATTTCAGGGAAAAAATAAGTAGGTGTCAGTCTGACCACCCTAACCACAATAAAATGATAATTATTTTTAATAATAGTTTAGATATAAGTAGAGGACTCATGTCCAGATGTGATGCACATTTTTTTGTAATCTTTTTCCAAGTAAATAATTAATTATGATTTTTTTATTACAACTTTTAAAAAATATAAAACTCGTATGTCTAACCACCTTAACTTTGTCAAAACTTCATGAAATTCAATTTTTATTTTTTTAATCCTATAGTATGCAAAGCATAGAATGTGACGAATGTTTTGGATTAAAAAAAAAGTGATACCATTTGAAAGCTATATATTTTTTTCAATCAGCCTATCAATCAGGAATTTAGTTGTAATTCAAATAGAAAATGAATAATAATTATTTATTAAATTAAAAGTATAGTTGTAGACACACAAAATTAGCATTATGCATTTGATCAAATTCACACTCGTCCATTCATCAGGGTAAATCAAGTTCATTTAATTCAATCTCCTAAGGTGATTCACTTAAATTGAATAAATTTACTTTATTTGATTTAAGCCTATCATTCCCTCTTTGATTAAATAAATCAATCATTTATCTAATTAAATCTCAAATCACCATTCATCTCCCTTTCATTTGATTTAAATCCCTAAATCAAGTCAAATTGGTCAAAGCATCCTAATCATCATCCTAGCTAATTAATCCTGATTAAATCTAATCTAATGCATGTCAAATCCTCTAGATATCTCCACTTGCACAAGTAAATCAATTTATTGATTTATTAAATTCAACATTTTCACTCAACATGGAATATTCCCTAGAATTTGAAATAAAAAAAAGTGGACATGTACATCCAACAAGTCATTTATGAGCTCTTACATGGCTCTTACATGTCCCCTTGCACAAGTCAAACTCAGCATTAACACTCATTTCAAATTTGAAATTTCCCCCCTCTTGAGCACATTTCCCAAATCTTGCACATGCATCAACCACTCACATGATGACAAGTGGCCTTCTTTCATTGGTCCAATCTTAGTCCCACATCCTCCATGTTTGGCACTCTTAGCATTTGAAAATATTTAAATAGAGGTTTCATCCTCAAGCAAATCCTCCACAACTTGATGCAAGGTCATTCTCTTAAACTGAGAATTGATTTTGTTCATTGATCATCTTAGCATTCCATATCTTGTTCATATCAATTTCATCATTCAAGCTTAAGAAAGGATTGGGAAAGGGATCTTTCCATAGAAGCACCAATCCAATATGAGATAGAATGGACATCATGTTTCTATGTGCTTTTGTTTTATTCATCTTGTTATTTGTTTGCATTTTAAAACATGATTGGATTATTTCATATGGATGTTGTTATTTGCTTTGTTTTAAACTAACATGCTAATGTGTGCTGTTTGTTTTGAGAAAATGCAGATTTCACCATATACAATAGTATAACTTATATTTGTGGAAAGCGGAGAATCTCCTTTAAAAAGCCTTTTCATTTCATCAATTTTGGGTATTAAAAAAAGTCATCAGCAACATACCCATCATATCACAACTTTTTGGTGCATCATGATCCTACACATACCCAGATGTCAAGTGCAGAATCATGAATTTGGTGAATCAAACGATGTAAAAAATGGATTACCCTAGCTCCCGTTATGTGAATGTGAGGAATGACTATAGGATAAACTAGGTAAAGAGAAAAGAGTATTAGGTTAAAATGTAAAAGTAAATAGAGATAAAAAGTAGGAGATGAAAGTAATGTGTCACTTACTATTGATTTCACCTTTTTTGTAGCGTGATAGTGATAAGTAGAAGGAGAAGATGCCGAGCATATTAGAATATACACCTTCATGACTGGACAATCTTCGCGAGAAGGTGGAACGCAACAAGTGATATCATGAGGTGAGTCAATTCTGTGACTTTCGCCATGTGTTTTGATGATATTAGAATGATTATTAGACATGGATAGGTTAATTTAGGGTTCTTGGAAAAAAATTCTCAAAGTGTCCCCTTTTTTGCAAAGTGTCCCATTTTTCTGCAAAGTGTCCCTTTTGTTTGCAAAGTGTCCCATTTTTGCGCAAAGTGTCCCATTTCTTTGCGAAGTGTCCCTATTTCTTTCCAAAATGGTCAAAAAGGGTTCTAAAGTGTCTAGGGCTATTAGAATAGCACACTAGGTTGACTTTAGCACACTTGATGAAAAATATGAAATTTGAAGAGTTTAGATAAATTTTTAGAGTATTTTGTGATGATTGTAATAGGTTCCTGCCCAGTCGCAATAGTGGCTAGGGGGAAGAAAAATATCATTTTTGAGAGATTTATCACCATCACTATCAGTGGTAGAGACAAAGCACCTACAGTCAATGGGTATCTATTAGGCATTCATGATGCCACCCATGAGATATCATGATGCCATGCTAATGGCTTTGTGCAAGCATTGGGATGCAAATACCTGTACCTTTCATTTCCTACTAGGGAAATGACGATCACACTTGAGGATGTACATCGCATTCTTCAAGTGCCTATCCGAGGAGTGGGAGTGTATTTACGAGGGGATCGTTCATTTTCTGAGAAGAAGAAAGATATGTAGTACTACCTAGGAGGACTGAGACATGATGAGAGAGTTAGAGCACAGATCGAGCTGCCAATGCTACTATACTCATGAGTTCCTATAGTGAGATGGATCATGATGCATATAGTGGCACTAGTACTCAATCGAGATGGACGAGTGGCACACCTGGTATGAGGGATGTATGATCAGCGAATAGTCTACGCATGGGACCATTGTATTATGGCACATTTGTATTATTATTTAGGGAGATTTTTATATCGATAGATCGACAGTATGGTCCATTGTATGCTTCTATAGGTGTGGTGCCTAGAGCATATCACATGTACTAGACCTGTTGAATACCCATGTATAATAGCGATAGAGTACCCACAAGTATTTAGCTATCCCTTGAGACGATTATGGTAGTATGGAGATTTAGAGTATTAGAAGGTGAGATTCGATTGACTGGAGGAGGATGAGATACTATGGAGACCATATCTACTAACTCTTCAATGGTCAAATCACATAGGACAATTATGGAGGATGCAGATGGATAGATTTCTAGCAAGGAGGCATGACTACATTGTATGACCATTCTATTATGGATGAGTCATGTGATAATTTGGATAGGTTCAGACACCATCTAGGGTGTTCCCCTTCATTATACGATTAGTTCAGAGTGCTTAGAGGCCAGGGGATACTGTTCGACTAACTATAGATCATGTTCATGAGAGTGATTCTAATGATTAAGATCATGACCAACCACCAAAATTTGATGTTGATGATGTCACTAGCACAGATGAGTATGAGGAGTGGTGGTAATATGCATGATCATCTCCTGTGTTTCCTATGGATTTCCCCCTAGGTGATGTAGAGGCAATAATAGAGGATGAGCCAGAGGAGAGGGCAGAGAAGGTATGGTATAGGCCAGCAGATATTTTTACAGATGTGATTGATGAGGAGTACCAGTCTAACGCTAATCCTGACTATGAGGACCAAGATGGAGGAGAGGATGAGGAGGAGGAGGATTGTGAGGAGGAGCCACCCCTCAGTGAGGGTAATGAGGTAGCCATTGCGGATCAAGGCAAGTATGGAGCATCTTCACATACTTATAGGACCAGATCATGAGAAATAGTTATAGGAGACATCAGCATACAAAGTTAGAGGGAGGATAGCTCATCCCACATGCCCCCTAGAGATGATGAGGTTGACCTTCCTCATACATCTAGAAACATAGGTGATAACATTTATTTTAATGAATTTCCTTTAGAATTTGATGTTTTATTTATGTATGTATATATTATGATGATGTGTTACTAATTGTGTGTATGATCTACTTTGCAGGAGCGATGAGAGACTAGAAAGAGTTCTATCATCAGGAAACTACTGAGATAGGACCAGTATCTCTTGAAGAGGATGAGATAGATCCTAACTACGTGCCCCCACTAATCGTGGAGGAAGATCCAAAGGAACTCAAACCATTTTAGAGGTTGTGAGTAGCATATGAGAGTGTGAGGAGGTGACTCTGTCAGGCTGAGAGTGCACTACAGTAATCACGAGCCTCATCAGAGGTAGAGAGACTACGAGTAGAGCTAGCTCAGACACAAGTGGAGAGAGATCAGATGGAAAAGGAGTTACTCATAGCTGTTGGACGAGTACAGGGTCTGGAGTATGCATTGAGACTCAGTAGTTCATGATCACAATCACACACGATTGTCTCATGACATCTAGGGACTAGATTTTGAGTACCAGATCTGGAGGGGTCTAGCTCTCATAGACCATTATGATATGATTCTGAGATGTATATGAGACTTACTTTTTGGTTTGGGATATATAAAGACATGCACCTTATGATGTATCATTTTAATATGTTTGTTAAATTCTATGAGATTAATTAAAGGAGTTATGGTGAAAGTATGTTAATTAATGTCTACATGATCTAACATAATCCATGTTATGCAATTGAAAACATTTTTCAATTTTGATACTAATATAGTAATTGACAAATGAGAAAAAGAACATGTTAAATTAAATACACTAATAAGGATTTAATTTAACATTTAAGAGAGATGTGAATAGTATGAAATATAAA
This sequence comes from Sequoia sempervirens, assembly GCA_007258455.2. Lineage (NCBI taxonomy): Eukaryota > Viridiplantae > Streptophyta > Pinopsida > Cupressales > Cupressaceae > Sequoia > Sequoia sempervirens. The sequence continues at coordinate 219,839,808 of VDFB02379711.1, forward strand.
GTAATTACAAAATTAATATGAATAACTACTTTATTGTTCAAGACAAACAAAAAGTTATTGTCAAGAACAAAGCAATGTGAAACTATTCTTATTAAGTAACTCTAAACAACACTGCTATGCAAAAAATGCTATTCAAAGGGGATTAGATATGATACCGATGCAAATGCGTGGCATTGATAGGTTCCCTAAGGGGTGTTTCATCAATCTATCTTAAAAGATAAGCACTAGACCCATAACTAGTGTCGACTATATAAGGTTCCAACCAATTAGGGCTAAACTTATCCTTTTCTGCATTATTTGCACTAACAGTTCATTGATTTTCAATAAGAAAAAAATTGTGCTTAGAAAATGATCAAGGGATGGCATGAACATTGTGTTTTCATTTTAACTATTTGATGTGGGCTTGGAGATGCTCAAGAGCGTTAATGTGTTGTTCATCGAGCATCTCAATTTGATGTAGTCATTGAGCTTTATAATTATCATCATAAAAAATATCCCAGAGAGAAATTCACAAAGTAGGAATTTCTAACTCCAAGGGCATAATTGCATCAGTACCATAAACAATATTATAAGGAGTAGTTCCAATGGATGAATGGACACTAGTTCGATATTCCCAAAGTGCATAAGGAAGTTGTGTATGCCAATCCTTATGATTGCTGCTAATAGTTTTCTTACGAATTTGTTCAAGAATTTTATTAGTGTGCTTAGTTTTTCCATTGGATTGTGGATTTAATATGGTGTGGAAAAATGATGTTGAATATTGAAAGTTTGGAGAAATTGTTGAACTTCACTATTCTTAAAGGGTGTTCCATTGTCTGAAAAAATTGCAGAAGGAAGTCCAAAGTGAGCTATTATATGATCTAGGAGGAAGCAACAAATTATTTCAGTAGTTGTTGAACAAAGAGGGATAGCTTCAACCCATTTTGTGAAATAGTTAGTTATGGTGATGATAAATGTATGTCCAACAGAAGAAGGTGGATAAATTTTTCCAATAAGATCTAACCCCCATACTAAGAATGGCCAAATGGGAACATTGGCATGCAACTCAACAGCAAGAGTGTGAATTAGATTGATATGCTCTTGGCATTTGTGACATCACTTAACATAGGTGAAACAATCCTTCTCCATATGCCTCATGTAATAACCCATACAAATAAGCTTTTGAACTAATGAACGTCCTCAAAAATGACCTCCATAGGAACTAGCATGAGCCTATTCAAGCACTAAGGCTATTTTAGAATCCTTAAGACAACGTAATAAGAGACCATTAAAATATCTTCTATACAATGCATCTACAAGAATTACATATTTAATTGCGAGTTTGTGTAAGCGCTTTCGAGTGTTCATTGTGTTAGGTTCGGGAATGGTACTATCCTTTAAGTAATTATATATCATATCATACCATTCACATGAGGATGTTTGGGTTATGGCTAAGATGTTTTCTAACGAAGTGTCAATCGAAGGTTTCATGATGGTATGAATAATGAATGTGTAATCAATAGAAGGATCAGGTGAGGATATGAGAAAGGTTGCACTAGCCATTGCATTCGTATGTCGATTATCTTTTCACGGGATGTTATCAATGGTGAACGAGTCAAATTTTTCTAATAGTTTTATGATAAGGTCCTAGTACTTTGACAAATTTTCTTGTTTATTTTGATATGTGCCATTTATTTGCTTAATAACTAATTGTGAATCGCCAAAGATCTGAATATGTCTAGAATGAAGGGATAAAGCAGCTTGTAATCCTACAATCAATGCTTCATACTCAACTATATTATTTGTACATATTAAGTTCAAATGATAGGATAAGGGAATAGGGTTACCATCTGGTGGAATGAGGACCACACCCGCACCGGAACTTGTTTGGCACTTAGAGCCATCAAAGAATAACTTCCATGGTGTAATATCAGTGGTTAAAACATGATCATCAGGAAAATAATGAATGGTTGGGAAAGTGGATGGGGAAGGGGCATCATCTAAGTGGTCGGTTAGAGCTTGACCTTCTATTGCTTTTTGTCACATGAATTTTATATCAAACTCAATTAACAACATTACCCCCTTAGCTAAGTGACCAGAGAGGTCAGTTTTACTAGAGAGGTATCTAAGAGGATCAAATTTTGTGACAGCTTGTACTTGAGCATGTAGTAAATAGTATTGCAACTTACTAGTAGTGAATACAACAGCCAAAAACTATTTTTCAATTGGTTAATAATGTGTTTCATAATTGATTAAAGTGTGACTGATGTAATAAACATGATGCTCTTTACCATGATCATCAAGTTGAGCCAACAATGCTGTGAGAGCATGGGAAGATGCAGTGATGTATAAAACAAATGGTCTATGAGGTACAATAGGTTGTAAAATAGGTGGAGTAGCTAAATATTCCTTTAGACTCTCAAAAGCTTGTTTACAATCATCATCCCAATCAAGAGGAACACCCTTTTTAAGAAGAGATGTGAAAGGTAATGTGTGATTAGCTAAGGATGTGACAAAATGTCTAATAGCCTTGATTCATTCCTGTAATGTACGTAATTGAAAAATATTCTTTGGAGGTGGCATGTTAACAATTACATCAATTTTATTTGTATCCACCTCAATTCCTCGATGAGATATGATAAATCCTAAGATCTTACCTCTTTCTACACTAAAAACATAGTTTTTTGGATTCAATCACATGTTATATTACTTGATTCGTTCAAAGATTCTATGAAGAACAATTACGTTATCTTTTCAAGTTAAAGATTTGGCCAGAATATCATCAACATTATCTTCCAAGATTTTGTTAATGTAATCACGGAATATTAATGTCATTGCACATTGATAAGTTGCACCTGCATTCTTTAACCCGTAAAGCATGACAATCCAGTGAAATGTATTGATCATGGGGATTAATAAGGAATTGATTATAACTAGAGAATCCATCCATGAATGACAAAAAAGCATGTCATGTAGTTGAATCCATGATTATATTAGGAAGTGGAAAATCATCTTTCAAAGAGGATTTATTCATGTCTCAAAAATAAGTGCACATCCTAATTTTATTATCAGGTTTTGCAACTGCAACAATGTTTGAGATCCAAGGAGAATAATCAATAGGTCGTATAAAGTGAGCATCAAGAAGTTTCTCAAGTTCTTATTTAACTAGCAGTTCCACTTTAGGGTGCATTTTACAGATCTTTTGATGAACGGGTTTAACATTGTTATCAAGGACAGTATTATGCATAACAATTTTTGGGTCTATTCCTGGCATATCAAAATATTTCCAAGCAAATATTTTAGGAAAATCATGAAGTAAAGCAATTGTATCTTCTTGTTCTTCATCATTAAGACACTTCAAAATTTTAATGACTATCATTGTCATCTATATCCATAAGCACATCAATTATATCTCCTAAGGTGAGTGCAATGGTTTTAAGATTTTCATATTCGAATAGTTCTTCATTGACACCATTTGTTTCCTGCTGGGAAATATTTAGGACACGAGAAATATTTTGAGACACAGATGAAGATGGGGTATCATAGACACCAATCATGTGTTTCAAAGTTTCATCAGTATCAATATTCAAAAATGAAGGTGGAAGGGTACAATCAAGCAAGTCAGGATGAATGAGGGTGAATTTATGTTGTGGTTGACATGTGATCATATTGATATTTAAAGAGGGTCATTGAGTAGCTTTAGAAAAGGAATATCCCAATCCCATTTTTGTTTCTTGTGTATTAGGTTCAATAGGAACACAAATACCTTGTTCATGTTTTCCACACCCTTTTCCCTTATAGCCTAGTTGTTTGACTAATGTATAACCTTTCCCATAAAGTCTTTCCATTTTGTGTGGGGTAGGTGGGGATATGTAATCTATCTCATCAAAATTTGTTGTGTATGTTTCATTTTCATTCATATTATAAGAGATAGATGTATGAGATGATTGTTCAAAATTTTGAGTAGACATAATGATTGGTTGATCAGGCTTTTCATCATGTGTTTTTCTAAGTGTGTAATTGTCCATAAATGAAGGTGTGAAATCTAGGGATCCCCAATCATCACCAAGTAATGTAGATGGTAATTTTGTGTCATGTTGTTTAGTGTCAACGGGATCAATGTGTGAAGTTGGTATTAATGTTTTGAAAGGAATTGTTATTCTCGTTATAAGGTGCAAACAATTTTTTAGGTTCAGGGTCAATTTCAATTTGATATATATGATTTTTATAAACATATTTCATGATACGATGAAGAGTTGAAGGGATTGAATTCATCTCATGAATCTAAGGTCTTTCTAGAAGAAGATTATATGAAAGTTAATAAGTCATGTAATGGATAGGATTATACAAAGTAACCACTCCAACCATAATAGGTAAAGTGATGACCCCTCGCAGTTTCTTTGTTATATTATCAAACTCTCCAATAGAAATGGAATCAGTCTTTATTTGTGATCTATCCATTTACAATCAATCAAGAAGGCTCACACTACACACATTAAGAGCAAAACCATTATCTATCGGAGTACTCTTGATACTTGTGTGATGACATTGAGTAATGATCATAAAGGCATCATGTTGTTTTCGTAACTCCAAAGGAGGAAGCTCATGTTGATGAAAAGTAATGTCAAGACTATGTTTGTGAACAAGAGCAACCACATCTCTTGGAGTGGTTCCAGGAGGGACTATGATTTGTTTCAAAGTAGTTTGAATGATGTTATTATAACTTGGTGAGGTTTGAAGTAATTCCCAAAGATAAATCTTGGCACGAGTATTCTTTAATTGCTCAACAAGATCATACTCCTTTGTATGTGGGTTATAACAAGGAGCACTAGGTGGATTAAATAAGGGTAACGATGGTGGAATTATTTGTGGTGGTTGCAAGGTATTTTGTGTGTTATATGTATGAGCAACAATATCATCACTAGACTATTGTGATACATTACAGGGATGAAGGGGATGCAATGGTGGGTACGGGGTAATTTTAGGTTTATTGGAAGGATGGAGCGAATGTGAAGGTGGATAAAGGATGAGTTTTTTGTTGAACTACATGAACATCCTTAACACTATAAATATCATTACAAACCATAGCGGATGAATTAAACATGATAGTCTTGAAGAGACTCATCTATCAAAGGCAAGTCATCACTCCCAAAAGTTTGTAAGGATGAACTATCGTGTATCATAAGGGGTTTACCACAAACCTTAGCAGATGGCTTATGTGAGATGAAGTCTTCAAGGCCGTAATCTAACAAAGCAAATTCATCACGATCAAAGGGTTTGAGGGAAGGTGTTTCGGTAAGAGTTGGAGATGTTTCATTACAAGCATTAGAGGATGAAGTGAGTGAGAGGACACCCTTGATGGTTTCATCTAACTTTTCAACATCATCTCTACCAAGTGGCTTGGATGAGATGTTATTATTAATTTGAATCATATGTTTAATGGGATCGTTTGAGGCATTGTTTGACTGGTTTTGGATATTTTCTATAGTTTTTTCAATGTAAGCTGATCTAAAAGGAGTACAAAAGATATCTGAAAATGGAACTTGTAAAATTCTAAGACTATCCATAAATTCCTTGAAGAGAAATGAAATCTATGCTAAGAGAATAGAGAAAACTTGAAACTAAATAGAAAGGCACCAATAGAAAATTGAAAGCTACAATGCAAGAAATGAAAATTTGGAAATTATGCTAAAAAGGTGTAAAGGGACCGATTCGCCCTAGGTGGCGAATGAGTCCCAAGAGATGAATTTTTTAATGTTTTTCTGATTTTTTTTGTGTTTTTTTTGGTAAAATTTGAACTATGTACAATGCAATTTCATAATGTAAGGCCAGGAATAAAAAGAAATGCCCTATTTTAAGATAAAGAATGCTTTTACTAATGCAATGTTTTTAAAAAATCTAATGAAAAAGCCTACAATAATGAAGACCCAAAAAAAAATTAAAAATGTAAATCAGAGTAGTATTATTCTCAAATGTTGGGTTCACCAAAATGTGACATAGATTTTAGGACCCTAATGCTTCTCTTACACTTATAGGATTTTCCACCCAAAAGGAGAGATATTAGATCCTAAAATGCTTATGTACATTCAAATTACGACATGTGTGATATGATATGATGTAAATGAACTAAGATAAATGTAATATATTAATATAAATGAATGAAAATGAATGCAAAACTAAGATTTGTGTCTTGTTTGAAAACACAGTGTGATATGCAAATAGATAGAAATAATGAATAAAAATGCAATATTGAACTAAACAAAAGGGTTTTTCTGAGAATTTCTGCACCTGGGAAGTTGTAGAGTACTGAATCATAGATTGGAAACTTGATGAATTCTTCACTTTAGATGACTAGGACTCATTTGCCAAGGGTGGCGAATCAGTCCCAGGATAAACCTTTTTCTTAATAGAATTTGATTTCTAAGTTTCGGGGACCTGAAACAAATTCAAACTCAATTCTACATCTTAGGCGGGACTCATTCACCAAGGGTGGTGAATTAGTCCACCTTTAGGTTTCTACAAATTCAAAGTTTAGATATGCACCTTGACACCTGTACAACAAAATATGACAGAGTCTCGATTCCAGATCTCTGAAAATACCTACAAAACAACTTAAAATTGTTGATCCAATGGGGAGTTTTCCTTGGTAAAACCCCTAGATTGGTAATCAAACCTTGAATAGAGAGAAATATGCACAAACCCTAGCCTTAGATTTGTCAAAGACTAGGAAAGGATGAATCATGACAAAAACCCTATCCTATTGCTCTAGAATAGGTGATGAAAAGGTGATTAAAACGATGCAAGATCTCTACCCTAGGAACCTTACAACACACAAAAAATGGATGTGAAATGACATACAAATGCTAAATAAACACAATGCTAACCTTAATCTGAAGATAGAGTAACAATGGAAGATGGAATCAATAGGAAACCAAGTCCTTAGGCAAGATTTGGTGGCTAGTTGCACCTCTTCACCCTAGATTTCTTCATGATTCACCATAGGCATCCATCATCAACTCTTTGCAATTTTAGCTCTTGACAATATAAGTGAGCTCCAAGGCCTGCAAAAACCCTAGTTTGCTGTCCTAAAACTTCAACTCTTGCTTATGAACTTTGTTGTAGAATGCTTTTTTCTCTTGAAATGATGAAAAGTGATAAAAAAAAGTTGTGTAAAATGACTTAAAATGTGTATTTATAGCCAACAACACCTTATTTTCACATTAATTAGATCTAAGAGGCCAACATTTATCGGAAACAAGAACAAAATTTATTAAATTCCCGCTTGATTTTGAATTTTCCCTCAAAGGGGACTCATTCGCCACCCTTGGCGAATGAATCCCTTCTGGTGGGACTCATTCGCCAAGGGTGGTGAATGAGTCCCACTACTACTATTTGAGGGTGGGATGTTGGGGTGTGATGTTATTAAGTGTTGTTTTTCAGCTTTTGTGTGATTTCTCATGTGAAAAGGGCCTCTAGATCAAAATTAATAGGTCTAAGAGGCCTATAAATTCTGTTTTAAAGGGGAAATGATATGAAGGAACTCAAAAGTGGGTCTAAGTATGCATGAAATTGTCTCTTTTCTCAAGAGGGTCCAATCTTTGATGACACAACTTGGTGGTGGTCATTTACATGTGCCTTCTCTGGAACATCGACGACATTCTCGTACTGCATGGAACCATTATCACCAATATTTAGACCAATGAAGAAGTGGCCATCAAGCTTGTAACCTTCTAACCCTATTTTACATTTATCATTGTAGCCTATTAAGATGTGAATCTTGGGGTCGATGTGACAATTTTTGTAGATATCTATTTTGTCTAAAGTGTAGGATTAAATTTTTCTTTTTCAACCCATTGATTTCAGAGGTATTTTGGGGTTTACAGTGATTGTCGATGAATAATAGTTCCAATGGCAGCATGAAAACCATAAATTTTCATATGTAGCCTTCATATCTTGTCAATTTATTCATTTCAAGTGAAATTTTGAGAGATATTGTAATTGAGAGGAAAGTATAAGGTTAACACTATTTTTTTTAGACTATAGGAATCAGTCGAGCATCCATCCCCTATAAATTGCAATGTGCCTGGTAAAAAAATTTCACATGACTAGTAGCACTGGTGTGACACACCCTCTAGTACCATGGGTATAGTGGGGAGACTAGACCTCATGACCTCTTTCCTGCAATATGATGCATTAGCCAATTGAGCTAGGCCAACTAGCACAAAATTTAAGTGATATTAAGGTTCAATTTCTACACTTCTAGGTTCTCGGTGCTCAGCTCCCAAACATCTAAAACAAATTTTGTAGACAAAATTATGTGATCTTGCAAGATAGGTCACAACTTTGTAACTTTTCAACTTTGAAAAATTTTCTTTAATCTTGTTTTCCACTTTATATTCAACCTAGAAACTTGCAAGCACACATCCAAGAGGAGAAAAATTATTAATTGTTAGAGAATAAGGGTTTTCCTTGGTCAAACCCCTTTTAGGTAATTAAACCTTGTGATGAAACAATGAAATAGAAGCATGAAACATGAAACATGAAATGATGATACCTTGGATGATGTCCTATAATGTAAATCAGAAATCTAATGTGAAGTGGCCATGTATAATGCAGATCTTGATCTTGAATTGAATGTGAAACAATGCTTGCAAATGGATCTTCAATACTAGATCAACACACTAGCTCAACAACATGCTTGATGTACTATGCATTTGACATGATGATATGATCTTGAATTGTTGCAATAAAACTTCAATAATTTACCCTTAAATTCCTTTAAAATACTCTATAATTCTCTTATGAATTTACTCTTGATTGCTTAAAATCTTCTAGGTTAAAATATTTGAATTAACCTTATATTTATACTAACCTTAAGAATTAACTCTGAAATTAAAATAATCCAAGCCAACATTAGATCTAAGATTCAAAATCATTAAGATCCCACAACAAATAAATTCAAAAATTGTTGTCCTAGGTAAGGAGGACCCATTCACCCAAAGTTGTGAATAGGTCCTAGCACCATTTTCTAGGACCAAGCATTAGGGAGATGAAATATCATTAAAAAACCATCACAAATATATTAAAAAAAAGGTGTCCTAGGTAAGGAGGACCCATTCCCCCATAGTTACAAATGGGTCCTAGCCCAATGTTCTACAACTCTAACTTTTACAATTTAAATGTTATGAAATATTATTAATGAGTGTCGAGATAGATCCTTGTAAAATTCAATTCATAAGGCTTCAATTTGAATTAAAGGGCCAATTAAGCTCTAATTAACCTCAATTAATTAATAAATACCTAGATTAGTGTGAAAGTGTAAGAAAGATCTTTACAACACCCTAAATAAGTCACAATCAAGTCCATTTTATCATTAATTATTAATTCCCAGACTAAGCATGAAAAAGGTTACTTTTTTTTATGCTACATTTTTCCCCCACTTTATTTTGAGTTTTCCCCCATGACAAAATCACACTAAAGTAGACATTCAATACACTTAAGTATGAAATAATAACAAAGATACACAATCATACCCTATCAAAGACCAAGAAAAGTAGAAGAAAACATAGGATCAAGCACAACCATTCCCACACCATGTGAAATGTGGTTGCTTGTTAAACAAAAAGGATCAAGATTCAATGGTCCCACACGATGTGGAACACATCTAGGTTGTTTTTCCGTAATATGGATCAATCTTTAACAATCCAACACGATATGAAACATATCTAGGCACATCAAATGAAACATCACAGGGGATCACATTACACACATGTAATCACATAAAGAAACATGAAAAATAAAAAGACTAGTAAGGCACATGTGAGTCAACCTATAGCATATCATCTGCATCCCAATCTTAGTCTGTATAAACAGAAGGAATACAACTAGCCAAAGGGACAAAAATTAGTGTTGAACTAGGGGAAGCAAGAAGTTCAACACTCTTTTTAGGAGATTTGTCATTTAAGATCATAGAAGAGGAAAACAATGTATTCAATTCATTGTGAACTTATTCATCAATCTTTTCAATATCAGTGTCATCATCTAGATTAATCATAATGGGAAGTTTAATGAAAATTTCCATGGAATGCTCTTCTTTATGTTGCGGTGAAGGTACAGAGTCATCATGCATTACTTTAGGTAAGTTTAGATTTTGATTTTCTATGTTGTTCATGTCTTATTTGGTTTGTAGCATACGAGAAATATCATGATGTTTATGCCAACACTATCTAGCACTTTGATTTCATTTCAATCTATTGTCAATTTGTGTTTGTTTAAGAGCGGGTTTGTTAATCATAGGTTTCTTCTCTTCCTTTAAGGGAGGAATAGAAGGAACCATGGGAGGTTGTTCAACCACTTTCTCTTTATCTTTGTAAACTTGTTTGATTTTAGGAGGGACAATGGGGATTTTTTGGTTATCTCATGGTCTCTTATAAGAAATTGCAGGAGGATTTGTTATAGGTTGTTCTTGGATTTTTGGAAGGTATTTCAATTCAATCATTGTTTCGTCAAGGATAGTTGGTTTAGTAATAGGTTAAGGCATGTTTCAAACGGATAATTCTGCTATACACTTTTCCTTGAACTTTTGATAGGTTTTGAAAAAGAGGTCCTCAAAATGTTTAATAGGTTCCATAGGCTCAAGCCAAATGAAATATAATGAAATTTTTTCTCGGGAAGATGTCAAATTAAACCTAATAGGATGCACATTAATGATATCATTACTAGATGGAAACTTTAAACATTTATGCACAACGAAGGGGACAAAATTCGTGGAGTGAAGCCATGGGTAGCCTAACTTCACACAAAATTGGTCCAATTGTGGGATGATGGTGAATGAGACATTTAATGTTTTCGGTCCAAATTTTAAAAGGAGATCTATTAAGCCTATTGTAGGACAAGAAAAACCATTATGATTCTTAATCCATGCTTTCTATTTATCATATGTATCTTGATAAAGTTCATGCACAAATAGGAATTCTTTAGTGATCACATTCTCTCCATAGATGGATCTATTAATATCCCATTAGTGGGTTTGTTATTAATTCATGCGGCTATGTAAAGAGGACCATCAAGTGCATGTTTAAGTATTTCATTTTGTGAGAAAGAAATATCAAGATTCTTTTTAGTTGAGTCTTTACAAGGTCTAGCTTTGAAAAATGCTACCATTTTAATTATTACTTAATTTTCATATTTTATGTTTTCATCATCCCTGTTAATATTCATCACATCGTTCTTGGTTTCACTAGCTTTGACAAATGAAATAGTGTGATTCAGTATGGGATTGGTAAAGATTTGTAAATTTTGGTTAGGAGGGGCTATGGATTTATTACCTTGATCATTCACATCCCCAATTTAAAGTTAATTGTTTTCAATAACGTCTTGCAGAAGATGTTTAAGATGCTTACAATATTCAGTACCATGTCCATTTTATTGGTGATAATGGTAATAAGAGTTTCACCAAAAGCCTACATGCAATGGTATATTAGGATCATGTTGTTTAATAGGAGGTAAGGTAACCATATTATTTTCAATAAGCTATAACATGATATTATGAAGGGTATCAAGTAGAGGAGTGAACTCTCTATTCTTATCCCCAAAATAATTTTTCATCTTTATAGTAGTCGCTTGGTTATTGGTTTTTTGACATGGTTGAGGGGAATTTAATTGTAAAAATCCTTTATTCTGCTTCTTCAAATGTTACTAACTATTTGGAGTTGTGGATTCAGAGTTTTCAGGACAACTAGGGGGATTTTTCACATCACAACCACAAGTCATATTTTGATAATCACAAAGGATTGTACATAGTTGTGTAAAGGATGGAAATTTCAAAATTTCAATTTTGCTTTGGAGTTTATTTTGTAAGTTGGAAATAAAAATTCATTGAAGGTCGGCATTAGGAATCTTAATGTTTACTTGTGAATAAAGTGTTTGGTATCTTGCTATGAAATCATTCATTTTCTCATCATCCTTTTGTTTGCATGTCATTAAATCATCTTGGGACCCATGTGAATGGTTGTAAAAGGCATAAAAAATTTCATTGAATGAACCAATTGAACTATTTGGTAAAGAAGAGAACCAATCTAAAGTAGTATCCTTCTAGGATCTAGGAAATATCTTAGCCAAGATTTTATCTTCGTAGATAAAATCACTACACAAGGTTGTAAAATTAGAAACATTGATAATAGGATCTCATTTTCCACCATATTTCTTGAATAGGGGAACCTCCATATCTTTTGGCATTTTTTCTCTAAATATCTCTAAGGATATCAAATTGGTTTGGATGTATTGTGAAGGTTGATTGTTGTTGTTTTGTTGTAAGGTTGCAACTTTTTGTTAAAGGGATGTCATGGTTTACAAAAGATAGTTAAGGAAATCATCATTGTGATTGTAAGATGGAGGGGAATAACTTGCAGTAGTGTATGAATGTGGAGGGAAAGCTAATTGTAAGTTGGTGAAGGTAGATGGTTGAGGAGATATCAAATTCAAATGAAAAAAACCAGAATGATTCCTTGTGTAAATACCTAAGGAAGTGTTCACATTGCTAGTAGGTTGGATTGTTGTGGTAGGTTGAAATGTTGTGATAGGTTGAAAAGTAGCGGTAGGTTGAATGGTTGTGGTAGTTTGAAAGGTTGTGGTAGGTTGACTATTAGTGTTTGTAGGAATGGACATCAATATTATAGAAGATGGGATTGAAGTTCAACTTTTGATTTGAGTACATCACAAAGCATTAGTAGAACTAGTGATGGTTGGGATAGCTTTGTTAAAATTAAGCACATTGGTTGTAGGATGTGAAGTCATGGGATATGAAGTATGCAAACTATGAGCCATAGAGGGTCGATTATCAACACTATCAGAAAAAGAGCTAGGAAACCCAAGATCCATGACGAGTGAGAAATCACAGGATGACATGATCCTCAAACTATGTCTTACAATAGTATTGCTAATAGGATAGAAAGTTGTAAATATCATATAACTTTTACAAACTTAGTGTGCAAACCCAAAATGGAAAGAGGTAATGCAATGACCTAAAATTCAATTCTAAACAATACAATTTATTGATTATGTAATGCAATAGACTAAAAATGAAATGTTGTAAATGCAATTTTGAATTTTGACAATGCACTAAATGAAGAAAATTAAGATATATTTAATTAATTTAATGAAATAAAATATCAAAAATCTGAAACAAGAATGTAATAGGAACAAACTAAACCATAAAACAAAGATTTTAGATTCCAAAAAAAAAAGATCAACACCTAACCAGGGACTCACTCACCACTTGGGGTGAATGGGTCCTAGATTAGGATTTTTGAAATGTTTTTGACTGATTTTGAAGTGCTTTTTAGTGAGATTCAATTTTAGGTCTGTAATAGTAACTTTCAGTTTCAAATTTCTGCAAATGTAATATGAAATGCAAGTTGAAAAGGTGATACAATGATGAATGAAATGACCTAGTTTATATGCATTTTTTTATTATTTTCAAATGAAAATTTATGAGATCTAATTGATATGCAAGATGAATTATTTATTTTTGTATATTTTAGATTTAAAGAATGCAAAACAATGTAATTCTAAAACCTTGGATGGGATGCAAGTTTGAATGCAATGTAGGACACCCTAAATGAGATCTCGACACCCTAAATGAGATCTCATTCAATGAAAATAAATTCAAATGAATGCAATATCTAACCTAGGATGAGAATAAATTCTCAAAGATCATAAAGTTACAATGCTTAATAGGTTGAGTTCACCAAAATGAAACAAAGAAAAATAGGTGTAGGGTTTACCACCAAGGTGAGTTAACAAGATGATAAACCACTATTTTTCTTTATGGATGTTTCACTTAATTATGAGGGATAAAATACACAAATAACAATAAAAAATTAATCCTAACTATGATAACATCAATTAGGGAAGTTTTGAGAGGCTAAAATAATGTGTACCTTACTGAAAAAGTGTTGTTTTTAGGTCACTGAGGACACATTCTCCCAAAGTGGTGAAGGGGTCCCTATTAGGGTTTTTGAAACTAACTTATTGGTTCTTTTATTCAATTTTTTCACTTCCATGTACTTGGTGCTTAGCTCTTGAAAGTTTGAAAAAAATTATGGAGACAAATTTCTTTGATCTTGCAAGATAGGTGACAACTTTGCAACTTTTCAACTTTGATATTTTTTCTTGAATCTTGTTCTCCACTTTATCTTCAACCTAGAAACCTTTGAACACACATCCAAGAGGAGAAAAACTTGTTGATTGTTAGACAAGAGCAATTTTCCTTGGTCAAACCCCATTTACGTAATTAAACCATGTGATGAAATAATGAAATAGAAGCATGAATTATGAAACATGAAACAATAATAAGTTAGATAATGTCATGGAATGTAAATCAACAATCTAACATGAAGTGGCCATGTAGAATGTAGATCTTGATCTTGAATTGGATGTGAAACAATTCTTGCAAATGGATCTTCAATACTACATCAACAGACTAGCTTAACAACATGGTTGATGTACTATGCATTTGACATGATGATATGATCTTGAATTGCTGCAATAAAAATTCAATAATTTTCCCTTGAATGCCTTTGAAATGCTTTATAACTCTCTTGTGAATTTCCTCTTGATTTATTAAAATATTCTAGGTGAAACTATGTGAATTAACCTTATATTTATACTAAAATTAAGAAAATTTAACCCCAAAATTCAAATAATCCAAGCCTCCATCAGTTCTAAGATTCAAAATCATTAAGATCTTACCATAAATAAATTTAAAAATGGGTGTCCTAGGTAAGGAGGACCCATTTTCCCAAAGTGGTGCATGGGTCCTAGCACAATTTTCTAGGATCGAGCTTTGAGGAGATGAAATATCATTAAAAACCCATCACAAATATATTAAAAAATGGTGTCCTAAGTAAGGAGGACCCATTCACCCAAAGTGGTGAATGGGTTCTAGCATAGTTTTCTAGGACTCCAACTTTTCCAATTTAAATGTTATGAAATATTACTAATGAGTATCAAGATAGATCCTTAAAAAATGTAATTAATAAGGCTTAGATTTGAATTAAAGGGTCAATTAAGCTCTAATTAACATAAATTAATTAATAAAGCCATATATTAGTGTGAAAGTGTAAGAAAACACTTTACAACACCCTAAATAAGGCACAATTAAGTCTATTTTATCATTAATTATTAATTCCCAGACAAAGCGTGAAGAAGGGTTACTTTTTTCAATGCTACAATTAGTTAATATTTATATGAATCGAGGTAACATATTGTTGAATAGGACAATTGAGAGGGGGATGGGGTTGAATCATTTGTCATAGAACTAATACTTAATACTACTTAAATGATTAATCATCAAATGCCAATGTAGAAACTCAAATCCAAAAAATAAACATAGTAACACTAGAATTATGTGGAAAACCAAATAAGAAAAAAAACCATGGTGATGATTAGATCACACTATAGAGAATATCAAAACTAATTACAAGAGGCTCACAGCTAGAAATAAGGCTCACTACCAAAACAAGGACTCACTGTCTAAAACAAGGACTCACTATCCAATAGGGCTAACAACCTAGAGGGATCACTACCATAGAGATACAACAAAGAAAAAGAAGACTTGCTATAGAGAGACTACAATCCCAATGCAACAAAGGATTCCACCATAATCACTTGTAGACATGCATGAATGATAGAGTTCACCTTCTGCTCACTCTATCCAAAACTCAACATTAAGCTTTGCATTGAAATAACACACTTGCATCACACACACTCACTAAATAGAATCAATGTTGCATCTAACTGCACTTCCTCTTTTCTTTTATCACTCTTCTTCTTTGCTCTTGTATATTTCTTCACCACTAACTCATCTTGTATTTATACCATCTTCAACTTTAAAACATATCCAAAGTTAGCCATCCAAATTTGAATTCAAATTAGATCAGCACCAAATATCCTAGGGTAGAATTAGAACGAGGGTGACCCAAACACACACTTCAAGGGATGAAAAAATATCCAACATGCTTCATCAACCTTGAAAGTAGTATTTCACACAAGGTAGGCCAAACCAGTGTAAAACACATAGAGCTAGCAAGCATGATTCTTCCATTTATCAAAATTATCTTCAATCATATCAAGAAAACTTAGCTTTAGAGCTGCAATTCATAAGACTTCATCAAAGAGAAATCTAGACCAACAACATTTCTCCTAGACCTCAACTAGAAACATAGAAAACCATAGTTCACAACTAGTGAACACAAATCACACTATACAAAAAATCAACAACCAAAAATATGGATATAGCATCTTCTAACAACCATGAACAACATGTCTGAACCACACAAGCATAGGAGAAATTTTGGACTAAAACCTAGAGCACCCACTGAATTCCTATAACATATCTTCATTACAATTTTCTCAATATCCTCAACATATAGAAACAACAACAACTAGTTGATAACCAATTGACTAGTTGACATCAATGAGAACACCTTCAATCTTTCCATCCTTGCAACAATCTCCCCCTTTGACATTTATGGCAACACATGATGTGAAAAACCATCAAACACAACATACAAGCTCTGAATAGACTTTTTTGTTTGTCCTCTTTAGTAGATAATCTCTTATATGTGTCATTTCCTTTCACATGCTTCTTCTCCCATTCTTCCTCTCTTTTTTTGTTTTTGTTTTTGTTTTCACATGCTTCTTCTCCCCCTTTGACATCAATAGATAAGGAAAAAGAATATTTTACATTGATTTCTCCTTTGACATGAAAAACAAAATACACAATGAAAACACCAGTTACTACTTGCTCCCCCTAACAGGTAGCCAAAAAAACATCAATCCAAAAGAAGGATAGATCCATAGATCCACCTGAAGGATGCATCTCCATATGCATCTAGTTCAATAAAGGAGGGGAAATAACCCCTAACTTCTCTTGGAGATACTAAAAAGTATGTTTAGGAAGAGCCTTGGTGAAAATATAAACAATCTGATCCTTCATCGGAACATACTCAAGATTTACTTCATTCTCCATGACCTCTCTAAAGAAATGATACCTAATAGATATATGCTTCTTCCTATAGTACATCACCAAATTCTTTGAAATGTTAATTGCACTTGTATTATTATAGAAAATAGAAATGGGATCATCATATACCACTATGATGTCTTTCAATGTCTATTTCATCCATAGAACTTGTGTACAACAAGATGCAACAACAATATACTCAGTTTCAACAGTAGACAAGAAGAATTAATCTTTCTTTTTACTTGACCATACCACCAACCTACATCCACGAAAGAGTGTGCCACCACTTATACTTTTTATATCATCTACACATCCAGCCCAATCTACATCTATATAGGCACTAAGTGTAAAATTAGTATCTTTAGGATACCATAATCCATAATATAGAGTGTCATTCAAATATCTAAATATTCTTTTAATAGCACCAACATGCGCTTCCTTAGTATCTTCTAAAAATATAGCCACAAGATAGACAACATGCATGATATTCGGTCTAGTAGCAGACAAATATAGTAGTCCACCAATCATAGATTTGTACTTTCTTTGATCATCCTTAGGTGAATCATCATCTTTACCCAATTTGCAACAAGTCACCATAGGAGTACTTACTAGTTTGGAAACATCCATCCCAAACTTCTTCAACATCTCTCTCACATACTTAGACTATGAAATGAAAATTCCTTTCTCTATTTGATTAATCTATAGTCTAAGAAAGAAATTCATCTCCTAAAACACAAACATTTCAAATTCTTTTTGCATCTCTTTCACAAACATCTTTCACATATTTTCATTTCCTCCAAAGATAATGTAATCAAAATACACTACTACAATCAATATTTTTCCATTTTTAATCTTAAAGTACAGATTACTATCCCTTGTACCTTTGTCAAAAAATTGTTGAATAAAATACATGTCCAATCTTGCATACAAAGATCTAGGAGCTTGCTTCAATCCATATAAATATTTCTTAATCTACACACCATATCCAGTTGATTTGTCAAATGAAATCCTTCCAGTTATTCCATATAAACTTCTTCTAGCTCACCATTCAAAAATTATGACTTGACATCCATTTGATAGACCTTAAAGTCTTTATGAGAAGAAAATGACAAGAACATCCTTATAGCTTCCATTCTCGCTACCAGAGCAAAGGTTTCCTGAAAATATATACCTTCTACTTGTGAGTAACCCTTACACATAAGCCTTACTTTGTTTCTAACAAGTTCTCCATTCTCATTCAATTTATTTTTGAATGCCCACTTCAATCCAATGATGTTTTTGCCTGTCGGTCTTGGGACCAATTCCCAAGTTTTATTCTTCTCAATCTGCATAATTTTTTCTTTCATTTCTTCCTTCCAATGTTCATCTTTACAAGATTCACTTATAGTCTTTGGTTCAATCTCAGAAAGTAAACAAAGATTCACTTCAGTAGTAGCTTTGCCTCTAGTTAATACACCTTTTGTCTTATCTCCAATAATCTAATCTTTTGAATGATTCTTTTTTTCATATCTTGGCGTCTTAGGAGACATCACTGGAGGATCCTCTTCTCTTTCATTTTTTTCATTCTACTTCTCTTGCTCTTCCTTTTCCTATTATTCCACAATCTCTTCAATTCTTATGCAATCATGCTCATCAGATTCATATCCATCAATCTCAATGGAATTCTTCATTGTATCATCAACCTTGACATTTGATTTTTTTACAATCTTTCCGAGTCATTTATTGAAACATTTGTATGCCTTTCTTTTAGTAGAATATCCAATGAAAATTCCTTCATCACTTCTTGCATTAAACTTACCCAAAGTTTGTTCATCTCTTATGATATAATATTTACTTTTGAATACCTTGAAATACTTAATAGTAGGAATTCTTCCATGCCATAGCTCATAGGGAGTCTTTGGACTATTTTCTCTTGCTTGAATTCAATTTAATACATAAACAACATTATGAATAGCTTCTTTCCAAAATACTTATGGTAAACCAGCCTGAATAATCATTGATCTACCAGCTTCTTGAACTATTCTATTTTTCCTTTCAACAACTCCATTTGTTGAGGAGTTCTTAGCGTAGATAACTATCTCTTTATTCCATGCACTTTACAAAACATATTAAACTCATGGGATGTGAATTCTCCATCCCTATTAGACCTTAATCATTTTATCTTCAAGTTCACTTCATTTTCAACCATAACTTTGAATGGCTTGAATCTATCTAATGCATCTGATTTCTCTCTAAGAAATTTAACCCATGTATATCTAGAATAATCATCAATTAAAAGCATAAAGTAATTTTCACTAAGTAGGCTTCTCACTCTTGTAGGACTACAAAGATTTGTATGAACTAAATCTAGCATTAATAGGATTTGTAATTCTCGATAAATCTCTCATGGTCTAAATAACACTAATCATTTCTAAGTTATCAAAATTAATGTGACACATTCTCCTATTCCATAACCAACTTTCATTTATCTGAGTCATAAAGCATCATCCATCAACTCCCTTAAGTTGATAGATATTATCTTCAGATTTATTTCTTGTAGCAATCAATGTTTCAGATCCTTTTTAGATCTCACATATCTCATCCTTAAACACAAGATCATATAATTTTCTATGCATTTGACCAACACTCAATATATGATGCCTTAAACCCTTAACATAGTAGACGTTGTTAGTATGATGCTTTCCATCAAAACTCATTGAAACTATCCCACAAATTTTACCACCAGTATCATCTCCAAACATAATCAAGCCTCCATCATATTTTTCAAACTTAAAAAACTTACTCTTATCACTAGTCATGTTATCTTAACAACCACTATCAACTACCCAATATTTTTTCTCTTGTTTAGCATGTAGGGCAGAGACAATCATACCTTCAGTTTTCTTCTCCTCTGGAGGGCTTTCCTTTACCTATTTTTTAGAATTAGCATAAGTAGGTTCATCCTTAATCATGAAGAACAAGCTTTCATTGTCATCAGGATCTTCATATTTTGAATCCTCATCAGATATACTAGCATTCTCATTCACATAGCAAGCTATGCTAATCTTCTTTCCTTTCTTTTCTTTCTCATATCTTTGTTTATTCCTTTAAGCTCTTTTTGGATAGTTTGTAGCATAATGACCTATTTCTCAACAACTAAAAGAGTTAAAGGGGAACTTACCTTCATACTTACTAGATCATTTCCACATCCTTCTTGCAAAGTTAGCTTCTATTTCATCAAATTTTTCTTTATCCGGATCTTTAGCTTTTGTAGCTTTAAAAGAGGTATTTGATAAGCATCCATTCCTTGGATTCCTAACAACAGATCCTTAGTGTAGGTCTTATAATATACATTTTGCTCAATATTACTCACCTTCTCACTATAAGCATTAGGAAGAGTTATGAGAATATTCTTCATAATCTTGGTTTCATCTATAGGAGCACCAAGTCCTCACATTCTAGCCACTATCACATCAAATATCTATACATAAGCTTTAACATTCTCATCTTCAAACATATGTAGAATATTAAACAGTGTCTCCAAGTTCTGTAGTTTTACTTCTTTAACTCTTTCATCACATAATGTGCTCTTTCCAAGTCATCCTATACTTACTTAGCAGTCTTCAAATTCTAAACTTTAATCAACTCAGAATGTACTAGACTATTCTTTAAGATGTACTTCACCTTATTGTTTTCTTCATGTCCTTTGATCTCTTTAGGCACACTAAGACCATTAGCAAGAGGAGTGTCAGGATTTTTGTAAGCTTTCTCCACATCATATCTACAATACTCTATATATTCTTCCATCAATACTTTCTAGATACCATAATTAATTCCATCAAATCTCGGATAATCATAAATAATTTTTCTATCCATCTCGAACCTTCCACAAGTGGTTAAGCTCTTCACCAAGGAACCACACTCTGATACCAATTGTTGAATATAACAACTGAGAGGGGTTCAATCAGTTTTCATAGAATTAAACCTTTAATTCAATGACCAAAACTAATACTTAATACTGCTTAAATGATTAATCATCAAATTCCAATGCAGAAACTCAAATCCAACACATAAACACAGTAACACTAGATTTATATGGAAAACCCAATAAGGAAAAAATCCATGGTGAGGATTAGGTGACACTATAGAGAATATCAAAACTGATAACAAGAGGCTCACTTCAAGAAATAAGGACTCATTGTCCAGAACAAGGCCTCACTATCAAACAGGGATAACAACCCAAAGGGCTCACTGTCATAGAGATACAAAGAATACAAAGAAGACTTGTTATAGAGAGACTACAATCCCAATGCAACAAAGGATTACACCATATTCACTCATAGATATGCATGAATGATAGAGTTCACTTTCTTCTCACTACATCCAAAAACTCAACATTAAGCTTTCCACTGAATTGTCGCACTCACATCACACACACTCACTGAATATAATCAATGTCACATCTAACTGCACTTCCTCTTTTCTCTTATCACTCTTCTTCTTCTCTCTTGTATATTTCTTCACCACTGACTCATCTTGTATTTATACCATCTTCAACTTTGAAACATATATAAAATTTTCCATCAAAATTTGAATTCAAATTATGTCAGTGCTAGAATATCCTAGGGTGGAATTAGAATGAGGGTGACCCAAACACATGCTTGAAGGGACCCAAAAATATCTAAAACACTTCATCAACCTCATAAGTAGTATTTCATACAAGGTTAACCAAACCAATGTAAAAAAAATAGAACCATTAAGTACTAATCTTCTAGATAGCGAAATTATATTCAATCAAATCAAGACAACTCATGTTTTGAACTGCAAGTCATAAGAATTCATCAAAGAGAAATCCAAACCAACAAAATTTCTCTCAGACCTCAACCATAATCACATAAAACAACAATTCACAACTGGTGAACACAACTCACACTATACAACAAATCAACAACCAAAAATATGGATATAGAATCTTCTAACAACCATAAACAACAAGTTTGAACTGCACAAACATAGGATCAAATCTAGACCAAAACCTAGAGCAACCACAAAATACCTATAACATATCTTCATTACAATTTTCTCAATATCCTTGACATATAAAACCAACAATAACTAGTTGATAACTAGTTGACCAATTGACATCAATGAAAACACCTTCAATATTTCCCCTCTTGCAACATTTATTATAAAGTAATTTGGAATTTTGATCATCATTTTCAAATCAAAATGGTTGATGACAAGAGACAAACTTATGATTGTGGAATTTGAGCATCATTTGAGGTGGAATTTCATTTACATACAAATGATAGATAACCAATCACAAGAACACTTTGTTAATATGGAGTGTTGGAGGATATTATAGAGCTTGATTTTATATCTTTCAAGAATCTTATTTTCATGTTTAATGGTACAAGCTTATCAAAGTTGGTGAAGACAAAACTATATTTCTACACAAGATTTGATTCCATATTATCAAATACATCTAGGTTTGAAGCCACTATTGAAACTTATGTGTTTCCAAATCAACGTGACAAGATATTTCTAATTGCAAATTTATAACAACTTGGTTGGTCATTCGTGATTGATTATTATCCAAGAGGATGAAGAGTAACATTTGTTCAAGATGTAGAGGACCATGATTTACGTGAAGATATAGAAGTCCCCCTTGAAGAAATAGATGGCCAAGATGGGGATGATGAAAAATTTATTGTCAATGATGCATATGACCAAGATGAAGATCATGACGAGTTTATTGAAGTGTCTGAAGGATATGAGAAACAACATGGGCATCAAGTCCATGAAGATGATCATGAATTTATTGATTTTCATTTACCTATAGCTAAAGGTGAAGAAGACCATAAAAACTATGGTATTAATATATTTGTGGATTTAGGGCCCATTAATGATGGTGTATTTATGCAATCAGATGAGGAAATTTCATTTGAGAATGACATTGTTTGATCATCATGTTCAAGTTTTAAGATGGTTGTGACGATTTAGTACAATATAATTAACTCTTTATAGGTTAAGTATTGTGCTTTGCATTGTACACAAAATGTAATGGAAATTAAGTAATTTGAATATTTTGAGTGTTTTTTTAGTGGATGTTTGTAATGTCAATGAATATAGATTTCAATTTTTTTCAATTGGATAAGTTTTTGTTTCATTTTATTTTTATACTTCTTTAACAATTTACTTGAAAGACACTTTTGTGTTTGGAAGGTATATGCAATCAACACCTAAACAGTTTATGCAATTGACACCTATGCAAGAGAAACACGATACGAGAAAGCTAAAAAATAAATAGAAGTTGAGCATTTTTTATTTTTTTCTTATGTATTGAAACATAATAAAAATTATGTATGTTATTGTTCATGTGTTGGTGAATTTGACTTATGTTACTAATATCGCTTGCATATGTTCTCTAATTAATATTTTGTCATTTTATGTCATTATGTGTTTCTTTAAGAATGTTACTATGTGAGCTCCCAATTCTACTATGGGGGATCCATTGATCTTAAATGGTCTAATTGAAATGCTAAGGAACGGGCATGGGAAAAACATTACTATGATGGTGCATGAGGTAAGTTTGAAAATTATCTTCTATAGGTTCAATTATCTTATGTTCCATATTATATTATGTTAAGTTATGTTTTTGGAATGTAGACCATCTCTAAAGTCATTCCAACCCCTATCACACCCTTTAGTACATATATTATTATACTAGCGGTAAGATTTGATCTAGATTCTTGTGCATTTAATTAGGGTGATCCCACAAAGCTGGTTTACAATTTCTGGGAGATTCTGATTTTTGCTGAAATCACATATTTTTAGAAAATATAATGATTTAGCCTTAAAAATTTCCTTTTAAATAATTCCAATCAAATATGGTTGATCAAACTACCTTATATCAAACCCCCTTGGATAGTACCCTACTAGTTTTAAACCATACCTATACATAGTCTCCTTTACACCTATCAAAATGTTGATAAAAAACCACTTTTGATCTACCTTTTGGGGGATAAAATGAATTCATTTAAAATTTATTTTTTTGTATGTAGTCCTTATTATAAGCTTCCAAAAAAGTATAATTTTAAACAAATTTAATTTAATTATTATATTTATTTTTTTATTTCTTATGAATGTAGGTTTTTCTTTGAAAATCAAGCTCTTTGTTCTGCACATGTGGAAAAATAGAAGATTATCAAAAAAATTTGAAAAATATGAGTGCACTAGATATTGAAGTCCTTTATCCAACAAAAAATATTGAATTTTGATACATACAAAAAAAGTTGTGTTATACAGTCCTATGTCTGAATTGTAATTGGTTTGACTTCAAAACTTGATTAAGAAAAAAATATTCAATAAAACACTATGAAAACCAATTGGAAGCACTAGATATCATAGTTACTTTTCTAAATTAAAAAAAAATAAAAAATTTATCCTTCATGGAAAAAAAATTGTGTGTTATACGGTGAGAGCCACTCCTTAAAAATGGTGTTCACTGAAAAAACTAGTTTTCAAAGGAGATGGAAAAAGAAGTGCAATCTGATTCCAAATTTTTTGAAAAAAATATAATTTGGAATCTACAGAAAAAATTCCACAAATCACTAGTTTGCATCATCTTCAAATTCCTCATGTTTTAGTTGTTATAGGTGTCCGAAAGTGAAGATTTAGTTAGAAAAAAATAGTTTAGTGCCCAGTTTGGCCAAAATTTGTAAACCAGTATTGTGGGATCATCCATTAACTTATTTCACCATTTATATTCTTTTAGTATTTGTGTTTTTTCCACAAATCATTTCTAGAGTAATTCAACTGGGAATGCATCTTGTTTGTATGCAAGATCCAATTATGCCATCTAGTAACCCAATGTTATGCAAAAGCTAAGATTGAATCATATGTTTGTGTGGGTTTGATTATATTATTTCCCCTATTATACCACTTTAATATTTATATTTGTGCCTTGGAGGATGTTCCAAGAAGATGTGTCATTCCTTCTACATATAGACCAAAAACACCTATCACAAGAGTGGCACCAATCACAATACCTCATAGCATGGCCTCTACATCAAACATGGATGCTCCTAGTATCTCTATTGAAATGGACATCCATGCCCTTGTTAGAGTACATCACAAATAAGTAATCCATCAAGTCTAGGTTCAGTAAGAATTCTCCCACCAACACGTGAACAAGTTTTTTCAAGGAGTCTTATAGAATCACAATCAAGAATATTAAGGCTCTTACCAAAAACTCATTAAAATTTTGAAATTAGGAAAGAAATGCTTAAACAAATTGAGTTATGGGAGAGGAAATTGTTGGGGAGTGTAGAGATTACTTCAAATGAAGAAGTAAAATTATTTGGAAATATTATCATATTTTTCTTTTTTAGTTCATATTTTACTTTTATTACTGTAATAGCACATTTACTGGTAAAAGAATCATTGATGATTACATGGTTGCTTGATGATTACATGGCTGCTTTGTGATGCTAAAATGTGATTACATGGTTGCTTGATGATCTCATTGTAAATATAGGAAATAAATGGCAAAGTGACTGATGTACCTATAGGGGCATCTACCTCAACCCCTAAGACTAAAAAAATATCCTCATTGACTACAAAAGGAACACAAGAAGTTACAATCTTGCTCACCTCAGAAGGAAATGTCTTGAAGGATGAAATTGGGTTAAAATTCTTTCACTTTATTTTTCATCATCTAGAACAATTATTTGGAAATACAATTCAAATGGATTGGAGGAAACAAGCTAATGCTAATAAAGATGAACTCTTTAAAGATGTCAAAATAGCATTTGAAAATCTTGGTTTTAATAAGGAATTTTTTCTAGATATTGCACAAAAATACATTCACTCTAAATAAGACAATTTAAGGTTGAAGTTGACAAAATACTTGAGATGTCCACGCCCAACTTGGATCACAGACCAAGTGACATGGGATGAACTTATGAAAGATTCCCAGTTTAAGAGGAAGACCAAAAATAATCCAAAGTATAGCCCATCTAGACAAGGAGGATCTAAAGGATGCCTTCGAGATACAACAAAAGTTACCCAAGCTAGGGTGTCAAGTATTGGATCCCATAAATTAGGATCTAGTGGGTACAATAGCATTTGTGGTGGCTTGTTGAATGAATATTTCCATCTACTATATTATCTATTTCATTAAAAAAGACATGACATACTTGTAAGTTAATTTTATCTTATGAGTCATTATACCTTATAAATTGGTTTATATTTTTTAATTTATGTTCACCAATTTCAAAATGAAGCTTTAGAGGAGGACCTAAAATATGCTTTACTACATGGTTCCCAAGGCCTTCAACAACATATGCTAGATCGAAGGGAGAAATTAGTCACTGGTCATGAATCAGAGGTAAGTTATTTTGATGAGGGCCACAACCCTCAAAACCAATAGAAATTAGAACAATAGATACCAACACAGAAGATGCAAGACATAAAAGTGACTAACTTTCAATTATTTTTAGAAAATAAAATTATAGATTCAAAGCTTACATGATACAGTTTCATAGGCTTGATTCACTACAACAAAATCAATTCTAAAAAGAAAATATACTATTTGGAGCCACAATCTGCACTATCAAGGCCCCCTTCAACAACCCCCACTTAACGCTTTGTATTTTCCCCAATAACCACCCTAGAATGTTCTAGAAAGTTCAAATTTCTCCTTTTGTTTTGGTGCCAAAACTCCCACCATTTGATTTCTGGCCTAGCAAGAATTTTTTATGAAATTCACATTTTAGAAGACCAACTTTGTAGGGCCATAACTTTTGATCCAGGTGTCTGATTTTCTATTATTTCATATTGTTGTAAATATCTCAACGAGCTCTATAATGCATGAACCTATCGTAGGTCAGTTTGGCCACTTTTTGAGCTGTTTCACGGCCTCTAAAATTTTATATCTAAATTTTAAGTTGCATTGGAGAAATTTCTCAGGATGGAAAATTTAATTTCTCCCAAACCATGCAGGGTATTGAGGTGATTTTTTCGTGACTGGAAATTTTTATCAACTTTTCTCCTTGGGGTAAATTTTCACATCCATACGAGCCCATTTAGGCCAACTTACTTAAAAATAGTAAGTTCTTTTTTTCACTATTTTTAATGTGTGATAGTCTTATACCCCCTAAGTTCAATCATGGGACTCAAAAAAAGTAAAGAAAATAAAGAAAACATTTTTTTTGGGTGATACAAGATATCCCTACATTACTAGATGTTCCTGCATTAGACACCGAGGGTAATTTGAAAAGTGACCCTGTCACTTCTCAGGAGTTAGAGGGAAACCAAGATGGTTAACCTTGGCCTCAGATAACCATGATGAATCTTCAGTAGGCCTTCCTCTCAATTTCACCAAGTACTCTATATATTGCATGTTTCTTGTGCTTCTACCCACATGACTATCCAAGATTTCTTCTATCTCTTCCTTCTCTGAAGTAGGTGCTAGAATTTTCTATTGTTCCTTTATAGAACCCTCCACTATATCACCTTCATGATACTCTGTCAAATCAGCAATGTTGAACACAAGGGCAATGTTTATTCCACTAGGAAACTCTACCTCATAAGCATTTCCTAAATCATGCTTCTTCAGGATCTTGCATGGTCCAAACTTCATCTTTAACTTGTTGTATGTACCAATTCGAAACTATTCCTTTTGTAAATGAACCATGACTTCATCTACTACTTAGAACTCCTTATACCTCCTTTTATGATCTTCCTGAGCCTTATATTGTGATTTCATTTTATTGATATGTTTCTTCAACTCTTCGTGCAAATTCTTCAGGTGCTCAAAAAAATATTCAACCTTAGTACTACTCTTCTCCCCCTTATCCATCTTTCTCAATTCAAAAGAAATTCTTGGATTACTCCCATATATAATCTGGAATGGTGATTTACAAGTTCTCCTATTGAAAAAGTTGTTGTAAGAAAATTCCACCTATGGTATAATCAAATTCCATCCCTTGGGCTTGTCTCCAACTAAGCATCTTAGCAGGTTTTCCAAACTTTTATTCACCACCTCTATTTGTCCATCAGTTTGTTGATGGTGTACAAAACTAAACTTCAAATCTATCTTCAACTTCTTCCATAATGTCCTCCAAGAATAACCAAAAAAATTGGTATTTCTCTCTAAAACTATACTCTTTGGTAGACCATCTGGTCTCACCACCTCTTTGAAAAAAAACTCTGCAACATGAACATCACTGGTCTTATGACACCGAATGAAATATGACATCTTTGAAAATCTACCCACCACCACAAATATGCAATCATTCCCTCTCTATGTCCTTGGAAATCCAAGAACAAAATCCATGCTAATATCCTCCCATGGCCTCTTAGGTATAGGTAATGGCTGATACAATCTAGTATTCTAACTTGTTCCTTTTACCATCTAACATACTCTACAACTTTGTACAAACTTCTTCACATCTTGTTTTAACTGTGGCCTATAATAATTCTCACTAATAAGAGCAATGGTCTTATCTCGACCAAAATTTCCAGCCAATCCTCCACTATGCTTCTCCTTAATTAGATTCTCTCTCATAGAACTCCTTGGGATGCACAATTGGCTTCCTTTAAACAATAGCCCATCTTGGATTAAGAAATCCCACCATCTTTTCCTATCCAATGTAACAAGTTCAAAACAAGCTTTCCAAGCTTCTGCAAAGTCTAGATCTTCAAGATACAAACTCTTGAGTTCATTGAACCCAACAACCTCTATATTCATTTCTATCAAAAAAAAATTCTTTCTAATCAAGGCACCTGCAACTCTGTTTGACCTTCCACACCTGTGCTTCAAAATAAAAGTATAACTCTACAAAACTCAAGCCATTTTAAGTGCCTTTGATTCAACTTTCTTTGACTAAATTGAGATATTGTAAACCCTGGTGATCAGTATATAAAACAAATTCTTTTGGAAACAAATAGTGCCTCCATTTATTCAAAGCTTGAACTATAGCATAAAACTCTTGATCATAGACATAATATTTATTCTTAGCATCATTTAACTTCTTACTAAAATTGGCAGCAGACTTACCTTCTTGACTCAAAACAACTCTTATGGCAGTTCCACTAGCATCACAATCTACCTAAAAGACCTTATTGAAATCTAGAAGGTCCAAAACAGGTTGCTTTGTAAATTTATTCTTCAACATGTCAAAAATTTTAGTTGATCATGTGGTCCACTTAAAGTCTTTTATATCCCCTCTCATCACTTTAGTTAAAGGTGCACAAATACTACATAAATTCTTAATAAACTTTATGTAAAAACTCACTAGACTATGAAATGATCTTACCTCTGTAACACTCCTCGGGGTAGGCCATTCAATGATAGCTCTCACCTTCTATGGATCCATTTTAAGACCCTTTGCTGAGACAAAAAATCCTAGATGCACCAACTCCCTTTACTCAAAACTAATTTTTTTCAAATTAATCAACTTCTCCTCCCTTAGCTTCTCAAAAACTTTTCATATATGCATCAGGTGCTCCTCCAATGTCTTACTAAAAAAAAATATATAATCCAAATAAACAATAACAAATTTTAATAAAAATTATTTTAATACCTCATTCATAAGCCTCATAAATGTGTTTGATGAATTGGTTAGCCCAAAAGGCATGACTAACCACTCATACAAACCCTCCTTGGTTTTAAGGGTTGTCTTCCATTCATCTCCTTCTCTAATACAGGTCTGGTGAATCTTCATGAAGTACTTAGCTCCACTCAAAAAATCCATAATGTCATCCATCCTTGGCAAAGGGAATATATACTTGATGGTGATCATTCTTATGGCTTTAGAATATGTACACATTCGCCATTCTCCATCCTTCTTGGGTGCTAGTACTGCAAGTACTGCACATGGACTCAAACTCTATCATATCAATCCCTTCCACAACAACTCTTGCACTTGTCTATTCAACTCTTTACTCTCTGTTGGAGTCATACGATGAGCTTCCTTATTCAGAAAATTGGCTCCAGGAATTAGGTACATCTGATGACTAATCTTTCTTATTGGAGGTAGACCTTTAGGTACATTATCAGAAACAATTGCTTGAAACTCATTCAAAAAAATTGAAACCTCTATAGGTACCTCAATAGTATCTCTTTATCAACTCTAGGGATCAATGCAAAACACATATATTCATGCTTCATAGCTTCTAGAAAATTTCTTCCATCAACCAAACAAATTGTTACATTATTGAATACCTTTTCCTCTTCCTCTTTCAAGGGCTTCAACTTATGACAAACTCCATCATTTTTCAAAGAATAGGTGTTGGCATGTGCATCATGTATTTCTCATCAATCAAACTGCCACATTCTACCTAACATATGACAAACATCCATAGGAATAATATCACTAAATACCTCATCATGGTAATTTCCAATCTTGAACTTTACCAAACATTGTTTATTTACCAAGGTTTTATGGTCCTTTTGCAACCAAGCAATCCGATATGGGTATGGATGCCTTCTTCTCTCCAACTGCAACTTACTAGTTAACCATTTCTTCTAAAACAAGGTTATTAGTACTACCTCCATCAATAATAACATTGCAAAATTTACCTTCACACTTACATTTGGTGTGAAAAAAAATATTCCTTTGAATTGGCTCCTTCTCCTCATTTAGTAAGGCTCTTCTAGTAACAAGAACCTCTCCTCTTTCTATATCCTCAGAATGTGAAGACTCAATATCTTCATCAACATGTGCAACTCGTGCATTACCCTCAGGTCTTTTATTTGTCCTTCCCTGATGTTGAGGAAACTCATAGGATCTATTTCCTTCTTCTCCACACTAGAAACAAGTTCCACATAAGCCTCCCCTTCCCAGTCCTTGTCTAGATCTTCCCCTTCCTCTATGGTCTCCATTATTCTAATCACAATGATGAAAGGTGTTATCTCCTTTTTGGTTCTGGCTACTACAAGAGCCTTCACCCCATTTAAACATCCATATGACCATCCACCAATCTTTCCTCCATAGCCTCCACCTTGTTGTTTGTTCTCAAACCTCTTTTTCAATCATTCTTCAACCTTTAGAGAAAACTGATAAGCATCCTCAACGGTGGTCTTTCTTACCAGTGCCAGGGCGGGTGCATGAATTTGGGTAGCAATTTTGTGGCCACTTTTTTTAAAAATATTGAAAGCTCATAGTGCTAGCATGTTATAATGCGCTCGCGTTATTTCACGTTAAAATCAAAAGAAAAAATGAAAGTTATGTTCCTTGGAATACCAACCCAAAGGATTGGAGGGCATTCCCAACGACTAGAGATGTGTTTTTTGCAAATTCTACATTTTCTCACATAATCAGGTTCGTGCTCACTATCAGGATTGCATCTGGTTCAATATCAACAAAATAGAACACATGGGTAATGTTAGGTTCTCTCTTAGCTATCCAACGATGTAATATTTTTCACTTTCTGACAATGTTAAGCCTTTCATCCATAATTTATTTTGTTTGTATGTCTCTTTTTTTCCAAAAAGCAATGTTCAGTGTTTTTTTGTTACAAATTAACAGTTCATCAAAATTTCAAATAAATTACATTATTAGAAACTAGACTCCATTCTACAAATTTTATTAAAAAAAAGAAACAAAAAGATCAATTGTTTTCAAAAAAATTTATGGGGAGCACGGCCAAAATTCTGCTTTTCAGGAAGTGCCCACTTAGAAATTAGTAAAACATCAAATATTCATTAAAAAATTATCAAAAAAATTGTGCATCAACTAGATACTATTAGCTAACTTCTGACTGGAGTGATTTTAAAAATACTACAAAAAAGTTCACCATGCTAGGGTCGTACAAGAGTTGCTATGTTATGTTTTTTTGACGAAAACAACACTAGTTTGTGTACATCCCTCTTTTGAACCCCTTAATCTCAACCATTTTCAAAATAAATTAGTAGTTTAGAAAGTAGACTTGGAGCACTTCGATCCTTGTTTTTGTTCCATCTCAAAATTTTGAGTGTAGCTATCCTCAATTTCACGTCCAAGGTCAGTATTTCCTGATTTTAGAAAAAAAGTGGCCACTTAAGCCCCCTTTTTGGGAACCATCTTGGTGCACTTACCCGCCAATTATTCCTCTATGCTTGGATTCAACCCATTAATATAACGAGCAACTTTCTCTTTATTTTCCTCATGATGTCTTGTCTGAATTAGGACCTTGTGAAATTCTTCTATGTATTCTTTCACCGTCCTTGTCCCTTGCCTCAACCTCTACATCTTCTTAAGCAGCTCCAATTTGTAATCAACTGGAATAAATTGTTTCTTCAATTTTGACACCATTTTGTCCCATATGGAAATTTAATCTTTTCCTTGTCTTCCTCTTTCTAACTGGACCTATTTCCACCATATACTGGCATGACCTTTCAATTTTTTCTTTGCAAACCTCACCCTATGAGGTTCTTCAATCTCCTCAAACTCAAAAAATTCCTCCTTGTCATTGATCCAATCAATCAATTCTTTAGGATTCAGATTTCCCCTAAAAGTTGAAACCTCCATTTTAGGTCTCTTCCCAATGCTTGAGATCACTCGCAATAATATTCATTCTCCAGGATCCATTAGATCCTGCTCTTCCTCTTCCATTTCTTCTTCTGTTTCATCTTCATTTTCATCTCTGTCTCGTTGGACATCTCTTCTTTGAACCTCTTGTTGCAAGGTTTCTAATTTCCTTCTAAGGGCTCTTGATTTCATCTCTTGGTGGATCTCTCCCTCCATGACCTTGACCTTTATCTTTGCCATACTAGGAAATTCTTGGAGGTATCTTGAACTCAACCCACACTCATAGGTCCTATTGCAACTGCCTCACGTTTAATGCTCTATTACAGGCTCATGAACTCCTTCTTTGATACCACTTGATGAGGGCCACAGCCCCCAAAACCCACAAAAAACACAACAACAAATACCAACATAGAAGATGCGAGATAGAAAAATAACTCACTTTTAGTTATTTTTAGAAAATGAAATTATAGATTTAAAGCTTACATGCTACAGCCTCATGGGCTTGATTCATTACAACAAAATCAATTATGAAAAGAAAATCTACTATTTGGAGCCAATATCTACACTATCAGTGCCCCCTTCAACAACCCCCACTTACCCATTTTGATTTTCCCCAATAACCACCCTAGAATGTTCTAGAAAGTTCAAATTTCCCCTTTTGGTTTGGCACCAAAAGTTCGGCTGTTTGATTTTTGGCATAGGAAGATTTTTTTATGAAATTTGGTTTTTAGAGGACTAACTTAGCAGGGCCATAACTTTTGATCTAGGTGTCTGATTTGCTATTATTGCATATCATTGGAAAGCTCTCGACGAGCTCTACTACACAAAAACCTATTGTAGGTTAGTTTGACCACTTTTTGAGATGATTTAGGGCCTCTAAAGTTTTATATCTGAATTTGAAGCTACATTGGAGAAATTTCTCAGGACGAAAACTTTAATTTCTCCCAAATCGTGCTAGGTATTGAGGTGATTCTTTCGGGGCCAGAATTTTTTTTCACCTGTACTCCTTGGGGTAAATTTTTACATCCATACAAGCCTCGTTTAGGCCGACTTACTAAAAATAGTATGTTCCCATTTTCCACTATTTTTGATGTGTGACAGTCTTATACCCCCTAAGTGCCATCATGAGACTCAAAACAATTGAAGAAAATAAAGAAAACATTTTTTTTTGGGTGATGCAAGATTTCCCTACACCGTTGGATGCTCCTGCATCATATTTGCATGATGGGCTATAATAAAATTTCATATTTTTCCTTCCTTTCCATTGTAAAGAAAATAATAGTAGCACAACTCTGCCATTTTTATCATATTGTCTCTAGAGAGACAATAGTTGGGATTAAAGATATATTGTCTTTAGAGGGATAATATGTCTTTAATCCCAACTATTGTCTCTAAAGAGACAAAAATATTTTTGTTTCATATTGTATTTATAGAGATAATTTTGTAAGACAATAATTTGAGACACTCACTTAAAGATAATATTTAAGACAATACACAATTTTTTTTGTCCCAAAATAAGATAATTTACTCAAAAATTATCTCAAAAATTGTCTTAACCCCCCCCTCCCCCATGTAGTAGTGCACATGTCATATGATTTGAGCATCCACTCTTAATGATCTAGTAATTTTTCTCCTCTCTAGGATGAAAAACAGTCAACATAGTACCTTCAATGTTATGACTTGTTTCTAGAGCACTTTCCTTCACACATCTTTCAAGATTATTAGAATTAGTTCCAACATTTAAATCCATGAACAGGAATTCATCAGTTCCTTCATCTAGATAATCTGATTCTTCATCATTAGATATGCCAATATCTTTTTCAAAATAATAACTCTTCTAGACAAATTCACCCTTATACTCATTTTTTTGGTCATTAGTAACTTTGATTGGAAATTTATATGCATAATGACCTATCGTTCCACAATTGAAACATTTGAAAGGTAGCTTACCTTTGTATTTTCTAGTACCCTTTTTCAATCTCCTCATAAAGTTCGCTTCCACCTCATCAAGATCATCTAGATTTGGTCCATCATCCTTTTCAACTTTATAGACATTAAAAACAATTTATTTGTTTGTAGTATCTTAAACAAACTCTCTCATTTAAAAATAAATAAATCACCAAACATCTGATCTCTAGAATAATTATCCAAATTTTGAGCTTCCTTAATAACATAAAATTTATGACTATAAGCTTTAGGTAGAGTTCTTAATACCTTTTTCACCACTTCACTTTCATCCATCTTTCCATCAAGACCATTGACAACATTAAAAAATTCATCAACTATGAGCATGCAAGTAGTAATATCTTCATCTTCACAAATCTTTAGGGTTTCAAATTTTGCTTTATAGATCCACATCTTTGCTTGTTTGGCCTTGTCATCTCCTTCATAGATTCCTTCTAACTTTGTCTAGATATCTTTAGAAGACTTGTAGCTCATAACCTTCACAAGTTTTGAATCAATAAGACCACTCAAGATTGCATTCCTAGATTTTCCATTGTTCTCATATGCCTTGATCTCATCATCAGTTGATGTTCCATTTCCAAGCATAGTATAACCTATTTTAATAGACTTCCAAACACCAAATCCAAGAGAAACCAACAAGGAATCCATCCTATCCTTCTAGTAGGTAAAATTGTTTCATCAAACAAGGGAGATTCAACACTTTTCCTATATGCAATCTTGATCTACCTCATGCGGTTAAGCTTCTTCCTAGGAACCATAGCTTTGATACCAATTATTATATGCATAAGATAATTGAGAGGGGGGTGAATTAGCTATGTACATTTCAAACATCAAAAACCCTCATTAACATTCAGATCTACATTATCCCTTAAACCGTTATCCAAAATTAAACCCTTAACATGCATCAACAAAATGTAAACATGTAAAGAAATAATACAAGAACATCAAACACATAAGAACACCAAATTTATATGGAAAAACCAACAAGGGAAAAACCAAGGCGAGGATTATCTCACTAATATATGAATTGCAACATTGAATACAATAAGGCTCATTTCCAAGGGCTCACTACCTAAAAAGATAAAGAAAGGCTCATTGTCGATGGCTCACTACCAAAGGAATCAAAATCCAAAAAAGAGAAGAATATAAGAAGAGGTAGCTCACTGTCAATTTAAACTGCTAACAATGCATCTCTCATATGTTGAAGGTAAAATTCCATTAAAGAACAAACATCTCATCACACTGACTAAAATGTTGACACCTTTTTCTCACTGCATTAGAAAGTAATAGGAATTAAGGCTCACACTAAAATCAACACACTCCTCTTAATTCACACAAAAATTCACCTTGAATTTATACCATCCACAACCTAAAACAATCTCAATTAGGTTGACCTTAAGGAAATGTATATACCTCAACATTGCAACACCAAATATGTTGGCACCTAACACTTCCATAATATAAAGCATTGAATAAAAAATGCCACTACTTAATTGGGACCCAAACTTACATAACCACACCTCTCAACATTTCCTCAAACAACAATTATTCTCCACAATTAGTGCTAGAACACCAATTTGTCCAAACTTACAATAACACTAACAAGTGACTCCAAATACACCTCTCGATGTCCAAAAAAATATCGCAAGCCATACAACAACACTCTACAATATCCATTCAATATCTCATAATATTCCAACATCATCAAAATATATTGTAGAACTACTACAACCACTTGAAACTCAAAAACACCTTCATTCTGTGCAAACAAACATACTAGCACAAACATCCAACACACCAAACAATTATGTAGAACATCTTAGGACCTGAAACTTCAAGGGAAGGTAGATACAAACATTATAAGCATGTTCCCTTATTTGCAACATCAGAACTTTCACTATAGAGAAATGTAAAGCAATCTCATTTCTCCCATACATCCTGTTTCATCATAAAGACATACTGTCAGACACATCTTTCACTACATTGTGATCTAGAACCTCAAGCTTTTGATATGAAACCTTTGAACACCTCTGATCATCATGTCCAAATTGCATGGGCATATCTTCAAGCATGAAGAAATGTGGAGCAAAACACTGAACACCACTCTGTCACATTGAACTGTCTTTTATTCAAATTTTCTCAAAAGCACTTGAAAACTAAGTGAACAAACTTCATCTCAAACATTACTATCATCTTTTTAACACATCTACAATATGCAACACTACAACAATCTACCCAAATAGAAGTCAGACCAACAACCTCTGCAATTATTAATGATAACACCAACACATGTTGACATCAATACAAACAACTCCAAACTTCAAAGAACTTCAATGCTAAGGTTGGCATCATCAAATCCAATAGTATTCCAACACTCTCTTCATATAAGGTGTTGAAATCAATGACAACACCCAACCAAATCACAAACAACTCAAGCTTCCAAATGTCCAACATTATGAATATGTTATCTAATGCAATATTATATTTTCCTTCTTAATACAACAACCTAGGGTTAATTTATCTATCTTAATTAATCTAGATCTCATACCTATATTTTATTACCAAAATTGTGTTCCATTAAAAAGGCTATAGTTTGTGTTGTGTAAGAAAACATAATAATTATCTAGTGAAAGAGGTATAAATTAAATAATATTAATAAGGAAAGATTAATAAAAATAATTATTGTAATAAATGAGTTGTATAATAACATACAATAGGACCTAACCCATGAGAAGTGTTATGAACCTAGAGATTGATAAATGGAATGGAGGGTATACTACAAACATGTGAATACTAAATGAGTTCTAATTTATCCTCTATGAATGAATAAAGGATTAAGGAAATTAAAAATAAAAAATACTAATGGAAAAAGGAGACAATAAGAGATTAAGATAATTTTCTCAAAAATTGAGATGGATTTTAAGAAGCACATTGAGGAAGAAAGAATATTAAAATAAAATGAATCTAAAGAAAAAAAATATCATAAAAGGATATTTTCCAATAACAATGAAACATTTGAAGAAATATCCATTCTTTTTAAAAGAGAAAATGTAATTCTTTACCATAATAGTAAATGAAATAAAGTAATAGCCAATAGTGGCATGGTGTGATGGTTAAGTTGTTTTGTTGTTCTTGCCATAAATGTTCAAACCCCATTGGGGTGTTATTGTTGAGTGTTTATGTTGGGGACGAGGTCCCCCATTTGTGACATCATTGATTCATAGCTCCAGATCAAAAGTGTTTACCCCCCCCACCCCCCTCCCCCCCCCCTTTCCCAAAAAAATGAAATCCAGTAATATGATGAATCTAAGGATTCAGTAGATATAGGGATTGGAAGCCATGATTCTTAGTCAAGGCATAGAAGTAGGGGTGATCCATATTTGAAACCAAATCTACCAAACATTGAGGTCACAACTAATCAAGGATTTGATTTGATGGCTTAGTAATCTCAAATTGAAAAATAAAACCTATTAATTTGACGAAATAATACTTAGATAACATATTGAGTAAATTTTTTTATTTAAAAAAAAAAGAGATGACGATGAAAAACTTAAATTTCAATAAGGAGAAAGAAAAAGAAAAAATTAGGATCAAGGGAAGAGAAAAGAAGAAATTCAGGAGTAAAATAGAATAGTATATAGGCGATGTAATAGATATTACTTTTAAGTATATGTGATGTATATGTATATATGCTTGTAGTACAAAATCTATGTATTAAATGAAAGCTTACTGAAAGCTTGCCCATTTAGATCTTACTAAAAGCTGGTGTGAAACGTTTCTGGCAGAGATAAGCTAACACTGGTACGTGAAAACCTGGCCCCTCAACAGCTTTTCATCTCAACAATGCACCAAATTTGGCTATATCGGTTGAATGTTCCGCTACAATCCGCTATTCTTGAGTTGTTCTTCCTTCGCATAAGACAACATGTATTTGATTTGTGTACTCTATACAGGAGGATAGTGCATAGTGCACACTTATCCTTTTTTTCTATTTTATATTAATTTGTGATGTATGATTTTTTAGATAATTTAGTTTTTATATATATTATTTTTAAGTCTGAATTTAAATGTGATATATAATAATTTTTAGTTCAAAATTTGCATGGTTCAATATATATAAAAATAAAGTGTATTAGATTTGTGTTGGATAGGATTACAATTATATTTGTGACAACATAAAAATGGTCTATTTTATATTTTTTTAAGTAGGAGAATCAAAATGAACATTTTTTCATATTTTTTAATATTTATTAATTATAAGAAAAATGTAGTTAAGAATTTAAAGATGTAAAATAATGAATTTTACAATTTTCCTTTAGATTCAAGTTATAATCTTCTAATTAAAAAATAAATAAAAAATATCTTTTCAAAAAATAAAAATTCTATCAAGTTTTAGTTTTTAGTGAGTGATATTATTCTATAACATATAAATGTTCACTACAAATCATTCTTTTTTATGATTTATTGGAATTAGTTACTTAATTCTAATTCTAGTAGATAGAATATTTCCTAACTTTTTATTAAATTTTTATCATTAGTATTTTAATTTGTTCTAATGAAAAAATCAAACCTATATTATTTTGCAACATTTTTCTCTTAGCATCCATATTAAAAAAAGTTATTTTCCATTGAAAAAGGAACATCTACCCATAATATATGGCATTTTTTAAATTTTTTATAGCAATGCTAATTCTTTTTCTTTGTTTCTTGAATCTAGGTCATTGTTTTTAATAATAAACCTACACTCGTACTAAAATCTATAAGAATATAATATGAAAAAATAAAATACATGATATTTTTTTTTGTAAAACTTATACTAAGGGCTACATACTTAAAAACTGATATTTTTGAACCACTTCATTTGATATCTCAAAATGGTGAAGTAAAATTATTTTCTGACAACATTTTGATAGGATTGGAGAAGATTCCATAAAGGTTTTGTCTAAGCCTAGTGGGTTTCATCCAAAGAGGCTTGACTTAATCCCCTTTAGTCAAATTCCCTCTATATGGAACCCCGCTATAATTAAATCATTAATCTTTCATAAATATGTGATTCCAATTAAAAATTGGGATCTTATACTAAGGGCTACATACTTAAAAACTAGTATTTTTGAACCACCTCATTTGATATCTCAAAATGGTGAAGCAAAATTATTATTTTTCAACATTTTGATAGGATTAGGGAAGATTCCATAAAGGTTTGGTTTAAGCCTAGTGGGTTTTATCCAAGGAGGCTTGACCTAATCCCCTATAATCAAATTCCCTCTATATGGAACCCCACTAGAATTAAATCATTAATCTTTCACAAATATGTGGTTCCAATTAAAAATTGGGATGTCCGTAAAATGAGATACACTATTGTGCTATAACCTATAAACTGAAAGAATTTGTAAATATGAAGATTTAAAACAAGCATTGTAGATAAGAGTAGGTTTGCATAAAGTCTAAAAAATATATTAGGTAAGCTACGCATACATATAAAGGCATTAAGAAGGAACTTGACCTCCATGAAATGAGGATAAGACTCCTCCCTATTGGAGTGGTGATGATTTTCCTACCAAAAAAGTAGCGAGAGGTGTCGAAAGTGATTCAACACATTTAAAGACACCTAACTACCATTGAAACCTCACATGTGTGAGTGTCATGCATGCCTAAGTAATCTTAAAGTTTGTGTGTATGCAAAAAAATGAAATATTTAGAATAGCACCCCACCTTAAGCATAACTTAGGTGGGCATAAATGAAATGGGTCTAGGTGTAATGCCCACTATGACAACCCTAGAGAATGTTACAAACATAACAGAAGCGAACATTTTTTTTTTTTACATGAAATTAAACAAGTAAAGTAACTACACTTACACAAACATTCTCTAAGGTGCATGACGACGCTATTTATAATAACATTACTAACAAAAGTAACTAAACATAACATAAGATTAATACTCGTGAATTAAAGATCATACATCTATCAACATTAAAATATCACATAAAATGTAAAGTACAATAATGATCCATTCATACATAGCGTCCATTCAATATTACAATTACATCACTCATTTCCAAATGAGATAGTTTATACAAAAGTGTTACAATTACACAGTACAAAGATTCTCCTCGAATAGAATTAAGGAGTGATACAATTACAAATTACAAGGTATCCAACAAATACAAGAGAGAACATGATAGAATTACAAATTCAAAGGTACACATGAGCTTTCCAATCATGAAATACTCATCATCATGAACAAGAGTTGGGGACCCAATGGTGTAAGGTGCACATTCCACCCAACCATGTGGTACCCGGAGGACCAACCCCCATGCTAGGAGACAGTAAAAGAGCTTCCTAGGAAAAACCTACAACCTCTAGACATAGGAAAAAACAATAATAAACCTATCAAGTACAAACTTACAAATGGTTACAATGCTTCCAGATAACAATGATCAATTGCACAATACAACAAACTGACTCACGGTTGTTATAGGAGTACCATCACAAAGTTGCACAGGTTACCCTGGCGAATCTTCCTAGGCTCCGGCCCCCATCTTGGGTTACCATGGTGACCTCTTACGAAACCTAGCCCCACATGTAATCCAATGTGGAATCAATTATCTTTCCAAAAAACAAGATATAGATCATGCCATTCAAGGCATTCTCATCTCATCCCAAGTCTTTACTATCCCTTGAGTCCATGAGCAAGGCATTAAGAAAAGTTAAGTGTTTAACTACCCTTTTACCCCTAGCATATTTATTTAATTTTCACTAATTAACTAACTCTGCATGAGCTACCCTAACACCACTTTGAGTGTCGGCCCTCATGAAAAGTCACTCCCCTATTAACAACCTAAGGGATCAATTCCACTAACATAGGGTAATTTCCCCTATGTCTGGTAATTTCCAAAACACAAAAAAATTTAACATATTTTTTTATTCACAAGGAAAAATTTCTCAAATTAAAACAGACCAAATATGAATAAATAAAATATATGTATATATACATATACAAAAAAATATATTTTTATAGTCAAATTGAACCAATTTTCTATAGAAAAGCGATAGCAAAATAATTTTTTTAACATGATCTTTTGATTTCAATTTCTAGAAATTTCCAAATCCAACACAGAGGTTTTCAAAAATTTCTTTTGTTTCTCTTTCCATTTTCTATTG
The DNA here is from genome assembly GCA_007258455.2 of Sequoia sempervirens. Lineage (NCBI taxonomy): Eukaryota > Viridiplantae > Streptophyta > Pinopsida > Cupressales > Cupressaceae > Sequoia > Sequoia sempervirens. Next base: position 219,881,438 of record VDFB02379711.1, read on the forward strand.
TTAAAATTTCATTTGCCAAAATTTTCTAATGTTTTCTTTTATTTTCTCTACAGAAAATATGAGATTTTCTCCATTTTTCTACAGAGGTTTTCAAGAATTCAAAGCAAGTTTTACAACTTCTTAAAAATTAAAATCAAAGCATCTAAACAAAATAAAACCATTAAAGGAACTTGTTTTGAAGCTTGAAGAAGAAGAGGACTGAAGTTGAGCTTCCCTGCAAACTTCCAATTTTCCAAAAATTCTTCCAAAATCTTCACTTCAAATCCAAAATGTATCCAAAAACAAAAATAACCTTCCTCTCTTCTTCACAGCAAATTCTCCAAAAAAGATAAAATATCTCTCATCAATTTTCCCCAAATTTAGTCAAATTTCCCAAAATATCCCACAACCACCATAGTTATTTCCCTCTATGCATTTTTGAGATATTTTGTTTTTTTTTTTTTAATTAAAACCAAAATCTCTTTTCAACACGAATTTAATACTTTTAAAATTTTATTTTCAAAAAGAATTTAAAACTTTTAAAATTTTATTTTGAAAAGAATTTAAAACTTTTAAAATTTTCTTTTCAAAAAGAATTTAACACTTTTAATTCCATGCACTTTTCAAAACAACATTAATCATTTTATTTATTTACTCCACAAAATAAGTTTAATTAATAATTCATTTACTCATAAAATAAATTTAACCACTAGAATTAAATTACTTTACCACATAAATTAAATTAAATTAATTAAGTTAAATTTAAAGCTTTTAACTAATTTAATCTAAAATACATAAATAATCATTACTATCATTTACACATTAATTCCCACCGATAATAAATGATCAAAACATCAAAACGACATGACCCAACAACATACCAGACACAAACTGATGAAACACTATGACAGGGTTGTGGTTTGACAAGGAAACTCTGTTACTATCTCCCAATCCATGATACCGTTGGATTATGGACACACTCAAACCTATGAAACTAGGTGGAAACGATGTTCTGTACCTGCAATCTTGTAATCAATATGAATGTTATACATGAATAGAACATAATAGTCACACCGTGAAGAGAAATCACAAAATCACAAAGCGCTCGCATGCGAGTGATGTAACCATGTCCCCTTCACCTATATAGTCACATCAATACTGATGAAAGTAATTCATCATTAATCAACATATAAGCATATATCAATATTAACATCTATTCTAATCAAAAGCGTAACATGAAACACAACACCCATATAGTGCATCCTCTCATCATAGTATAACATCCACATCGCTCTAAAGCCAACAATCATAAAATAATAACAAATATCTGAGTCTAACAAAAAATCACACTATCTAACAACATATCAAACTGGAGGGGGCTACATTCTCCCCCCAAGGATCAGGCTTACTCTTGGAAGTGTACAAAAAAAATAGGGGTAGAGCTCCCTCATCCTGGTCCCATCCTCCCAAGTAGCCAATGTATCATCTCTAGGATCCCACTGGACCCTAACCTTCTCTATATCTCAACCCCTGAGAGTGAGCCTCCTGTGGTTTGTGATGGCCACAGGATCCAAATCCAACTACCTATCCTCTAGCTATAAAGCATTCCAATCCAGGACGTGAGATATGTCTAGATGATAAGGTTTGAGAACTGAAACATGAAACACGTCATGAATATGCGAGAGACTGGGCAGCAAATCAAGTCAATAAGCAATTGGACCAATCTTCTCAAGAATCTCAAATGGCCTGAAAAAGTGAGGTGCGAGCTTAGACCCCTTTCCATATCAGATTAGGCTCTTTCACGGATGCACTCACAGAAAGACATGGTCACCTACTACAAACTATTGATCCACCTGATGTGCATCTGCATACTTCTTCTGCCTATCTTGTACAACAACCAAATGTTCCCTAATCTGAATTCCCTTTTGCTCCATATCCTAAAGCATATCCAGACCCAAAAGAACTTTTTCCTCTAACTGATCCCAACTCAAAGGAGTCCAACATGGATGCCCATACAATTCCAGGAGAGGAGGCATACCAATCAAACTCTGGTAGCTATTGTTATAAGCAAGCTCCACTAAATGGAGATAGTCCTCCCATCATGTATGTTGGTCCATCACATACATGTGCAACATATCCTCGAGGATCTGATTGACCCTTTCAGTCTATCCATCCATCTCAAGATGATATGTTGAACTGAAGTTCAACTGTGTCCCCATAGCATGCTGTAATGACATCCAGAGAGCTAAGGTGAACATAGGATCCTTGCCAGAAATCATCTGACGAGGAATATCGTGCAACCTCACAATATCTCCCATGAACACTCTAGCAACAAATGAAGCATTATAGGATGAAAGAATAGGTGAGAAGTGTGCTACCTTCATCAACCTATCCACCATCACCATAATAGCATCATGTCATCGTGAAGACTTGGGTAAATCAACAATGAAATCCAATGAGATTATATCCCATTTCCATTCTAGCACCCAATGTGGCTACAGAATCCCTGCTCGATGTTGGTGTTCAACCTTAACTCACTGACACTCCAAACACCTCAACACAAATTCGGCAATATCTTGCTTCATACCCACCCAAAAATAAAGTTGTCACAAATCGGCATGCATCTCCTTCACTCCTAGATGAGCTGAATAAGGTGCCTGATGTGCCTCTGTCAAAACCAAGGTACAAAGATCTCTAGATAATGGAACATAAATGTGTCCCATGTGTCTCAACAAACCATCTAAATCTAGAGAATAATATAAGAATATACCTTCCAGAACCCTGCCCGACTCTATCTCTGATCTCACCTCCTGGTACCAACTGTCTGTAGGAAGTGCAGATAGAATCTGACTTCTCAAATCCACACCAAGAGTCAACTCAGACAACTCATGTCTCCACCTGTTCAGAGTGTCAGCAACTACGTTCTCCTTCCCCTAGATGAACTTCACTTTGAAGTCATACTCACAAAGGAATTCCATCCATCACCTTTTCCTAGCATTAAAATTAGGTTGTGTGAAGATGAACTGTAGACTCTGATGATCACTGTGCAACTCAAATTTGTGCCACAACAAGAAATGTCTCCATCTCGTTAAGGCATGCACTACCGCTGCCAACTCAAGATCATGTGTAGGGTAATTTAATTCATGATCCTTGCGTTTGTGTGATTCATACACAATCACTCAACCATTTTGCATCAAGACTGCTCCTAATCCCTTCAAAGATGTGTTAGTACAGACAACAAAATCTCTAGTAGGATCAGGTATCGTAAGAATCGGTGCACTAGTCAACTTCTCCTTAAGCATTTGAAATGTTGACTCACACTGTTCTGACCACACAAACCTCTTTCCTTTCCTCTAAAGAGAAGTGATAGGATGTCCTATCCTTGAGAAGCCCTTAAAAAAATGTCTGTAGTACCCTGCTAAACCCATGAAACTACATATCTATGCCACATTAGTGGGTGCGGGCCAATCACTGATTGCTTGGATCTTTGCAGGATCTACTGCAACACCCTCTCCTATAACCACATGCCCAAGGTACTTGACCTCAGTCTCAAAGAACTCACATTTGGACAAGTTAGCATACAACTGATTATCTCTCAAACACTACAATACCTACCTCAAATGCTCCTCATGTTCCTCTACTATCCTAGAATAGATCAATATATCATCAAGGAATACCAGTACAAATCTATCCAGATATGTGTGAAAGACTTCATTCATCAAGCTCATGAACACATATGGCACATTCGTTAACTCGAACAGTACCACAACAAACTTGTAGTGACCATAACATGTGTGAAATGTTGTCTTATGGATATCGGCATCAAATATGTGTAGATGATGATACCCTAACTTAAGATCAATCTTTGAAAAGACAGTAGTACCTTTGATCTGATCAAACAAGTCATCAATCCTAGGTAAGGGATATTGGTTCCTGATTGTCACTTTGTTCAACTGACGGTAGTCGATGCACAAACAAACAAAACCATCCTTCTTCTTCACAAAAATTATTGGTGCTCCCCTAGGTGAAACACTAGGGCAGATGAAACCCTTTGCTAACAACTCCTCTAGCTGCAAGTGAAGCTTCTTAAGCTCCTATGTAGTCATACGATATGGAGCTCGTGAAATAGGCTCAGAACTAGTAACAAATCAATCATGAAATCAATGTCACACTAAGGTGGCGTCCCTGGAATATCATTAGGAAAAACATTTGTATACTCCTGAAGTATGTGGTGGCTATCAAGAGTAACCTTCTCCTCACTATCACCCAACTCCAAGTCATCTGCTGTTTCTGCAAATAACTTACATCCTTGACGTACACATCTCTTCAGCTGCATAGCCGAGATCATCCTTAAGGATATGGGTCTCTGAACTCCCACAATCTCTACCTCAGTACCAATTGCATCAATGCATTGAATCAACTTGCATCAAAAATTTATAATGACCTTCTAAGCCTCAATCCAATCCATCCCTATGAATATGTCATACAACCCCAATGGTATAATGCAGAGGTCTAATGTAGTGTGAAAGGATCCAAAATCCAATCTACAATCAGGTACAAGGGATTGAACTGTGACTTTAGCACCTGAGGCTAATTCGAATTTCCACCGAACGTCTTGCTTTGCTGCCCTTAGTCTACATTGTGCCACGATAGACAAAGAAATAAAAGAATCTGATGCTCTAGAATCAAATAAAATGGTAACTTTGTTACCCTGTAACATACCATATGTCTCTACTACTGTGCTCTGATGATCAACTTGGCGGTTATCAACCACAAAAAATACTCGATGCCCTCTTCCTACATCACCAACTATCAGCTCCAATGCCGCTAGCCTCTGAGTGTACCCTTATGTGCCCCTATTGGGACACTATCATGCTATGTGACCCTATTGGCCACACGCAAAACATCTACTACCTCTGCCATAACCTCTACCTCTCAAAGGCCCGCTCGACTGCTAAACACTACTCCTAAAGGTAGAATGTGAACTCTATGTCGACTGCTTAAAAAAATTGTGTTCATTACGCCTCCAGTTCCTGCCACCGCCCAACTAATACCTATCACCCTGACTCTACTAGAAACCCTTATGTTTCCCTTGTGAACTCTAATACTATCCAATCTGAGTAGGAACCTACTATGTCCTAGGTGGTCCAGCTGCCTGAGTTTGGCCAGTACGTGCACTAGGTCCTGCAGCTGAAGAACTACCTATTTCCACTTCCATGTGACCACCCAAAGACATCACCTGGTTCTCCTCCACCAACATGGCCTTCACCACCGCTATCTCCATAGTCTTGGGTTCGAAAACCCATACACCACCACTAATCCGGGCATTTAAGCCCCTGATGAAATGCTGAACCAACATACCCTCATCATCACCATTGCCCGCAAACTACTTCAGCTCATAAAAATGATGCTCATACTGCTCAACAGACATAGCCATCTATTGTAAGGCATGGAACTCATCTCTACGATGTTGATGCCAATGATCAGAAATGAATCTAGCCTTTAACCTCTCTAGAAATAAATCCCAAGATATAGTATTGATATCTATATGGAGCTTTTTCTCCTCCATCCTCCACCAAGTAGATGCAAAGTCCCTCAAGTGCATTATTGTACACCTAGCTTTGGTGTTACTACCATAAGGATGCATAGCAAAAAACCTATTCAGATCAATCAACCAAGTCTTAGCCTCTGATCCACTGCCCAAACCATCAAATGTGGGTGGATGAGCTCTAAGAAGGTCTCTCATATGAGTAGCCATGACTGCCTCAAACTGAGCTGGAGCCTCTTTCTCACCTACAACATCCTGATCTCTATAATGCCTAGGACCCATACAAGCTAGAGTCTTCTCTAACAAATGATGCAACTGAGCATCCCTAATCCCTGGTGGATCTTGATGTTGATTACCAACCTCAAGTACATATTGAGAAGCCTGTTGCTCCTCATGATCTATGACATGGGGAACAATAGGAGGTGTATCCTACTGATTACCTACTCGACAACCTACATGGCCACGACCTCTACCATGACCTCGCCTAGGTGGCATGATCCTGTACAGATACACACCACAACATAAGACAAGGTAGGAAAACTTAAATTCTATGCAACTAACAACTTAATGGGTTCCACAATACCCCAGAGCACCCAGTGTTTAAACTTTGGCTTTGATACCATGTGTAACACTTTCCATGACAACCCTAGAGAATGTTACAAACATAACAAAAGAAAATAATTTTTTATAAAAAAAAATGAAATTAAACAAGTAAAGTAACTACACTTACACAAACATTCTCTAAGGTGCATGACGATCCTATTTATAATAACATTAATAACAAAAGTAACTAAACATAACATAAGATTAATACTCATGAATTAAAGATCATACATCTATCAACATTAAAATATATTACATAAAATGTAAAATACAATAATGATCCATTCATATATAGCATCCATTCAATATTACAATTACATCGCTCATTTCCAAATGAGATAGGTTATACAAAAGTGTTACAATTACATAGTATAAAGATTCTCCTTGAATACAATTGAGGAGTGATACAATTACAAATTACAAGGTATCCAACAAATACAAGAGAGAACATGATAGAATTACAAATTCACTGGTACACGCGACCTTTCCATTCATGAAGTACTTGTCATCATGAACAAGAATTGGGGACCCAACGGTGTAAGGTGCACATTCCATGCAACCATGTGGTACCCGAAGGACCAACCCCCATGCTAGGAGATAGTAAAAGAGCTTCCTAGGAAAAACCTATGACCTCTAGACATAGGCAAAAACAATAATAAACCTATCAAGTACAAACTTATAAATGGTTACAATGCTTCCAAATAGCAATGATCAATTGCATAATACAACAAACTAACTCATGGTTGTTATATGAGGAGTGTCATCACAAAGTTGGATGGGTTACCCTAGCGAATCTTCCTAGGCTCCGACCCCCATCTTGGGTTACCTTGGTGACCTCTTACGAAACTTGGCCCCACATGCAATCCAAGGCGGAATCGATTATCTTTCCAAAAGCCAAGATATCGATCATGCCATTCTAGGCCTTCTTCTCTCATCCCAAGTCTTTACTAGCCCTTGAGTCCATGAGCGAGGCATTAAGAAAAGTTAAGTGTTTAACTACCCTTTTTCCCCTAACATATTTATTTAATTTTCACTGATTAACTAACTCTACATGAGTTACCCTAACACCACTTTATGTGTCAGACCAAATGAAAAGCCACTCCCCTATTAACAAGCTAAGGGATCAATTCCACTAACATAGGGTAAACCAGGTGCACATAACCAATTATAGAAAACAACTTATTAACAAAGTACAACATGACATGTTCGTAGAATAAGGTAACTATACTTGATAAAATACCACATACACTACCCAACATGAGTTACAATCCCCATCTCACGAAAACACATATGGAAGTCTAACATAAAAAAATAACTCCATTTTCCCAACATCAAGAATGAGAGAGATAACATAATGAAAAGACAATTTGACAATTTAATTACCTACTTTAGGATTTCCTAAACCCAAGCAAAACAATGACATAATGCATGTAATCAATTAAAATAATTAACATTATTTGAAATAAGAAGTTTAAACTAATTGTTTTCTTCCAACTTCCTCAATTACAACAAGTGTTAACAATTACTATTATTTTTTTAAATAACATTATTCTCTCACAAAACCAACTTTGCTTCTACAATAAGCTCATTTTAGAAAACTATATTTAAATATAAATTAACCAATTATAATTATATATTTAATGTATATACAATTATATACATTTATATTTAAATATATATATATATATATATATTAAAATAACTATTTAAATATATATATATATATTAAAATAACTATTTAAATTCCAATTTCATAAATATATTTTGATTATTTAAAATATATAATATATATATTATATATATTAAATAAATAATAATTAAAAATATATATATATTTATATATATAAATTTTATATCATATAAAATAAATAAAATAAAAATAAACTTTAAGGCAGCGCAACTCCCCATACAGGGGATGCAGGGTTAACCATGTGGCTACTACGCAGCCTCCCCTCTAGGGTGGTTGTGGTGGCAACGTTGCTGCCTATGAAGGCAGCGATGCTGCCTCACAATAGCCTCCCATGGGGTGTTTGTGGAGGTAGCCCCAACCATATATATATATATATATATATATATATATATATATATATATATATATATATATATATATATATATATATATATATATATATATATATATATATATATATATATATATATATATATATATATATATATATATATATATATATTAATTTTTTTTAAATTAAAAAAAAATAGTAATTTCCCCTGTGTCTGGTAATTTCCATAACACAAATTTTTTAACAGATTTTTTTATTTTTACGGGGAAAAATTTCCCAAAATAAAATAAATCAAATATGAAGAAATATATATATATATATATATATATATATATATATATAATCATTTTTACAGTCAAATTCAACCAATTTTCTACAAAAAGCTATAGGAAAATAATTTTTTTAACATAATATCTTGATTTCAATTTCTAGAAATTTCCAAATCCAACACAGAGGTTTTCAAAAATTTCTTTTGTTTCTCTTTCCATTTTCTATTGTTAAAATTTTATTTGCCAAAATTTTCTATTGTTTTCTTTTGTTTTCTCTACAGAAAATATGATATTTTCTCCATTTTTCTACAGAGGTTTTCAAGAATTCAAAGCAAGTTTTAAAACTTCTTAAAAATTAAAATGAAAGCATCTAAACAAAATAAAACCATTAAAGGAACCTGTTTTGAAGCTTGAAGAACAAAAGGACTTAAGCTGAGCTTCCCTGCAAAATTCCAATTTTCTAGAAATTCTTCAAAAATGTTCACTCTAAATCCAAAATATATCCAAAAACAAGAAAAACCTTCCTCTCTTCTTCATAACAAATTCTCCAAAAAAGATAAAATATCTCTCATCAATTTTCCCCAAATTTAGTCAAATTTCCCAAAATATCCCACAACCACCATAGTTATTTCCCTCTATGCATTTTTGAGATTTTAAAAAAAATTAAAACCAAAATTTCTTTTCAACAAGAATTTAATACTTTTAAAACTTTATTTTTAAAAATAATTTAAAACTTTTAAAATTTTCTTTTCAAAAGAATTTAAAACTTTTAAAATTTTATTTTCAAAAAGAATTTAACACTTTTAATTCCATGCACTTTTCAAAACAACATTAGTCATTTTATTTATTTACTCCAGAAAATAAGTTTAATTAATCAATTCATTTACTCATAAAATAAATTTAACCACTAGAATTAAATTACTTTACCACATAAATTAAATTTAATTAATTAAGTTAAATTTAAGGCTTTTAACTATTTTAATCTAAAATACATAAATAATCATTACTATCATTTAGACATTAATTCCCACTGATAATAAATGATCAAAACATCAAAGATGACATGACCCAACAACATACCAGACACAAGTTGACAACACACTATGACAGGGTTGTGGTTTGACAAGGAAACTCTGTTACTATCTCCCAATCCATGATACCGTTGGATTATGGACACGTTCAAACCTATGAAACTAGGTGGAGATGAAGTCTTATACTTGTAATCCTGTAATCAAAATGAATGTCATACATGAGTAAAACATAATAGTCACACCGTGAAGAGAATTCACAAAATCACAGAGTGCTTGCATGCGAGTGATGTAACCATGTCCCCTTCACCTATACAGTCACATCAAGACTGACGAAAGTAAAGCATCATTAATAAATAGATAAGCATATATCAATATTAACATCTATTCTAATCAAAAGCGTAACATGAAGCAAAACATCCATATAGTGCATTGTCTCATCATAGTATTGCATCCACATTGCTCTAAATCCAATGATCATAATATAATAACAAATATATGAGTCTAACAGAAAATCACACTGTCTAACAGCATAACAAACTAGAGGGGTGCTACACTAGGCTACTAGCTTGGTGAAAAACTCAAAAAGAATTATGGGTTTCTGGAAATGAATATCAAACTCAAAAAGAATTCCCTAAAGCTATATAGCCTTAGTAGCTGAGTTAATAGCCCTTGTGAACTTTTTCTCTATTGATGATATAGCAATATCATTTAGATTCTTGCTAGACAACTGACGGGACCTGAACCAAGTGAAAAACTATAACCTGAAGTGGACTAACAATGCTCAGTATCACCAGCCCAATCTGAATCTATAAAACCAACAAACTCAACTTATGAACCCATGTTGTAGTGAATCCAAAACCCAAGAGTACCATCAAGGTAATGAAGGATTTTCTTGGCTACTTTTGAAAGCATCACAAGAGATTCTTTCATTAATCTCAAAACCATGCCATCTACATATTTAACTCTTGGTCTAGTACGAGTCAAGTATAAAGGACTGTTAACAAGTTTTTGATACAAAGTAGCATCGACCAATGATGTAATACAAGAAGTCTCAAGCTTGACTCTAGATAGAAAGAGATTCAAAGATAGTTTGCAAGTAGTGATGTAAGATTTTGCAAGTAGATCAAGAGTATACTTAGGCTATGTAAGAGTGATCCTGTAATTAGAATCTAAAATCTTAATGCCAAGGAAGTAGTATAATAAAACCAAGTTTTTCATGTAAAATCTCTCATGAAGTGATGACTTCACTACTACAATGGCATATGAAGTACACTTAGTAATCAAATGATCATTAATAAATAGAACTAGTATAAAAAATGAATCATCCCGTTGCAACAAATACACATTAGGATCAAAATGTAATCTAGTAAAACATGAATGTAGGATGTGTGGATCCATCTTGGCATACCAAGCCCAAGTGTCTTGTTTGAGGCCATAAAGAGATTTCCTTAGTCTATAAACTAAGGATGAATCCTAAAAAAACCTTGGTGGTTTTTCCATGTAGATTTCCTCCTCGAGGTCTCCAAGAAGAAATACACTCTTCAAATCCATCTAATGTACATCCCATCCATTTATTATATCTATAGCTAGTTTGAGTTGAATCAAATTGATCTTAGCAACTGGTGCACAAAGTTTTTTGTATAGTCAATGCTTGCAACTTATGAAGAACCTTTGGAATCCAACAATGCTTTTTATTTACCAACTAACTTATCTATTGAAAATTTAGTTCCATACATCCATCAACATCAAACAATCTTCCCTCCCTTAGGAAATTAAGTCAAATCCCAAGTGTGATTTCTAATCCAGGAATCATATTCCTCATTCATAGCAATATCCCACTCAAGTATGTTTGATCCATATCTAAATTTCTATGGATTAGAAATTAAATTTAAGAAGGCATATGGCCCCCCTTGAAAATCTTCTTGAATCAGTTTGTCATCTATTGGACACTATACCCATGTATCTCCCCTATATAGAGTTCAAGATGTGGTTGAGTCTAGTCTGGAAATATCAACTTCCAATGCAATCCGTAAACTAGATGAAGATGAACCGTCATCACTATCATCATTGTAATAACTAGAAGAAGAAGAAGATACTATACTAGGGTAAAAGTATAGAGCTATGCCACAATGTTGACTATCTTATCAATGCAACTAAATTCTAGTATTTCTAATTAAACATTAATTTTAGTCAAACATATGATCTAGTAAGATTAATTGTACATAAGTTAGAAACTTCAACAACTTTTTCAACTAAAATTATAGGCTAAATGCATATGTAACACTACTTTGAGGCCATTTTGACAAAAAAATATGATTATTTGAAAAACTTGATATTTCAACAACTCCTACTCATCTAATTAATATTTTTTTTGTAGTGTAGTAAAATGCATACCCTTGCATTTCACACTTGTTTTGGTCTGCCTTGCTTTATTTATGCTTATTTGTGGCTTAATTGGCCTTATTTTGCGTCCATAATCCCTGTGAATTATATCTTTTTCTAGTTAATCTTGACATTCTCCAATGCATAAATGATAATTTAATGACTCCATCTATGTGTCCTTGATTTTTTGGTTAGGACTAAAATGCCACCTAGGACCTCTTTGTCCCCCAAAGGTCTTCAAACCCTGATTTTGATGCATTTTAATTGGGCCCCTTTTTGGTCTATGTGCTCCAAGTTTCATGGCTTGCGACTAAGATGCCACCTAGGGTGTGTTAGTCCTCCTTGAGTCATTTTTGGGATTTGATTTAAATTTTGGTGGGATTTAGCCTCTTTTATTTAATGAATTCATATGTCATCTTGGTGTGATGTAATTTTGGGATATTAAGCATATATATTTATAAATATGAGGTTCATTCATTCATTTCAATCCAAGTCTTTTGAGAGAATTCATCATAGCATAATTTAGTTCACAACAACATTCAAGAGAATATTCATCAAGCATTTGGAGACATTATCAAGATTCAAGCATCATATCAAAGAGTTTCTTGCATTATGTGTGTTGTTGTGCTAACATTTGTGATGTAGGGTTTTGATTCAAGCAAAGCAATTCAAGATCATTCCTTTGGTTGTAGAATTGCATGTTGTTCATTCACCATTTCCTTCATTATTTATGTTTCATTTCAAGGTTTAATTACCAACAAGGGGTTTGACCAAGGAAATTCTCCATTCATTAACAAACAACAAGGTTTCCTCTCTTGCATATTTGCGATTGCAAATCTAAGTGGAACTCTTGAAGATCATTTGGAGTGCAAAGTTTAAAGTGGAATTCAGAAGTTTCAGAACCTAAGATTGAAAGGGAAGCAAGTGTAAACCTTGGAGCTCAGGATCACATTCATAGTTTTTATAAATTTATAATGGGACTAATATGCCACCTTGGGCATCTTAGTCCTTTGAATTATATTTTTTGAAGATTCTTTCAAATCCGGTTCTGACATCTGAAGACTTTGCATCTACCTCAAAAAATAGTAGCAGGACTAATATGCCATCATGGGAATCTTAGTCCTCCATAGCAATTTTTGGAAACTTTTTTACATTTCAAGAATCCTCACAACATCTCCAGACTTCCGAAGTACACATTTCGAGTTTCATAGTTTTCTATTGCATTTTGTTTATCTTTCTAGGTCATTTAGCATTCATTTTCATATCACATTGTGTTTTCCAACATTTATTTTTCCAAGTTTATACTTGGTGGTGAACCCCTTTAAATCTGAGAGAACCCCCTCCTAGGTCCTCATTGTGAATTGAATCACCTTGTGATATTGCTAGTCAATCCAATTAGGACTCCTCAGACATTATTGAGTGATTTGTTGGAGAAAGAATGATATTCATATATCCATTTTTCCATGAATTATTTTGGTGAACCTGAATTCTTGAGTATTCATTTTTTGATTTGGAGTCCATAAAGGACCTAGATCTAGGTTGCATTCATTCTTGCATCAGTGAAAGTGCATATAGGTTTTTTCATATTTAGTGAATGTCCATCTAGGGTTTCTCATGTTTGCATTAGTAAAAGTGCATATAAGTTGCATCTTTGCTTTCTTGGATTATTTTATCTCATTTAAAAATTGCAAAGTGCATTTTTCGTCATCCTAATTGCATTTAGGAATATTTTTATTACATTCAAAATTGGAAATAATTGCATTCACTTTTGTATCCAATTGAATATCACAAGTTACTTTTTCTTGCATTCATTTGCACAATTTTATGTTTCCAAACATCAGGTCCCTGGGTAGGCAACCTAGGAACACTACTATCAACTCAGATTTTGCTATTCTTTTTGAAAAAAACCTCCAGTAAGAGAAAAACACCCTTCATGGGGTCTTAGTCCCTCTCAGTGTTTTTGGCTTAGAACCCTGTCTGAGTTGTGTTCTTTTTGATCCACTTTATGGACCCTCCAAATTATTTTAGTAGGACCAAGACACCCTTCTTGGCGTCTTAGTCCCTGTTGACTTTGACTCTCTAGTTTTTAGGATCTGAATTTTTTTTTTCTATGTTTCTGTAGGTTGCCTTCAATTTTCTATTTAAGTTTCCCAAATTGTTGTTTCATTCATTTCAAGTGCATTCGTTCAATCTTGCATCATGGATATGTGCTTTGGAAAATTGTGGATGTCCTTGAAATATTTGGTAGATGTGTCAAATTTTTCCTTTGGTAATGAATCTAACAAAATTGAACTCACTGATGCTCACTCAAATCCTAATGGATGTCCTCCTCGTGATGTTGACATCATTGGAGAAGATGATGAGAGCATGAATAAGTTCCTAAATGATTGTATTGATAACCTTGAAGCTAATGCATGTTTCTATCCCTCCGTGAAACAACCATATCCTCCCACAATACCACCTCTTGAGATGTTTGGTTACTTACATCCTGAAATTGAAGAAAAAGTTGAACCTAAGTTCCCTACAATAGGTGAATCTAGTTCCTCCAAAAAAACAAATACTCAACCCTTTTATGATCACAAAGTAACAAACACTCCAATGAACCTAGAATAAACATATGGAAAAGGTTGCACAATCTTAAGCAAACAAGGATGTCATACAAGTGAGCATGAGATTCATCAAATCCTAGAACAAAAACCAACCAATGAAAACACAAAGGGACTAGGATATGAAGATCCTTCTCATAACGAAAAGCCTCCTAGAGAATATATAAGGCTCCGAAGTGATGGTATAGTGATCTTGGATTTTCCTCCAAATATGAATATCCTTCTTCCTAAAGAAAAACCAATAGATGACAACAATAACAAGGATAAAGATAGGATCATCTCAAGACCTCCTGCCCTAGTCCCATCTAGAGAAGTTGGTGAATCTAGCAAGCGCAAGAGGCCTTACAAATTACAAAAGTTACAACCTTTATGTACACCACCTGAAAGTGAAAGGAAACTACAACTGCTTCTCAACAAAGGACTTATAACATTAAAACCTATGAATAGATTAGTTATTTATCCTAAAAATGCAAAATTCCCACATTGCGCATATCATCAAATTCTTGAACACAGTACTGATGAGTGTCATGCATTCAAGTTAGTATTACAAAACTTTTACTTTGATGGCAACAATTTCCATCAAGTGATTGCATAGCTTATACTTTTCTGCCTTTCTCGTCATGTAATATTTGTAGAATATTATATTCTCACTATTACATGATCCTCATCATCACCTACCTTGGCCCATTCTTCTCTTGCACTCAATGGGGACAAGAAGTAGATGGACTTGTCCTAGTAAGGAATTTTTTGTTGTCCCTTAGGTTCATTATCTACCTTTCACTTATACAGAATGAGATTGGGAGGTAGATAACTTCTTTTAGGTTGACTCACCTATGCCTTACTAGTCTTTTTCATTTTCTTTTTGTTCACTTGCATGTGCATAATGTGATCCACCGTGATGTTATGTTTGATGTTCCTCTCTTTATGTGCATTCCTCTATTTTTACCTTCATTCTTCTATATGTTGTATACTTTTTCCTTTTCATTGATCTTTTCTTTTTATGTCATTTTCCTTTTCTGTCTTGTGTTTTCCTTTTGGGGATGATGCAAGGCGTCGAGACACCCTATGTCTCTTCCATGTTGAACCAAAATCTTTTTCATTTCATTTTCCTTTTTTAATATTTTTTTCCTTTTGGGGATGATGCAAGGCATTGAGACACCCTATGTCTCTTCCATGTTGACCCAAAATCTTTTTCATTATCTTTTCTTTTCCTTTCATTTTCCTTTTTTTTCTTGTGTTTTCCTTCTGGGGATGACACAAGGCATTGAGTAACCCTATTTCTCTTCCATTTTCACCCAAAAGGATTTATTTTTTCTTTGTTTTCACTCTCTTTGTGTCATTCTTCTAGTTCTATGTGTATTTGGGGAATGATGATAGTTTCAATCTCTCTAATATTATTGCAAAAAAGAAAGATACTAACCCTAAATCAAAAGATACCTTATGTGCTCTAGGGAGCAACCCTCTTCTCATTTTTTTTTTAATCTTTTGGCTACTTTAGAGTAATTTCTCACAGCATGGTGTTAGAAATTTCTTTAAATTGGGGGCATACATTTGCATTATTTTGGCATGATTTGAATTGCATTATTTTCCTTTTCATTTTCGTTGATGTGATTTTCTTATTTCATGTGATGTGTTTTCCTCTTTGTGGTGATATTGGGAGTAATTTCCTTCAAGAGTGTGATCTATCTTAGCATATTATATTCTCCTTAGTGGTGATGTGATGCATTGCATCCCTTAAGTGGTGAATATTTTATCCTTTGATTGGTCCTATCTTGGAGACATTAGGAATGATGTCCCCTAAGAGTAAGACCTCACATGAACTAAGCAAAATCCCTTTGAACATCCATCTTTCTCATTTCATTTTTCCTCTTGTTCTTATTAAAGACATGGAGGTATGTCTTTCATATGGACTCCCCTAGGGCTCACCTAGTGAACACCTAACTTCACTAGCCCTTGTGATCATGCATTTTTGTACCTTACTAGGGTATGTGCAGGATCATCATGGAAAAAACAGGCACTTAAGTGGCTAAAAATTCAAAAAAAATAGAGTTAGGCAACTTGACGGAAGAATTTGAATAAGTTATGATCTATATTATTTCAAAAATATGTAAGAATAAAATAAATAGAATATTGAATTTATTTTCTAAACTACTAGGTTTTTTTTTAAAAATATATATTTGGTGAAAATTTGAAATTTCAATGCAGTAGCACTTAAATTTTAGGGAAAAAATAAGAAGTAGATGTCTGTCTGACTGCCCTAACCATAATAAAATGATAATATTTTCTAATAATATTTTAGATATAAGTAGAGGACTCATGTCCTGATGTGATGCACACTTTTTTGTAATTATTTTCCAAGTAAATAATTAATTATGATTTTTTTATTATTTTCCTATAGTATGCAAATCATAGAATGTGATGCATGTTTTGGATTCAAAAAATATTATACCGTTTGAAAGCTATATATATTTTTCAATCAGCCTATCAATCATGAATTTAGTCATAATTCAAATAGAAAATGAATAATAATTATTTATTAAATTCAAATTAAAGCATAATTTATATTGGTGGAAAGTTGAGAATCTCCTTTAAAAACCATTTTCGTTTTATCAAGTTTGGGTTAAAAAAAGTCGTCAGCCACATACCCTACACATACCCATCATATCACCACTTTTTGGCCCATCATTATCCTACACATACCCACTAAAGTCATGGAGGTGTGGCTTTGATATGGTCACTTGTGGATCACCTAGTGGAAACCTAGCTTCACTAGCCCTTGTGAGTGTGGATTTTTTTTTTTGCATAGTGGACAATGCATTCCACTTGTAAACCTTTTTTGGAAAAACAACCTAGACCTGATCCATCGCTTTGGATGACCAGTCGAAGCTTGATCCGATGCAGTTTTCCTCTTTTATTTTCATTTTTCTTATCTTTGATGGTGTATGTTTGTGATCTGGTTATTGCTTCATATATCATCGACATGTCTATTATTTTGTGCCTATGTTGGTTTTCCATGGGATCTTGATCTTGAGGGCTTCGCCACCCTCTTGATTATTGTCATCCTACCTTACTAGAATTTGTACATTTGAACCCCTCTTGATTACATGGTTGAATAATTTAGTGTGAGTTTGAAGCAACTTCATCCTCTCATACTTTAGGGGCTAAATGTAGTGTAGTAAAATGCATACCCTTGCATTTTCACACTTGTTTGGGTTCACCTTTCTTTATTTATGCTTCTTTGTGGCTTGGTTGGTCCTATTTTGCATCCTAAATCCCTATGAATTATATCTTTTTCTAGTTAATCCTGACATTCTCCAATGCATAAATGTTAATTTAATGACTCCATCTGTGTGTCCCTGATTTTTGGGTCAGGACTAAAATGCCACCTAAGGCATCTTTGTCCCCCATAGATGTTGGGACCCAAATTTTCAGGTATTTTAATTGGGCCCCTTTTTGGTGTCTGTGCCCCAAGTTTCATGGCTTTGGACTAAGATGCCACCTAGGGTGTCTTAGTCCTCCTTGAGTCATTTTTGGGATTTAATTTCAAATTCTAGTAGGATATAGCCTCCTTTATTTAATGAATTCATATGCCAGCTTGGTGCGATGTAATTTCAGGATATTAAGCATAGATAAGTATAAATACAAGGTTCATTCACTCATTTCAATCCAAGTCTTTTGTGATAGCATTCATCATAGGGGTATGTGCAGGATCATGATGGGCCAAAAAGTGGTGATATGATGGGTATGTGGCTGGCGACTTTTTTTTTTACCCAAAATTGATGAACCGAAAAGGGTTTTTAAAGAAGTTTCTCAACTTTCCATCAATATAAATTATGCTTTACTTTGAATTCATTAAATAATTATTATTTCTTTTCTATTTGAATTATGACTAAAGTCCTAATTGATAGGCTAGTTGAAAAACATCTATAGCTTTCAAATGGTATCACATTTTTTGAATAAAAAACATGTGTCACATTCTATGCCTCGCATACTATATGATTAAAAAAATAAAAATTGAATTTAATGAAGTTTTGTTCAAGTTAAGGTGGTCAGACATACGAGTTTTTATATTTTTTAAAGTTGTAATAAAAAGTTCATAATTAATTATTTACTTGGAAAAAAATTACAAAAAAATATGCATCACATCAGGACACGAGTCCTCTACTTATATCTAAAATATTATAAAAAATAATTATCATTTTATTGTGGTTAGGGTTGTGAAAACATACACCTACTTCTTATTTTTCCCTAAAATTAAGTACTACTACATTGAAATTTCAAATTTTTACCAAATACATTTTAAAAAAAAAATAAACCTAGTAGTTTAGGAACTTCATTCAATTTTCTATAGATTTTATTTTTACATATTTTTGAAATAATATAGATAACTTATTCAAATTTGTACAAGAAGTTGCCGAACTCTAATTTTTCTATTTTTTTTGCCACTTAAGGGCTTGTTTTTTCATGATGATCCTGCACATATCCATAGCATAATTGAGTTCACAAGAGAATTAAAGAGTAGATTCATCAAAAATTTGGAGCCATTATCAAAATTAAAGCATCATATCAAAGAGTTTCTTGCATCATGTGTGTTGTTGTGCTAACATTTGTGATGTAGGGTTTTGATTCAAGCAAAGCAATTCAAGATCACTCCTTTGGTTTAAGATCCATATCCATTGCACACAAGTTTGCATAATTTATAAGGGTTTGGTGAGTTGTAGCATTGCATGTTGTTCATTCTCCTTTTCCTTCATTATTTCTATTTCATTTCAAGGTTTAATTACCAACAAGGGTTTTGACCAAGGAAAGCCCCCATTCACTAACAAAAATCAAGCTTTTCTTGTCTTGCATGTTTGTGATTATAGATCTAGGTGGAATTCTTGAAGATCATTTGGAGTGCAAAGTTGTAAAAGTTGAAAAGTTTCATTACAAAGTTTTCATCTTCAAAGAAACTCACCTACAGGCTGAATTTGGAAGTTTCAGAACCTGAGACCGGAAACGAAGCAAGTGCAGACCCTTGAGCTCGAGATCACATTCAGAGTTTTTAGAAATTTAGAACATGACTAATATGCCACCTTGGGAATCTTAGTCCTCCCAAGAATTATTTTTAGATATTCCTTTAGATTTGGTTCTAACAACTAAAGACTTTGCATCTGCCTTGAAAAATAGCAGCGAGACTAATAGGCCATCCTAGGCATCTTAGGCCTCCATAACACTTTTTGGAAGCTTCTTTACATTTCCAGAATCCTCAGAACATCTCAAAACTTCCTAGGTGCAAATTTCCAATTAAATAGTTTTCTATTGCATTTTGCTTATCTTTCTGGGTCATTTAGCATTCATTTTCATATCACATTGTGTTTTCCAACATTTTCTTTTCCAAGTTTATACTTGGTGGTGAACCCCTTTAAAGCTGAGAGAACCCCGCCTTAGCTCCTCCTCATTATGAATTGACTCACCTTTGAGGTTTCTAGTCAATCCAATTGGGACTACTATGACATTATTGAGTGATTTATTGGAGAGCGAGTGATATTCATATATCCATTTTTCCACCAATCATTTTTTAATATAAAAGATACCCTTTTGTAGATTCATAAGTGTAGTTTTAAAAAATATACATATTTTCATAGTCTATTTAATATTTATATATTTTTATTATTTTTACTAAAAGCAGGTTATCAGTGTGGGCAGAAGGGATGGTACCATTCCACACATACTATTGTGGAAAGGTCAGGGTTTTCCTTGTTAATGGATTAGTAGCCAAAAGGGGTGGCAATTATATTTGGATACTCTAGTTGGTGCATCATACTTTCTATCCTAGAGGTGGCAATAAATTTTGGGATGACCAACCGAACGGGTCAGTGTGGTGTTAGCTAAGATAACATGGGATCTGCAAGTTGCACAAATGGTATTGTCAAATCCGATCATCATATTGCAGCAATGATGAATGTGTAAGGCAATATACAAAGACTATGGTTGGGATATTGGGCTGTCATGTCATAACCATCATTGGGACTTGTTGAGTTGACATGCATACATGCAAGATCATATTTTTGTTGTGGAAATCTATTGGGTTCTTACACGACATGGTAAATACATGCAATTTTCATAATGGCATGACAAGAGAGCGATTAACAACACATTATTTACAGTCTATTGGGGCTATTAATTTATTTCTTCATTGAAACAGGTTGAGAATTTATGAGGAGAAGGGTATATCTATTGTTTTCATTCGATGGGGGAAAGCTCTAATTTTTTTTGTAAATATGTCTATACAGACTTTGAAAAATATTATAGAGAACACTCCAATTTATTTGGAAAACCTAGTTCATTAGATGTCATTTCATGGGGAGATCACAGATCAACGTCTCAAGCGGATGTTAAAAAATTACAATCCTCTGACACTTGCAGTAGTGAAAATGATTTTTGGAAAGGGTTCCTATGAAACCAACAAAATTTCAAGGTGAACACAAATATAAAATCCCAGTTCTTGACCGTCATGTTGGACATTTGCTTAGCAAAAAATGATGTGGAGGTGCTAGTGAAAAGAATCCTTTACTTGGATTTTCTAGTGGGTATGAAATAAATCCTTCATATAGCCTCTATTGAACAAGATAACTGAGAGGGGGGGTAAATTAGTTGTCACTTATTTAAACTTTAATTCATTCTCTAGAAGTAATCCTTAACACTTCTTAACATATTAAACAATAAATACTAGTGCAAAAAACAAAAAACTATCACACAAACACAATAACACCATATTTACGTGAAAAACCCAATAAGGGAAAATCCATGGTGAGGATTAACTCACACTATAGAGAATATCAAAACTGATTACAAGAGGCTCACTACCTAAGAAACAAGGCTCACTTCCAAAACAAGGACTTACTATCCAGAACAAGGACTCATTATCCAATAGGGCTAACAACCTAGAGGGATCACTTCCATAGAGATACAAAGAAGATAAAGAAGAATTGTTACAAAGAGAATACAATCTCAATGCAACAAAGAATTCCACAACAATTTTCTCAATCCACTTGCAAACATGCATAAATGATAGAGTGCACCTTAAACTCACTACTTCTGGAAACTCAACATTTAGGCTTTGCATTGATCTTCCATACTCGCATCATACACACACACACACACTGATTGACATTTATCTCTATTCTCCTTGTGCTCTTGTCTCTATTTCCTTTGTTCTCACTCTTATTCTTCCCTAACTCATTATACATTTATACCATCTTCAACTTTGAAACATATCCAAAGTCATCCATCTAAATTCAAATTCAAATTAGGTAACTAACAAACATCCTAGGGTGGAATTAGAATGAGGGAGACCCAAACATACACTGCATAAGGACCCAAATAGATTCAACATGCCTCATCAACTCTGAAGGTAGTATTCCACACAAGGTCAACCAAACTAGTGTAAAAAACATAGAAAAATTAAGCATGAACCTTCCAGATACCAAAATTATCTTCAATAGAATTAAAAAAACTCAACTCTAGAACCACAAGTCATCATACTTTAACAAATAAAAATCTAGACCAACAATATTTCTCACGGACCTCAACGGGAAACACAAAAAACCAAAGTTCACAACTACTAAGCACAATTCGCACTATATAATGAATCAATAGCCAAAAATATAGATATAGTAGCTTCTGACAACCATGATCGACATATCTAAATAAAACAAATATAGGAGTAAATCCCAGACTAAAACTCGGAGCAACCACTAAATATCTACAACATATCTTAATTACACTTTTCTGAATATCCTTGACATATACAACCAATGACTTGTATTCATGAAACTAATGACAACAATAATCAGCTGATAACCAGTTGACCAGTTGACATCAATGAAAAAACCTTTACTATTTTCATTCTTGCAACAATCTCCCTCTTTGTGATTGATGGCAACACATTATGTGAAAAACCATCAAAGACAACATACTAGCTTTGAATACACTTCTCAATATTTTTCTTTCTATTCCTTTATGTTTCTCCCCTTTAGTATATAGTCTATTATATTCTTAATGTTCTTTTTAGATTCCTTTCTTTCTTCACATGCTTCCTCTCCCCCTTTTACATCAATGAATAAGGAAAAAGATATTTTAAATTGATTTCCCCTTTGACATAGGAAACAAAATACTCACAATGACAACACCTGACACTACCTTCTTTCCTAGAGAGGTAGCCACCAAAACATCAGTCTAGAAGAAAGATAGATCGTTAAATACACCAAACTAATGCATCTCCATATGCATCCTAGTTCAAGAAATGAGGGAAAATGACCCCTAACTTCCACTAGAGATACTCAAAAATATCTTTAGGAAGATCCTTCATAAATATAACAACCACCTAATCTTTCATCAAAACATACTCAAGCTTTAGTTCATTCTCCATGACCTTCTCTCTAAAGAAATTATACTTGATAGATATATTCTTCATCCTCAAGTGCATCATAGGATTCTTTGAAATGTTAATTACACTTATATTATCATAGTTCAGATAGAAATGGGATCATAATACACTACTTTGATACCTTTGAATGACTATTTCATCCATAAAACTTGTGTACAACAAGATGCAGTAGTAATATACTCAACTTTAACAATAGAAAGGGAGACCAAATATTTCATTTTACTCAAACATGCCACCAATATACAACCAAGAAATAATGCACCACCACTTGTACTCTTTTTTTCATCTATACATCCAACCCAATTTGCATATGCATAAGAACTTAGATTAAAGTCAATATCTCTAGAATACCATAATCCATAATCTAGAGTGCCATTAAAATATTTGAATATTCTTTTAATAGTAGAAACATGTATTTCCTTAGGATCTTGAAATCTATCAACAAGACAGGCAACATGCATAATATCTAGTCTAGTAGCAGTCAAATAGAATAGTCCACCAATCATAGATCTATACTTGCTCTGATCAGCCTTAGGCGAATCATCTTTACCCAATTTGCAACTAGTCACCATAGGAGTGTATACTGGTTTGGAACCATCCATCCCAAACTTATTCAACATCTCTTTCATACACTTAGACTGTGAAATAAAAATTCCTTTCTCTATTTGATTGATCTATATCCCAAGAAAGAAATTCATTTCTCTAAACATAGAAATTTCAAATTCTTTAGGAATCTCTTCCACACAAAAATTTCACATATTTTCATTTCCTCCAAAGATAATGTCATCAAAATATACAACTACAATCGAAATTTTGTCATTTTCAATCTTAAAATATAGATTACTATCTTTCATATCTTTGTTGAAACCTTTCTGAATCAAATACCTATCTAACCTTGCATACCGAGCTCTCAGATCTTGCTTCAGTCCATATAAATATTTCTGCAATCTGCACACCATATCTAATTGCTCTGACAACTAGAATCCTTTCGATTGTTCCATGTAGTCCTCTTCTTCTAGCTCACCTTTCAAAAATGCTAAATTGCCATCCATCTGATAGACGTTGAAATATTTATGAGCAGAAAATGTTAAGAACATCATTATAGCTTCCACTCTTGCTATCAGAGAAAAAGTATCCTTAAAATATATTCCTTCTACTTGTGAGTAACCTTTACATACAAGCCTTGCTTTGTTTCTAACCACTTCTCCATTCTCATTCAACTTATTTTTGAATACCCACTTCGATCCAATAATGTTATTATCTTTCGGTCTTGGGACCAATTCCTAATTTTGATTCTTCTCAATTTACATAAGTTCTTTCATGGCTTGCATCCAATGTTCATCTTTACTTGCTTCAATTATAGTCTTCAGTTCAATCTTTGAAAATAAACATAGATTAACTTCAACAACAACTCTAGTTCTTGTTAGTATTCCTTTAGTCTTATCTCCAATAATCTAAATTTTTGAATGATTCTTTTGTACATATCTAGGTGTCTTAGGTGACACCACCAAAGCATCTTCTTCTCTTTCATTTTTTTCATTTTGTTTCTCTTTATCATCCTTTTTCTATTCTTCAACAATCTCTTCAATTCTTACATAATCAGGTTCATCATATACATATCCATCAATGTCAATCGAATTGTTCATTGTCTAATCAACCTTGACATTTACACTTCATACAATCTTTCTTAGTCTTTTATTGAAACATTTGTATGCTTTAATTTTAGTAGAATATGCAACAAAAATTCCCTCATAAATTCTTACATCAAACTTAACTAAAGTTTCTTCATCTCTTCTCATTTAACATTTTCTTCTGAATACCTTGAAATACTTAGTAATAGGAATTCTTCCAAACCATAGCTCATAGGGGTTCTTTGTATTATTTTTTCTTGCTTGATCTCGATTGAATACATACACAACAATATGAATATATTCTCTCTAGTAAACTTACAATAAACTAGTCTCAGTAATCATTGATCTAGCAGCCTCTTGAACTATTATATTTTTCCTTTCAACAACTCCTTTTTGCTGAAGAGTTCTTAGAGAAGATAATTTTCTTCTTATTCTATGCACTTCACAAAACATATTAAACTCATGGGAGGTGAATTATCCACCTTTTTCAGAACTTAAGAATCTTATCTTTAAGCTTACTTAATTTTCAACCATAGCTTTGAATGTCTTGAATCTATCTAATGCATCTGATTTCTCTCTAAGAAATGTAACTGATGTATATCTAGAATAATCATCAATAAAAAGTATAAAGTACCTTTCATCTTGAAGACTTCTCACTCTTGTAGGACCCCAAAGATTTGTATGAATTTAATACAATAGACTAGTAGTAGACTATTCCTTTGATATGTAGTGACTTCTTTCTTGCTTTCCAAACTGACAATTCCTGCAGATAACATTAGCAGGCTTTGTAATCATTGGTAAATCTCTCACGGCCTGAATTGCACTAATCCTTGGAAATTTATCAAAATTCATGTGGCACATTCTCCTATGTCATAACCAACTATCATTAACCTGAGTCATAAAGCATTTTCCATCAACACCCTTAAGTTGATAGACATTTCCTGCATATTTCTTTCCTACAACAATCAATGTTCCAAATCCTTTCTAGATCTCATATCTTTCATCCTTAAACACAAGATCATATCCCTTACTTCACATCTAACCAACACTCAAAATACTATGCCCTAAACCCTTGACATAGTAGACACCATCAATATTATTCTTTCCATCAAAACTTACAAAACCTATCCCAAAATTTTTAGCACCAGTATCATTTCCAAACATAACCAAGCTGCCATCATATTTTTCAAGTTTAACAAACTTACTTTTATCACTAGTCATGTGATGTGAATAACCACTATCAACAACCCAATAGTTATTTTCTTGTTTAGCATGTATGGTAGAGATAACAGTACCTTTAAATATTCTCCTTCTCTAGAGGACTTTCCTTCACCTATGTTTTAGAATTAGCAGAATGAGGTTCATCATTTAAATAGCCAATAACAAGAATTCATTTTCATCAGGATCTTCATACTCAAAATCTTCATCAGATATACTAGCATTATCATTCACATAATATCCTCTATTAATCTTCTTTCACTTCTTTAAATATTTTTCATATCTTTGTTAGTTCCTCTTAACTCTTTCTAGACACTTTGTAGCATAATGACCTATTTCCCCATAACTAAAGCATTTAAAGGGTAACTTACTAGAGCCTTTCCTCATCCTTCTCACAAAGTTAGCCTCTATTTCATCAAAAATTTCTTCACCTGGATGTTCATCTTTTGTAGCCTTAAAATCAATTTTTGATTTACATCCATTCCTCAGACTCAGCTTCCTCATCTCATAAGATGTCAAAAATCCCAATAATAGATCTTTAGTGCAGGTCTATAATCTATACTTTGTTCAATAGCACACAGCTTCTCATTGTAAACATAAGGGGGAGTTCTAAGAATCTTCTTTACAATTCTGGTTTCATCTATAGTAGCACAAAGTCCTCACATTTCAACCACTATTTCATCCAATCTTTGTATATATGCTTTAACATTCTCATCTTTAAAAATGTGTAGAAGCTCAAACTATCTCCAAATTCTATAATTTTTCCTCTTTAAATATTTCATCACCTTCATGTAACCTTTCCAAAGCATCCCATACTTCCTTAGCAGTCTTCATATTTTGAACCTTATTCAACTCAAAATGTACTTTTCCTTATTGTTCTCTTCATGTGCTTTGATCTCATCAGCCATACTCAGACCATTTATGGGAGGACTTTAAGGATTCTTGGAAGATTTATCCACATCATATCCACAATACTCTAGATATTCTTCCATCAATATTTTCTAGATAGAATAATTAGTTCCATCTAACCTTGGATAATCATAAGTCATTTTTCCAACCATCCTATACCTTCCTCAAGCAGTTAAGCTATTCACCAAGGAACCAAGCTCTGATACCAATTGTTGAACAAGACAACTTAGAGGGGGGATGAATATGTTGTCATATATTTAAACTTTAATCAATTCACCAGAACTAATCCTTAGCACTGCTTAATAGATTAAATAATAAATACTAGTGCATAAACTAAAAAAACATCACAGAAACACAATAACACTAGATTTACATGGAAAACCCAATAAGGGACAAACCACAGTGAGGTTTAACTAAAACTATAGAGACTATCAAAACTAATTACAAGAGGCTCACTGCCAAAATAATGACTCACTGTACGGAACAAGGACTCATTGTCCAATAGGGCTAACAACCCAGAGGGCTCACTGCCACAAAGATACCAAGAAGATAATGAAGACTTGTTACAATGAGAATATAATCTCAATGCAATAAAGTATTCCACTGCAATTCACGTAATCCACTTGTAGACATGCATGAATGATCAAGTACACCTTCAGCTTAGTGCTTCCAGATGCTCAAAATTTAGTCTTCGCATTGATCTGCCATACACACATACTCATTCACACTTAGCTCTATTCTCCTTGCACTCTTGCCTCTATTTCCTTTGTTCTTTCTCTTCTTCTTCCCTAATTCATTTTACATTTATATCATCTTCAACTTTGAAACATATCCAAAATTGGCCATCTAAATTTAAATTCAAATTAGGTTGGCACCAAACATCCTAGGCTCAAATAAGAATGAGGGCGACCCAAACACACACTTCATAAGGATCCAAATAGATCCAACATGCTTCGTCAACTTTGCAGCTAGTATTCCACACAAGGTTGGCCAAACCAGTGTAAAACACAGAAAAATTAAGCATAAACCTTCCAAATACCAAAATTATCTTCAATACAATCAAAACAACTGAACTCTAGAACTGAAAGTAATAAGAATTTAGGAAAGAGAAATGTGGACCAACAATATTTCTCCCAGACCTCAATGAGAAACACAAAAAACCACAATTCATAACTAGTGAACACAACTCATACTGTACAATGAATCAATAGCCAAAAATCTAGATATAGAAGCTTCCAACAACCATGATCAACATATTTTACCCACACAAATATAGGAGAAAGTCCCAAACCAAAACCCAGAGTAACCACTCAACATCTACAACATATTTTCATTACAATTTTCTCAATATCCTTGACATATGCAGCCAATTAACTATATCCACAACACTAATGACAAAACCAATTAGTTGATAACCAATTGACCAATTGACACCAATGAAAACACCTTCATTCTTTCCATTATTGCAACAACCTCTCCTAGAATGGGGGTGTCACTACCACAAGATTTAAACACATATTATGTGCCAAGAGAGGTAGTGAAATATTATCCTTGCGTATTCAACCTAAAAGGACTGGCACTAGTGGAACACAAGCATCTTGTGGCGGTCGGTGTGGACTACCTACAAAGGGTGTTGAATCTTTCCCTAACCTTTTCTCATAGAAAGGTTCTAGAATTCAAGTATTTTTCATCTTCCAATGACTTCCTTGGCTAGGTTCAATTCTAATGTTATATGGGAAAGTTGAATTTCCATGTATTATAGGTGTTAGGTTGTGTTAATGACTCCCCTTGTAGTTGGAAATGTATATGGTTCTAGGTGTCATGGGAATTTTAATAAAGTGCACTCCCATATTTTGAGTAAATCTAGGTAATATAATGTTGTTAATATTGGTCGACCCTGCATGGTCATTATTGTTCTATATAGTTAGGATGGTCAGGTTGCAGGTGTAGTTGGATTGGCATGATCTCTCCAAGATGAAAACTCTATAATTTTTTGCTATTTCAATATAATATCTCACTTATGCAGCAAAAAATGAGTAGGTTATTAATATAAAATATTAGGTTTATTACCATGTCAAGAAAAAATACCAAAACTTATTAAAAAAATAGAAAAAAATATGATGCACTAGATAAAAGAATCTATATCATGATGGTATAATTTTTTTCTATTCTAGATAAATATTTAATATAAAAGTTGATGTGGAATAGAAACAACTATGCTTTAATACACACACTTTTTAATATTTATTTATATATATATATATATATATATAAATTAAAAAATATATATATATCCATGTACTAAAGTTTCAAGTTCTAAACACACACAAAAAAGTTGAAGCAAAAAAATAAAAATTTACTGTATAAAGATTGATGTCTCATGTAAATTCATTTTTTAGCATTTTATCAACATCTAAATTATAGTGTTAATTTATAGGAAACTATTTAATTTTTTTTAATCTTTTCAAAAAACACAAACATAGAATATACTAAAAAATACACATTTTATTAGTTTACATCATTTTGAAATTAAAAACATATATGCCACTTTTTAGTGATTCAAGTTTAAAAGTCAGATCAATGTTGGCTACTTCTTTTATAAAAGTGTGACACCGTGCTTTGTACTTTTACCCATGAGGAATCCACTGAGAATGATCTAAATTAGTAGTACTATAATTAGGATCTAGTGAGTCCATAATATGTTGAGAAATATTAAGTATATCTTTAAGAGATGTTTCTTGAAACTTAACACTTCTCTCAATAAACAACTCATGTCTGGTCGGGTGGAGTAGGTGAAAGCTTTTACAACATTTGGATATCCAACAAAGATCTATTTTTTGGATTATGGATCCATATCCTTGTGATGATCTTTTCGAATCTGTGCCATTGAAAGAGTGCCAAATACTCTGAAATGATCAACTATTGGTTTCCATCCTTTCGAAGCTTCAAAGGGAGTGATACCCTTCAATGCTTTATGAGGAACACTATTCTGAATGTAACATGCACAGTTGACTACTTCTACCTAGTACAATGGTGTGAGGCCCTTAGAGTGAATCATAAAATTAGACATATCATTTAAAGATCTATTTTTGCATTCAAAAACACCATTTTTTTGGGGGTATATGGAAATTTGCACTAAAAATCTATCCCCTTATGAAAAACTACTCAAAATGGTTGTTGGCATACTCACCCTCATTATCTATTTGAACAACTTTGATGAATTTCCTTGACTATCTTTTAGAAAGAGATTTTAAATCTTGAAAAGATTCAAACACTTCTAATTTTTACCTAAGGAAGTTGACCCATGTAAAATGTG
This sequence comes from Sequoia sempervirens, assembly GCA_007258455.2. Lineage (NCBI taxonomy): Eukaryota > Viridiplantae > Streptophyta > Pinopsida > Cupressales > Cupressaceae > Sequoia > Sequoia sempervirens. Next base: position 219,911,382 of record VDFB02379711.1, read on the forward strand.
AGAAATCATTGATAAAGGTGACAACGTATCTAGCCTTTGTAAAAGATGGATGGGGAAAATCCCCAAAAAAATCATTATGAACAAGTTCTAACACTTGTATTTCCCTCCATGATTTTCCTTTGTAAAATTTTGCTTCTTGATGTTTGCTAAGTGCACACACTTCACAAAGTTCCTTATAAAATATAACCTAAGTGAAATAACTAAGAAATGGGGGATATTACTTTCATGGGTGATATTGCTTTTAGACGTTCTAGAACATAGAGCAAAACCCACTTTCCAAATATCTCATTGAAGGGAAACACTAGAGATCTCAATGCAAAGGAGAAAGAGATCTTGCAATAGGGTTGTCCTAAAGTCTGATTGTAAACTAATGAGGAGTTCACCATTAAGCTAGGGCTTAGAAAGATAAATGAAATGCAAGTTGTAATTCTTAGACCGAATGCAATGTAATCTTTCACTAAATGACCTAAAAAATGCATATAAATAAGAATAGAAAGCTGCAAGAGAAAATTTGTGTTCCTAGAAATATTGAGATCACTAGATGAACCTCTAAAATGTTAGAAAAGTTGATTATAAAGCCTATTGCAACTCATATGCTATAATAGGTGATTTAGTCCCAAATCTGGGTTTTTATGCAAAAATTGGAATCTGGAAAATGGGTGTTTGAAACTGCAAAAACCTAGAAAATGACCTAAACTAGGACTGATATGCTAGAAATGGCATATTAGTCTTGTTAGGGTTTTCTAAAACTTCAAAGCCTAATTCTTCTCTTAAATGTCTGTTTTGTCCTTGCTAATTTATTTCTAGATCCAAAACCATGATTTGCAACTTGTAGAAGTCTTCCAAGTATCTCCAATGCAAGGTGACAACTTTGACAACTTTGAACACTTTGTAAAATTTCTCCAAACTTTCTCTTCAATGTGTCTTCAACCTAAACCTACAAATCACACACTAAAGAGAGCGGAAAATGTTGTTTTGTTAGTAGATAGGGGTTTTCCTTGGTCAAACCCCATTTTGGTAATCAAACCTGGAAATGAAATGAAATGAAATAGGAATGGAGAATGATGAATGAATAAAATGAGATGTTGCTACTCACCAAACTCTAGCAATAAAGTGCTACAAACTTGTATGAGATGGCTCCAATGGATGTATATCTTGAATCTTGCTTGAATGTGATAGATCTTGAGTTGAATGCTAGCTTGAATCATGAAACCCTACATCACAATTGTTAGGTAAAAAAAAACATGATGCATGAAGAATTTGACATGATGCTTGATGCTTGAATAACACTCTAATATGATTGATAATCTACCCTTGAATTCTCTTGTAAACACTTGGATGCTCTTGTGAACTAAAAATTTCTATATGCATGAATACTTGAATGCATGGGGTGAAAATGAGTGAAAAAAATTTCTAATTATACTTAATTATGCAAAAGTTCCCAAAATTACAACACTACAAGTTGACATTAGATCTAGGAAGATAAAATTCCACCAAGAATTTGAATTAATTTAATTTTGGGCCACACGAGACTTATACTCCCAAGGTGGCGCATGAGTCCCATTAGGTATAAATTATGGGACCAATTTAAAAAATGCTTAGAAAGGTATAAAATCGGGATCAAGACCCAAAACCCAAGATGGGACCCGTATGCCCAAGGTGGTGTATGTGTCCCAAACCATCAAATTTGTGCCACACAACATAAAAAAAACCTAAATTATCATTGGATGTTGATTTATTTTAGGAATATCCTTAAAAAGATACATTAAATGAGGCTTGTGGATGCATAATAAGGCCAATTAAAGCATAAAGAAGGCCAATTATTTAATAAAACCCTAGAAAAGTGTGAGAGTGTGTTACAACACTTTACAACACTCTAAATAAGGCATCAATAAGCTCATTTAGTTGACAAGGGCCCAAGACCTAATGTGAATATGTTAGACATATTACAACACTAAATCAAGGCCAACTTAGGGAGTACTTTTTCTGTCATTACATCTAGCCCCCAGTTTAGTGAGAGGAGGAACTTGCTTCCAACTCACACAAAAGTAGACCAACATACATCAAGAGGGGTCCAAATGCACCAATGCTAGTAAGACAGGATGATGATGATCGAGAGGGTTGTGCAAGCACCCAGGACCAAGGTCCTATGAAAAACCAACATAGGAACAAAAGAGCACACATTAAAATGATATATAGAGAAATAATAAGGCTCAAGCATACACTACCAAAGATAAAAGGAAAAGAAAGAAAATTAAGATAGAAAGGGGTGGATGAAGCTTTGACTATTTTTCCATCATGATGTGGATCAGATCTAGGTTGTTTATATAAAAAAATGCTCACTATAAGGCAGTGAAACTTCATATTTTCTATTGTGTGATTAATCCAAGAAGGTGAGACACATACACAGATGGTTAGTATGTGCTCACATACACATGTGAGTGGCTAAGGGAAAATCATGCCCCTGTTTGGCTTCCCATCAAATAATACCAAAGTTATACCTCCTCATAACTTTGATAAGATGCCACACAACAAGGAACTTTGAGCTTCATGAGGTAAGAAAAGCTTTGTATGCTTGGGACTCATGAACAAACAAGATGGCTCCACATGCATGCAAAGTGTGTTATGCAAGGTGGCCATATAACCAAAAATGAAAATGAAATAAAGGAAGAATGTTCAAAGGAGTCTTGCTTACTTTATGCAAGGTCTTTAACTTAGGTAACATTGTACCTAATGTCTCCAAGAGAGGACCAATCAAAGAATAGAAGATTCACAACTTAGGGGATGTAGTGTGTTAGATCAAGCCACTAAGAGGAATATAATATGCTAAGAGAGATCATGCTCTTGAAGGACATCACACCCAATGTCATCCAAAAAGTGAGAGACAAATCACATGAAGTAAGAAGACTACAACATGAACATTAAAAATAAAAATGCAAAAGAATAATTCTAATGTATGTCCCCACTTTAAATAAATTGCTAAACACCATGCTGTGAGCAATTACTTTAAAGTAGCAAATGATAAATACTAACAATAAAGGAGACTTGAGAGCTAACATGGAAATCCCTATGTTGTATCATATGTTTCCAAATGAAGCTACAACATGCAAAAGGACAAGAGAGGGGTTTCCCATAAATTGAAACTCCAAACACATGAGGGATCTATAGATTTGTGGATAGTATATTCTTGCTAATATCTTTTTTAAGAGAGTTCGGAGCTGTCACCATTCCCCAAATACTCAGAAAATTTGAAGAATGACACAAAGTGACTGAAAACAAAAGAAAAATCATTTTAGGTCAACATGGATGAGACATGAATGCCTCAATTCCTTGCATCATCCCCAAAAGGAAAACAAAAGATAAAGAGAAGATAAAGGAAAATATTTTGGGTTAACATGGAAGAGACATGAATGTCTTGATGCCTTACCTCATCCCCAAAAGGAAAAAACAAGACAAAGAAAAAGATAAAAGGTAAAAATATTTACGACATATAGAAGAATGAAGGTACAAATAGATGAATGCCACAAAGAGAGAGAGAACATCAAGAAAAATAGTATAGGGGATCACATCATGCACATGCAATCACAAAAATACAATAAAAAAAGAATAATGCAAAATACTAGAAAGTCACATGCGAGTCAACCTAAATTCAGTCATCTGCATCCCAATCATGTTCATTATATGTTGAAGCTGGGAAACTAGACAAATGGACAATAGCAAGTGCCGAACTAGGGTCATTACAAAGTTAGGCACTCTTCCTAGGAGAATTTTCATTTAAGCTCATGGAAGAGGAAAACAATGTATTTAATTCATTATGCACCTCCTCGTCAATTTTAGTAATCTTCTGATTATCGTCGAAATTAATCACAACAAGAGGTTGAATGATAATGTCTAAAGAATATTTTAGCTCTTGTTGTGGTTATATTATAGGATATTTTTGTTTCAAGAAATGGGTAGACTCATCATCCATTGCTTTAGTCATGTTTGGATCTTGATTTTCTTTGTTTATCTCATCATGTAACCTGTGAGCAAGGGAATGACGTCTATTCCTACACTCTCTAGCACATCTATTTCTTTTAGTTTAGTTTTCAAGTTGCATTTGTGTAGAAATGGGTTGACCAACTATAGGTTTATTTTCTTCCTTCAGGGAAAGAATGGAAAGAACCACATGAGGTTGTTCAACTGACTTTATAAAATTGTTTTATTCTAGGAGGTGTGATAGGAATGTTTTTGTTGTCTCCTAGTATTTTGTAGGAAGTAGGTGAAGGTTTTTTTCTTAGGTAGGTCTTGGTTATTTATAATTTATTTAGGTTCAATCATGGTTTCATCAATGACAGTAGACTCAGTGGTAGGCGAAGACATGTTTCAGAGGGATAATTCTACTATTTTATTTTCCTTGAACATTTTTTAGGATTTGAAAAATAAGTCTTCTCATGGTTTGATGGGTTCTATAGGCTCAAGAAAAAATAAATATAAGGAAATGTTTCCATGACAAGAAAAAAGGTTAAAGCCATTATGATGGACAGTGAAAATTTCATTATCAAAGGGGAACTTAAAAAAATTATGTATGAGTAACGAGATGACATTCATGGAGTGAATCCATGGATTGCCTAGCTTCACACGAAATTGGTCTAACTACGTGATGATGGATAATGAGATATCTAATGTTTTTGGTCCTATTTGTAAAGGAAGAGTGATCGATCCCATCGCAAGGTAAGTGAAACCATTATGCATCTTGATCCATTGTTTCAATATATCATATATATCTTGATAGAGTTCATGCAAAATTAAGAATTCTTCAATGATCACATTCTCTCAATAGATAGGATTTAATATCCCATTAGTAGGATTGTCATAGATTCAATCGGCTATGTAAAGAGGACCATCAGGTGCATGTTTAAGTATATCTTTAGAGGAGAAAGCAATCTCAAGAGGCTTTTTAGTGTTAGTGTAATTAATATTTAATTACACTTGCATAACTTTACTTAGGTAATATTTTAATTCCTAGGTTAATTATTCTCATCCTTATCTTGTTGATCTATCTTGTTGCTAAAGATAAGATTAGGGTTATGCATAATTTTCTTTAATAAAGAAAATCATCTCATGTAATTATGAATTCCTAAATAATAATACTTACACATCTTCATGCAAAGCTCTGCCTTTTTTCTAATTTTCTCTTCTATGGAAGTTTTTTTGGTTTGCATGTCTGATCTTGGTTTCTAACATGGTATTAGAGTGAGGGATAAAATACAATGATCAATACTTATAAAAAGAGATTGTGCAACCCTAAAGAAACCCTAATAGGTAGACATTTAATAATTAATATAATTATTAAATGTCACAATATGAAAACTAAAGTTAAATATTAAGAGAGGAATAATAGTAACTTAATTAACATAATTACGTTAAAACATTTACTCTAACACCCCCCCTTAAGATGAGAAAAAGTGCAACTACAAACATGTGTAAGAAAGCAAAGGTAACTACAATGCATGAAAGCAAACAAATCTCTGTAAAGTGGAGAAAGGGAGAAAACCTCATGGGAACAAAACTCCCCCCCAAAAGAGAGAAAATAAAAGAATGAAATGCACTAATGAAAGAAGGATAGTAGGACTTATATTTTCTAGTGTTGATGATGAAATTGTGTGGGCTATATCGAACATTGATTGCCCTCACCCACTTTGGAAACATCTTTGGGAGATCTATGGACACCCCAATCTCTCTCCATTCCCAGAGGATCCTACTTCAGATTGTGTCTTACCCATTTATTTGAGAGATAATACACCCTTTGATCATGATACTTTAGAGGAGCTTGAGTATTTAGACACCCTTGCATGTTTCGATGAATCAGAGGCTTGTCTCAGAATTCCTACTCTTTAGACTGAGATTATACATGTATCATCCATTGTTCCTGATGATGTCAGTATCACCACATTAGCCCCTATGGACTCAGTTCAACATCATGATCATCTTAGTCATTCATTATCTGCTACATCATGGGATTCTTATCTTGTAGACACATTCTTGTTTGTTGAGTCTCACACTACATATATTGAGGATTATTTTGAGGAAATTCATCTCCTCTACCTTGACAGTCAGGTTATCATTGTATTCCCACCATTATCCATCCATTCAAAGGTTGCATTTCAGGATTCTCCACATCAGTTTGGATTTGGCATCATTTGTTTCAGTTCATACAGATATTTTCTTCAACATCCTATCATGGCACACATATTGAGATAGATTGGTTCATCACTCTTCACAGGGTTTCTTTGACATCATCCTTTGGATCCATTTCTTCCCAAGGGGAGGAATATTATCTATCACTTATGGATCTCCTTTAAGATTCTACATCAGGCATCTACCATTGCGATATGAGTTTCTTCATTGTGGGGGGGGGGCTTCTTGTCTCTTTATATCTCTCCTATGGAGAGCATTGTATATGTACTTATATGATAGAAGTTGCCTATGGGGGGTATCATGTAATCCACCTCCTATCCTTCTTTCATTAATGCATTTCATTCTTTTATTTTCTCTCTTTTGGGGGGGAGTTTTGTTCCCATGAGGTTTTCTCCCTTTATCCACTTTATAGAGATTTTGTTGTATTCAGGTACCTGATCAGGCCTTGTTTTTAGGACCCATTCATGCTTTCTTGCATTCATCTTAGTTGTAGGTGCATGCTTTTTTAGTCTCCCTAAGTTGCACTTGGGGTCTCATCCTTATCTTGTTGAGCTATCTTGTTGCTCAAGATAAGATTAGGGTTATGCATACTTTTCTTTTATAAAGAAAATCATCTCATGTAATTATGAATTCCTGAATAATAATACTTGCACATCTTCATGCAAAGCTCTTCCCTTTTTCTAATTTTCTCTTTTGTGGAAGGTTTTTTGGTTTGCATGTTTGAACTTGATTTCTAACATTTAGTTCATCCCTTATGAGGAATGATATCTATCACTCCTACCATATCATCCATAGGATCATTATCTATAGGATCATGTTGAATAGTATCATTGTTATCATCATCCATATCAACATTCATTGCATCAGTATCTGTAGTTTCGCTGGCTTTGACAAATGAAATCTTACGATTTGGCATAGGGTTGGTAAAAATTTGCAAGTTTTGGTTAGGAGTAGTTGTGTACTTATTTCCTTGATCACTAATACCTCCAACGAAAAGATGACTAGAATCAATGAGGTCTTGCACAAGATGTTTAAGATGCTTGCAATTTTTTGTATTGTGTCCATTTTTTGGTGATAACCATAATAAGAATTTGGTCTATAGTTTTTGGGTAATGGTTTATTAGGATTGGGTGTTTTAATAGGAGGCAAGGTAATCATCTTTTGTTCTTAGAGTTGTGACATTGTTTGTGAAGGGTATCAGGTAAGGGGGGCAATTGTCTTTTTAGGTCCCTATAGCTAAAGGGTATCACAACTTTAATAGTAGCTAGTTGGTTATTGGAACTTTGAGTTGTTTGTTGAGGGGTATTGAATTGAAGGAAGCCTTTATTTTGCTTTCTAAAAGGTTGAGAATTTTTTTGATTTTCAAACTTGGACTTCTTGGTTTAGCCAAAAGTGTAATTTATATCTCGACTACTAACCAAATTTTGATAAATGCGGATGGTATCACATAAGTGCATGAAATAGGGAAATTTCATCATGGTAATCTTATCTTGTATGTTACTTTGAAAATTATATATGAAAATCTTTTGGAGGTGAGGATAAAGAACATTGACATTGATTTGGGAATAAAGTGATTGATAGCACAATATAAAGTCAATAATCTTTTCTTCTTTTTTCTGACATCTCATCAAGTCATACAAGGACATTTTAGGGGTCATATACACTTGGAAATGGTTTATAAAGGCCTCAAAAATTTCACTAAATGAATGAATTGATTTGTTCGATAACAAAGAGAACCATTCCAAGGCACTATCCTTCAATGACCTATGGAAAAGCTTAGCCAATAGTTTATCATCATCGATAAAGTCACTACATAAGGCGATATAGGTGGAAACATGGTTAGAAGGATTTTATTTCCCTCCATATTTCTTGAATCTAGGCACCTCTACACCTTGTGGCATCAGTGTTCACAATATCTCCAAGGATAAAGAACTTCATTTTACATAATATGTAGGTGGACCATTTTGATTTTGGTTGATGGAGACTTTCTTTTCAAGGGACGAAATGGTCTGTGAAAGTTGGTTTATGAGAGGGTCATTGCTTCTATTATAAGATGGAGGTGAAAAAGGTGAACAGGTGTATGTGTTTGAGGGACAAGTGAATGTAATTCTTATAGGTGGTAAGGTGGTACAAGATATGACATGCAATGCCACAAGGGTACTAGGGATGCTAGCGAAAATATCTAAGGAAGGAATCACATTACGAGTCAGTTGGATTGTTGTTGTGAATTGAGGGTTGGTATAGGTAGGAACATAGGAAATTGTTATGGGGGGAGGAATTTGAATTCTACCTTGGCTTGTGACATTGTTCATAGGTAAAGGACAACTAGTGTTGGAGGGGAAGTATTTTCTAAACATTTAAACTATGTTTCTCACAAGGTCAAGTCCATATTCACTTTCAAGAATGCAATGAATGTTATATATGGTAGGGATGGTAGTAGTTGAAATATTGTCATTTTGCACTTGATGTTGTAGGTTTGCTAAGTCTTACTAAATTTGATTTATGTTTTCTTGTAGAATATTGAAAATCATTGTTTCAACATTTGTCACACTACGTGAAGGAAAAGAGTTGTTAAGTGTATGGTACATACCTAGTGTACTAGTGTCAGTACTAGGAGTGAAAGAGATAGAAAACCAAAGATCCATGATGATTGTGTTACCGTGGGATGACATGAGTCTCAAACTTTTTCTCACTATAGTATTAGCAATACGACACCAAATACTCATGCAAGGGATACTATATGCAAGATAAATGCAAATGTAGTATACGCTAAGTGCAATGAAATGAATATAGAAGAAACTTTGTAAACTAAAAAAAAGAGTTATCCATAGAAAATAGGAGCACAAAAATAGAGTTTTAAATTCTAGAAAATACAGTTTAAAATTTTCATTGGGACAAAATTGCCTAGAGGGGCGTATGAATCCTAGTGGAGGTTTTTTTCAAAATTTTCAGAAATTTTCAATTGATTTTTATGCTTTTCAGTTTTTATGATGTGTTGACTAAATGGAAATACAGTTTTTAGATGCTTTTCAATTATTTGAGATGAAAAAATGAAACATATATGCACTTTCACTAATGCAAGATTTAGAAATTGTATAATGATAATTAATTAATGAAAAATTCAATGCAATGTTAATGCAAGCAAAACCCACTTTCCAATTATCTCATTGAAGGGAAACCCTAGAGATCTTACAATAGGGATGTCCTAAAGTCATATTGTAAACTAATGATGGGTTCACCACCAAGATAGGTCTTGGAAAGACAAATGAAATGCAAGTTGTAATGATTAGACCTAATGCAATGTAATCTTCTACTAAATGACATGAAAATTGCAAATAAATCAAAATAGAAAGCTACAAGAGAAAATCTATGCAACTGGAAATATGAAGATGACTGGATGAAGCTCTAAAATGCTGAAATTTTTTTATTTGAAAGCCTTCTGGAACTCATACACCAGAATGGGTTATTTAGTCCAAGATTTGGATTTCTATGCAGAAACTAGAATCTGGAAAATGGGTGTTTGAAACTGCAAAAACCTAGAAAATGACCTAAACTAGGACTCATACGTCAGAACTAGTGTATTAGTCAGGTTATGGTTTTCTAAAAGTTCAAAGCCTAATTCTACTCTTCAATGTCTACTTTACCATTTCTAATTGATTTCTGGTTTTGAAACCTTGAGTTGCAGCTTGTAAAAGTCTTCCAAGTATCTCTAATGCACGGTGACAACTTTGAAAACTTTGAACACTTTAACAAATTTCTCCAAAATTACTCTTCAATGTGTCTTCAACCTAACCCTACAAATCACACACCAAAGAGAGGGAAAAATATATTTTTGTTATTAGATAGGGTTTTTCCATGTTCAAACCCCATTTTGGTAATCAAACCTTGAAATGAAATGAAATAGGAATGGAGAATGATGAATGAACAAAATGAGATGTTGCAACTCACCAAACCCTAGATTTAAAGTGTTGCAAACATGTATGAGATGGATCCAATGAATTTAGATCTTGACTCTTGCTTGAATGTAATAGATCTTGAGTTGAATGCTAGTTTGAATCATGAAACCATACATCACAATTGTTAGCTCAAAAATAAACATGATGCTTGATGCTTGAATAATGCTCTAACATGCTTGATAATATACCCTTGAATGCTCTTGAATGCTCTTGTGAAGTAAAAATTTCTATATGCATGAATACTTCAATGCTTGGGGTAAAAATCATTGAAAGAAACTTTTATTTATAGTTAATTATATAGAAGTTCCTGAAATTACAGCATTGTAAGCCAACATCATATCTAGGAGGATAAAATCCCACTAATAATTTGAATTAATTTTAATTTTGGGCCACACGAGACTCATACATCCAAGGTGGTGTATGAGTAATGTTGTGCCTATAGCACACACACCTCATTTGGAATGGGGACCCTCCCATTTTCACTTTCGCTTCCACCTCATTTTGCGTGCCCCCTATTTTGAGTCCCAAGTGGTCAAGAAGTCATAATTCTATCATCTTTAGTTGTCCAAGTTTCACCACCGTTGAAATTTTCTAGTCTTTGGCCTTTGCAGAGTTCCTCTGACATTTTTTCCTTGATCCTTGATACTATCATCCTTTCCCTGATGTGGGTTCGCACTTGCAGGTTTCTTAATGTGAAATTCCTTTCAACTTTCACCATTTTCACAATGGCTGAGTTAGGGCATCAACCTCCATTGTGGGATCCACATTCTTCATAATTGTTCCGCTCACCAAATTCCAAATGACAAACACATGGTTGTCATCTACCTCACGTGCTCCACCATTCCTACTTCCAATTGTTTTGAAAAGTGCACCCACCAACACTATCGATCATCACACTGGCATTAAATGCAATAATTTAATGGCTAAAATCCTATAAATAACAAAGTTTCACCTGTCCTTTTAATCAAAATTCCTTCTGAACTTCTCAGATATCCTCTTGCCTCTACTGCCTCCACACCCGTGTTTCCTTGAGGACAAGTTCAAAGCTTTCTCCATTGCCTTCCATTGGGTTTGTTAGGTAAGTTTTCTACCACCATAGTTGTTCATACTCTAATTCATTTTCTTTACAAATTCAAAAATCTTAAGGAGAAAACATAGTAAAATCTTAAGAAATTTGGTCAAGAACAAGACCTCAAGGAAAAACCATGTTTTAGAATTTGAAAACCCTTCAAAAACTAGCTCGTTAGGTCCACAAATAATTTTCCTTTGCATTGACTATTCTTGACCAGGGCCTTCATTCCCTCGCATCCTACAAATCTCTCGTTGTTGTTGCATTGGATTTCGAAATAATCAACTTCAAACTACTATCGTTACCCTTGGCGGGCTTGTGCATGCAGGTAGATGCCACCTCCTCGCCGCCACCATTGAACCGAATGAAAATATTAAGTTAAGGGGGGATCCTCATGGCTCCTGCTAGTATGAAAGTGTGGGTTTCCACATGCATAGGGTGCCCTTCTTCTTGTTGTTTCTCAACGGCTATCTAACCCCGACCTTCCACCATGCGGGTTCTGTGGGACCCTTCTAAGTCGATAAAACTCCATCTGTGGGCCATTTGATGCTAGTTTCTACAGATGCTTCATTATCATTTCAATGACTAATTCAAATGATGAGGTCCCCATTTCCTCTTGTGTTGCGGAGTCCACACCGCCCATTTTGGTTTGGCTCATTATGTGCAAAATGCCTAAGTAATTCTGTGGGCCACCAACTGTGGGATGCCACCCAATCTCTGTCATCTTCAAATGGCCATTCCCTAGCATCCACCCATAGGTTCCTACCCCCAACACTTTGAGGGACTTAAACTTTGAAGCTAACCCTAAACTAACCTTTGAACCTGTAGGTGCCACATTGCGGGTCACCCACTAGAGGATGTCATCTTACAACCGTCATTTGAGAATGAGCATTACTTAATGAACTTTCATGGCTTCCTATCAGAACCTTGTGAAAGACTAAATACTAATATATGAGATTGACCTTTCATCTACCTTGTAGAGCTTGACCCCTTTGTCATTGTTTGAATCTCCTTGAGTAAGTATTGCATGTTGATGCTTTGTGTAGGCTTGACAATGCGGGCCGCCATCTATGGGTTGTCATCCCAATTCTTCCTTCTCCAAACATTTGTAAGGACCTACCTATCTGAATTATGTACCCCACACCCTGCATCTCACCTTCAGCCTCAAAAAGTGAAATGGACTAAGTAAAAGTTGATATGGACTTGGCAGTGTAGACTGCCATCCCTTCTCTGTCGTCACCCAAAGGCCACCACCTAACAACATCCCGCAGGTTCCTACCCATTCCATTTTGAAGGACATGAACTTTGGAGCTAAAATGAAGCCACCCTTCCTTCCTACAAGTCCTACATTACAAGATTCTATTTGTGGGTTTCCATTATAGCAACATCCTTCCCAAGCAACGAAGCTCCTAGCAGCCAAGATATCACCTACCTCTGCACCCTCTTGACCCACATAAGAAGTAAGTGAACAAAAACCTCTTGAACTTCATGAATGATGAAGCCACCTGTCCCCAAATGCCTTAGCACCTTGGTGGGATCTATTTGTAGCACATAAATCTTAATGTGGTGGCTACATGTGGGCTACCATGCCCTCTTCACCATTTTCTTATTGCCTCCTTCAAAATGACTACCAGCCTAGCGAAACCCGCATCCCTGGTCCCGCATTTCTCCATCTCCCCAAAACGAAATGAAAACGATGATTTTTAATGGATATTATGATCTTTGAAGGATGAGTTACTTGATCTAACATCTATTTTGTAGGATTTTACTAACGCTCCCATTATTTTATGTATGAATATGCTTACTACACCTCTACTTGTAGGATTTATGGAATCAATTGTAGGACCTTCAAGGGCATCTACAAAGAAGGAAAAGGGGAAGAAGACTACTAAAGTTATAAGAGGGAAAGAAGATAAAGATCAAATTAATTATCAATTCTAGGGAATATAAGTCACCTCCAAGGTCACCACCAAATGGGACACGGTTACAGATACCAACCTTGGACAAATTGATATAGATGAATTCAAACAGAGGGTCATCACCAACCTGACTATAGAAAATGCAAATAAAATAAGAAAGAGTGGTTTGGCTAAGGCAACCAATTTCTTGCCAACTCTTGTGACCCCTTAATTGGTAATGGCTTACAGAGAAGCCTGTCAGGATAAAAGTAGAAGGATCATGGACCGTGATGGTAAAGTGTTGGTTGACTTGTCTACCAGGTCCATAGGGAAAACTTTCCACATCCCAACCTTTGACCCTATGGAGGAAACAACAAATGAATATGCAAAAAGAACATGGAAGGAAGACCCTCTAAAATGCAAGAAATTGACTAAACAATACTAGTTAAAGTCCAGAAGAGGGACAGTACAAACAAAGTTCCTTAGGAATTGTTCAGAAGTGAATTTTATGAGGACTACCATGACTTGGTGACTTTGCTAAGTAGAGTCATGGTTATCCCAACTGTCGCCTACTTTCAAGACTAGGTGTTCTACTTTATAGAAGAGATCATTAGGGGAAAGACCAAGTTCCATTGAGTAGGAATGATTAGTAACAACTTGCATGAGCAAGTCCTAGTAGTCAAGAAGACCTCCCATTTTTATATGACCTCCTATTTGGTCTATCTCCCGGTTGACCTATTTCCATATAGAGGTTTTTTTTCACATATAGCCAAACTCTAGGGAGAGAGCTGAAAGTATACGACATGAATCCATAACTCCAATATCAAAATTTCAAGAAATATTATTGCAGGCTGAATGACGCCTTTATTGGGAACATCATAAGACTTCTCAAAGGGGAATTCAAGAGGAGAGCCACACACAGTTCCCATCAATTCATTCATAGGTTCATATTTACATTAATATAGTTCCCCAAATTCACCTACATTTGAATAGAGTGTTTCACTAAGAGGCCATACAATTTGGCCAAGTATCCAAATGATCGGTTAATCTTGTTAGAAGTCTCAAGGAAGCTTCAAAATGCACATACTCTCCTTTTTGGAAAACACCAGGAAGCAATACCATATCCTCTCACATTCGGGCAGGGAATGTAGGCCCTCCCAGCTACCCGATGTGTTGAATATTCAGAGAAAGATATCATTGAGTACAACCGCTCAGCCAAGGATGGACCCATATGGAAAGTTGAAGACATTTTTTGGGAAGGAATATGCCCATTTACACAATGTTGAAGACTTATGGGCTAACTATTGGGATGATAAGGAGGTACACATGAGGTACTATATACGTATGACTATTTGCTTCATCAAGATGATCAAATTGTTCCCAGTACTAGATCAGATCATAGAAGATGAGAAAACCATCATAGATTTGAGGTATGATGTCGTTGTGAACTTTTCATTTCCCCTAATAGACTGTAATGAAGAAGAGGTCAATGACCTTGAAATTCAGAAAAAAAAAAACTAGTGGAACATAGAACAAGGAAGTGGATCGATGCATAGATTGCTCAGTTAAAGCTCAAAGGAGTCACTCTAACTTATGGCAAGCTTGTAGATGATCTCGAGAGTGAAACTGATAGTGGGATTGTTGCTGCCCCAACTAAGGAGGCTCCAAAATCTCCTCTGGTCACTAGATCAAGGAAAAGAAAGGAAGTATTAGAATGCCAACCAAAGCATAAGTTGTACTCGAGGAAGACTTCAAAGGGTTTAAACTTGAAGAATGGAAGGAAATCGGGTGGATTCTATGAGATTCGAATGATCCAAGAGGATCCACTACACAAAGGAGAAGAGGAAGAGGCCGAGCAACCTAAGTCACCACCTACTACCTCTACTCTTGCTAACACCACCACTACCATTGTTATTACTCCTCTAGCATCTCAGACATTACCCATCTCCTCTCTGCCTACGGTGCACATCTCGGTTCACCTTTCCTCCACCTCACCAACTGATCCAATTATGGTAGGGGATTCTACTTTCACCTCAAGCTCCCCACTCTCATCCTCCTCAATGTCTCCATCAATTGTAATTCCCCTAGGATCAATAGTTACAATGCCTACTCTAACTATACTAGAGGCCTTTACCCGACACATACAAAATATACCTATGGAGATCTCTAGAGTACTGATGAATCCCACAATATAGGCTACTTTGGCTCAAGTTGTTGGTGGCCTCCCTATCCCTCCTTCGATAGAACCACCCAACATGGAGGTGACCATGCAGATCTCAGAGTAACTAGAGAGACAATAAAGGGGGGTTGGCAAAGAGGGAGATGATGAACCTGAGGATCCCTTTAGGGATGACTACCACGAACATCCAAAACATCAAAATGTAGTCATTGATGAGGTGGTACATGAAGAAGGGTCATAGTACTTAGAGAAAGATGTTGAAGACCCTGGTGCTAAGTATATAGTGGAGTCCTTCAATCAAGAACTTGAGGAAGATTTTTCCAAACAACTCAAAGATACTGGAGAGGAAGTTGAGAGGTAGTATTTTGAGGAAAATAAAGAAATAGATGAAGAGATGGAGGTATCTATAGAGCCTCCAACAAGGAACAAGACAAAGGCCTCGACCAACAAGAAGAAGTACCTCCTGAGAGGGAAGAAGAGGAAAAGAAAGAAGATGAAGCTGAAGAAGAAGATAAGCCTGAAGAAGAGGCTGAAATGAGAAAGAGTCGTAGAATAAAACACCATGTAGAGAGTAGGAAAGAAGAAGAAATGGAATCTGAAAGGGAAGATAGCACTAAATAAAATGTAGCTGCTACTAGGCGACACAAAGAAAATACTATATTCATCCATGACTCAAATGAAGAAGAAGAAGAGAAAACAAAGCAGGAAGCTTCAGACCATGAGGAAAGGTAGATCCAACATGTTCAAAGAGAGGAAGGTGATCATGAATCACCAAAGAAAGAGGGATCTCATATTCCTGAGTGGCTAGAGAAGTAGCTACAAAAGAAGTCCCCCACCCTCATAGATCCCAAAGAAAGGCTAGAAGCTATCTTAACACGAGCCTGAATAGGGGTAAAGAAATAAAAGAAGATGAGGGTTCAATCCCACATCAAAATGGATGCATCAGGATTAAGGATAGTAAAAATTGCTACTCCAGTAATGGATAAAGGAGGAGTTAGCTATAATATATCCACCTTTGACCTAGGTACAGCTCCAAGAGAAAAATATTGATCATCTTCAGGGGTCTGTTGCCACTATCATGCACCAAATGAACAAGGATGAATCCTCTAAGGAGGAGTTGAAGGCACAGGTGACAGAACTCACCACCTACATACAACATTGATCTACCACTGAAGAGATAACAATGACCTCATTGGCCCCACCCTTGCTTCTCTCCAAAGATCGCATAAGTAAGATGGAAAAGAGAAAGAAATGGACCAAGGCTACTAAAGATTGGTTTCAACAAGTGATCCACAATGGTGACATGGGCATTGGTCACATCGTTAGAACAACCAATAAGTTTTGGGAAGTACAAAAGCAGCTCAAAGGCACAAAGAAATTTTGTACTGATTTCCCAAAACTATATATGATTATGTATCCTAAGCTCGAGGCTATCCTCAAGATGTCGGAGAAGAATTGGGAGAAGGAGCCAACCTTGGCAAAGGATGACCATTGGCTGGTTGAGACATGGAAAATGGGTTTAGACCACAAAAGAGATGTCTTCGAGAAAATGTTCCATGAACTGGAGCTTGACCTAGAGTGGGTCAAAGAACATAGGGAATATTGTGAAGAATATATGAAGCTCATGATAGATTATGACATGCCTTCCTTTCGATCTAGACGCCCAAAAAATAAGGTTGTATTTTCATAAGAATATGGAAAATGGAGCTACAGACTAACTAACACTAGAATTTATGGATTTTGCTACCTAGGCCTTCGCCTAATTAGAACAAGTAATGAAGAATACACTGAAGTGTAAAAAGAATTGGGAGTTGATCACTAGTAGGTCCAACAAATTGACCTTCCAAGTACTCCAATCTGACATCCTAGAATGGAATAAACTTCAGGCACTGATGGGAAAATTTGTGGAGTATGCCACTGTGAAGAAGAATGAAGGAAAGTGTGTTATTCATGATGAGTTCCTCACTATGTAGGTGCAGCAAAAGGGAAATCAGCTAGAAGACAAAAGTGCTACAGTGATAGGGAACTAGAGGACAAAATAGGAAAAATAAAAGAAATATATTTTAAATTGTAAAATATTAGGGGTAGGTGAAACCCTAATTTGTAGTGAATCTTGGCCATTCATTTCTCTTTTTGAAAACTATAAATAGGGGGTCTCATCTCATTTTCAAAGAGAGTGTTGAGTTGTTGTAAAGACATGTTTCTGAAATTCTAATAGAAATTCATTGATTTTGGTGGATGCTTGAGTTTCCTTCATGTTTCATGATTCGCCTCCTCATAGTTGATAGATTTAAGTAGATTCCACATGCTTTAGTAGATAAGTAAATTGTGTTCATTGATGTTGAATAATTCTACTATGTTGATGCCCTTCCTTGTTCAGGCTTTTTACCATTTGTTGATGATAAATAGCATTGTAAAGCTAGTCTGAACATAGATTAATTGTTTCACTGAAATTTCATATTTTATTCATGCTTTATGGTGACTAAATAGTTGAAAATTTGTAGACCTTAGAAGATAGCACTAGTTTCATAATACTGTTAGTTGACTTGGTTAAGTGCAACTTAGTTTTAGGAAGGTTGTCCACTGTAGCATCCTCCATTATCACTATTCATTGGTAGTTGCAGGTCTCAGAACTTCTTCCCTCCCCTTCGTTGTTGACCTTTCCTTGAAATAGTAATTTAGGAAAAGTTCCAACATCATTGTAAAGCCAAATCTGATGATAAAAGTGGAGTTCTAGACTATTGTTTTGAACTTGCAGGAATTGCACATCAACTCCAATATCTTAAAAAACCCATTTAAGGAACCAATATTCCTCCAACTTAACATACATAAGGCTACCCTATTATTACTAAAAAATCACATGAACCAACTAAAACATTCCAAGAAAGTCATGACCTGACACTCGAGAGACCTTGGGGTAGTTTTTGGTAACTTGTTTGTAGGAGATTGTCTTTCAAGAGTGGTGATACACTTATGCATTACCTATGTTGAGAGGTGCAAAAACACCCATCAATAGAACTAGCGCTAGAAGGAGGGCCTTCCCTATGTTAAGCTAGATCGAATTAGTTCATTCTCCCCTAAAGGATTTCATAGAGTTCTAAGATCCAGACCAAACAAAGGATAATTTCAAGAACTACAGCCCCCCACCAAGGCTAAGAGAGAAAAAAGAAGGGAAGCCATTTTGTCCTCCTCATACACTCCATCCACTTCACCTCCATCCTCACCTCCTCCCTCCATCCATTTGCACCACACTCATCCCTCCTTTCTCACATCCACTTCCTAAGCTCAATCATCCCAAGCTTCCTTCCAACTGCTCACTTCCCATGGCTAGGGCACTGCCCCTGCCCCATCCTTTCAAGTCCAAGGAACAGTCACAATTGCTACTACCCCTGTGTAGCCCAAAGTTACTATTGCATAGAAAATACAACCTCCACCTCCCCTCATGGATTGGTTGGGTAATAATCCTTCCTCACTGTCCTTCAACAATTATCATGACATGCCAAACAACCCAGAGGGATTTTGCATGAAGTTTCATCCTCTCAATCCATAGAGGATAGTAGAAGATCATATCAAAATATTTCAAACAACATTGAAAGATATCGAAATAGATCACAAGGACATGGCTTTCTGAATCTTCCCTTATTCCTTGGGGGAAGAGTAATTTTACTGGTACATTAATTTTCCAACAAGATCTATCACCACTTGGAACCTCTTGAAGAATTCCTTTTTATAGAAGTACAAGATTTTTGTCAGCCCTTCTAAATTATATCAGCAATTCATGTCCATTCATAGGGAGGTCAATGAACCAATCAACTCCTTCAATGATCAGTTTCATTGGGCGTACATGAGATTACAAGCTCCATACATGCTCAATTATGTTGCAGCCTTGCGGGTTTATTATGTTACCCTAGACAGCCTCACAACTATGTTGGTGAAAATAGTGCTCCCACCACCCACTAGGTTGGTAGATGCCTACATTGAGGCAGTCATAGCAAGCACAATCTTGGGGAAAAATATTTCTAGCCCGCTACCCTCTTTGGGACCGGTCACACATCGAATGCAAGTTTAGGGGCTTACTCAGGCCTTAACACTCTAGACACCTATTATGAACCAAGTTCCACAGTTGTCTATGGTTCCTCACCTAGGATAGCCATTGAACTAGGTGCCTCCCATGCCTCACTATTTTCAGCCATAATAGTAGAAGGTCTACCCTCAGTAGCCTCAAGTACCTGCATATCTAGAAGGGAATGAATACACACAAGCTCAACAAAACTAATTAGCAACATAGCTAGTTCTCCTCCAAACCCAAGCTCCACAACCGAGTAACACAAAGAAGGATCAGATAGATGAACTAATGGATATGATCAAGAAAATGTCAATTGAGATGGAAAATTTTAGAAATCAAAACAACCAACTGCAATCTTCCCAATGTAGTGTTTAGGCCAACCTCAACCAATATAATAGAGATAACCATGATGTGGGTACCTCATCAGGGTAGAATTATGAAAGAGGACAAAATTCTAACCAAAAATTCAAAAGGATACCTTCACAGAGGCATAACCAAACATGGAATACAAGGCCAAATAGCAGAGGAATTCCCATCACTCTTGACCAACCGATTAACACAGATAAGATGACAAGTGGGGTATCCTTAGCTAAGGGAACTCTATTTGGATGGTGTCAGATCCATGAAACAAATAGGCACTCTGAATTAGACTGTCCTGAGTTCCAAATAGTCATAGAAATATTTCAAGTACAAGCTCAAAATGTCATTGATAGTGTAGGTTGCAGAGACATAGTTCCATCAGAACCATATGACTCCTCTATCCTCATAGTAAATCAAGGCCCATTCCCGCGAAGTGAAAATAATGAGCCTAAAAATTTGCTCCCTCAAAAAATGAAGAATTAAAAGAGGTAAGTAACAAAGAAAATGTATCCCAGCTCTTTACTTCAATAGAAAATGGTCCAATAGATGAAGAGGAATCACATAAGGATGAAGTTAAAATGTTTGATCAAAGGGAAACCCCATACAACATGAGGAGTAGGAAAATAGGAGGACCCTTCACAACCTCCATTCCACCTAATAACTTCAGAACCAAACATGATCCAAATGCCAACAACAATCCAAGTTACCCTCATGTGCCCACCCAATACTTTAATAGAAACAAACAACCAAATCAAATGCAAAACCATTCTGCTAGCTCTTCCCAAGGCGAATCCTTTAAGGCTGAAATTGAACAAATGGGTGAATATGTCATTGAAGAATTCAAGAAGGTGAAAATAAAATTGTTAGCCTTTGATTTTCTTAAGGTCCCACCTATTAGGAATGTCTTCTTTATAATTATTAATGGGATTTCCTCTTCTAAGTCAACACAAGAGATACATGTCAAAAGGGTCTCTTTTGATGAATCACAACATGAGCCTATAATCCAAGAAATCATAGGAAAGATAAAAGGATGTGCCTTCAAATCAACAAATAGGGAAGCAACTCACTAAGGAGAAAAACTAGGTACAAACAAAGAAAAATACTAATGAAAAGTATAAAAATTAAGTAGCTTAGGTAGAGACACCCATGGGATTATTCCAAGGGAAGTTAGAAACTCCACCTTTTCTCACTACTATCAAAATATTTAGGAAGAACCTACATAACTATCTGCTCGATTCGGAAGAATCAACTAATGTTATGTCTCTAGCCATATGCAAAGCTTTGGGAATAGTCCACACTCCTTCTAGATGGAAGGTGACCAAACTAGATAAAATAGAGGTGAAGATAGTTGGGGAAATCAGCCAAATCCCCATGTAGATTGCTGCAGACCCAAGAGTGCAGCAAGTTATTGATATTCAAGTGGTAGATATCCCAGACATGTATGGCATAATATTGGGATGGGAATTCACTAGGGCATTGAAAAAATATGTTGCAACTTGACTTCTTCCACATGTGGCTACCATGGAAAGGGTATCCAAATCAAATCAACATAGATTAGGAGCTGCACATGAAATTTATGATTATAGAGTACAACAACACCAATGAGGTGTTGTTCATTGAAATAGGGTTAGGTAATTACTCTCTTGTGGCTTACCAAGAAGAATCAGAGCTCCAAGAAGAGGAAATAGAAGAGGCTCTCTTAGTGTTATGCAACCCTCTCGCCAATTTGACTTATACACCCCAGAGCACCGAGATGTTGGTCAAGTTAGATGATGAGGAATCCAATGATAATGGAAATTTGGGATTATTGGATGGATTCCAAGAGTTTATTGAAAAATGTGTGCAGGATCAGCTCAACCTAGGATTGAGAATGGATTTTCAAGAGCTCTTGTTGCCTAATTGATGCAGGGTTCACAATGTTGCCCACTCAAAATTTGAATGTCGTATTTGTCAAACAACAATTGCTCATATTAGTGGACAAGTCTCAATGAGGAAGGAGCCCCAAACTAAATTACCTGACTATAGCAATCCTAAGTCTGTGCCCTCCTGAGAACTTATTGATGCAAGCCTACAACTCAAGAAAGATGAATGTTTGATCAACCCTGAAGTTAAAGAGCCCTCCAAATTTTACACGTTGTGCTTTGATGGGTCTAAGTCCAAGCAAGGAGTGGGAGGAAGGTTTGAACTCATCAGCCCCATGGGTAAGACCTACTTCACTGCTCATAGGATTTAATTTTATTGTATAAATAATGTAGCAAAGTGTGAAGCACTTGTCCATGGTATTTTGATGGCCCTAAGGAAAAAAGTCAAAATGTTGCATGTCTTTGGCAACTCAAAGTTAGTAGTAAAACAAGTTAGGAAATTATACTCCTTCCATGATAGAAGGTTAGAAAACTATAGACATAGGTTTTGGGACCTATTAAAGAGCTTAGATGCATTTAATATTTAGTTGATCCCTCTCTCCCAAAATCACACTAATGATGCCTTGGCTCAAACAGCCGACACCCTTATTCCTCTGTCATTGTCCAACCTCAAAGAGTTCACTGTTGAGCTCACTTCCACCCCATTTGTGCCAAACAATGTTACTAATTTCCAAGTATTCAACAATGACAAGCACATCTTGGATTTCATCACTAGCTCAGATGTGTTTGCAACCCAGATCATTGATGAAACTGAACTTGAAGAGGCTAAATTGGATATAGGAGTCATTAACCTCAACACCAATACCCTTCCCAGGGGTATGGTCCAACTTGAGTGGATATTTGAACTAGATCAGATCAGAGATCAAAATCAGCAAGCAAAGGACTCCAATAATCAATGTGATACTCACAACCTTGGAATATAGTCGAGCAGGTTAAAAATGTACTCATTGGAAAACTATGCATGCAAAAAGAGAAGAAAGGGATCATTGATGCTTTTTGAAAGTCTCATGATGTAGGTTCTTGGAGCTATGAGGATTTAAAAACATATGATACCTTGATCATCACACACACTATTCCTCTTAAGTCGGACGTGAGACCATTCTGACAATGGCAATGCCCCATCAATGCTTTATTGGAGCTAATCATCTACAAGGAAGTTCAAAAGTTGTTCGCCATAATTATATTTCTAGTTAGGCACTCTACATGGGTGGCTAATTTGGTCCCAGTAAGGAAAAATAATGGAGAAATTAGATTGTCTGTGGAGTTTCACAACTTGAATAGAGCCTCAAAAAAGGACAATTATCTAGTGCCCTTATTGGATGAAGTGATATAGATAGTTAATGGATCTCAAATGATGTCTTTCCTAGATGGATACTCTAGGTATAACTAGGTAATGGTGTAATACAAGGATAGGCACAAGATAGCACTCACCACCAAGTGGGGAACCTTTCCATATAGAAGGATTTTGTTTGGACTCATCAATGTTGGCACCACTTTCTAGTGTGTAATGGATATAGTCTTCAAAGATCTGATAGGAAAATGTATTATCATTTATATGGATGATCTCACAATGTTTTTGAATAAGCAGGGTGATCATGTTTTTGACTTATGCAAAGCTTTTCATAAGTACATGGAATTTGGGATTTCCTTGAATCCAAAGAGGTGCATTTTTAGAGTCACAAAAGGAAAGATGCTAGGGCACATGATTTCAGAGAGAGGAATCTCAATTGACCCCGAGAATATTCAAGCAATCCTAAAAATTCAATTATTGGGTAGCAAGAAAGAATTGAAATCTTTTTTTGGAAAGATAAACTTTGTCAAAAAATTAATCACTGGATTTTCCAACATAGTTAAGCCACTCAGTGTTATGCTAAAACAAGATGCCAATGTTGAGTGGACTCCAGAGGTGAAGTAGGCCTTTGAGGAAATCAAGAAAGAAATTGTTGATGCACCCATATTAATCAATCCTAATTAACTAAAGCCATTGTAAATCTACTTGTTTGCTTCAGACCATTCCTATGCCATCATATTGACTCAAAAGGATGATGAAGGAAGTCAGCACCCAATTTCCTTCATGAGTGCCCCACTGAAGGATGTTGAGCTAAGGTACCACAATGTGGAGAAACAAGCATATGCCCTAGTTAGGGGATTCAAGAAATTCATATATTACATCTTATGGAACAAGGTGTTTTCCATAGTGCCTGACTTGACAGCCAAGACATTATTGATGTAGAATGAGTTAGGAGAAAGAAGAGTAAAATGGGTCACCTTGGTGCAGGAATATGACATAGATATTCAATCAATGAAATTAGTATGGGGGAAAGCCCTCGCCCACACAATATCTAAAACATTGACTGAGGCTAGACCCGAGCTCATGGTCTAGCAATATCAACTTGAAGATGTCTCCCTCAGAGAGTGGTATGATGACATCATCTACTATCTGTTGAATAACAAGTTCCTACCTCACCTAAAGGGAGTTAAAAAATATGCTCTCTAGCTGAAAAGCAATGGCTACATGTTGTAGGGGTCTATACTATACAAGAGAAATCATGAAGGGGTCTACCTCAGATGCCTTGGAAAAGAAGAGGCAACACACATATTAAAGGAGTTTCATGATAAATTTAGTACCGATCATGGATCTAGCCCTTCCAATACTCATCAAATCTTGTGGGATAGGTACTATTGGCTGACTATATTCAAGGATGTATATAATCATGTTAGAACCTGCCACGTGTTCTAGACTACTGCAACCCAAGAATGAAATGTTATTGTTCCGCTATAGCCAGTCTTGTAGGAAATACCATTCGTACAATGGGTTCTTGACTTCATTGGTTTGGTAAGCCCACCATCCTCTATAGATCATAGGTACATCCTAACCGCCTCTAATTATTGAACTCGATGTACATAAGAAATTGCATATAGGCAATGTACTACTGACATGGTTACTAATTTCGTTGAAATTTTTATTTTGAATCATATTTGTTGCCTATATGGCCTTGTTTGTGATAATGGCCCCACCTTTTCTTCACTCAAATTCGCTAGTTGGGCCTTTGATTATGGTATTCCCCTTAAATTCTCATCCAATTACTACCCCCAAGGAAATGGTCTAGCTAAATCCACAAATAAGAACTAGATCATTGTAATGAAGAAGCTACTTGATAGGAACCCCAAAGATTGGCACACTCAGTTGTGTTTTTCCCTTTAGGTAGATCGTACACACCACAAGACCTCTCTAGGGATTCCCCATTCCATCTTGTTTATGGCTTGGAGCCTATCTTTCCCATGCACTTAAGGATCCCTACCCTCTAATTCATCAACACCTTTTATGAAGAGGGGGATGGTCGAGAAGCCCATTTAGCTAAACTACTCCACTTAGAAGAAGTTTGTGACCAAGCTATTGAATTTTTTTCCAAACATCAGGGTGTGGTCAAAAAATGGTTCGACCAATGAGCCAAAGTTAAGGCCTTTAGAATTTTTGATATGGTCCTATGCTAGGACGAGGCCCATGAAAAGAAAGGAGGGCATGACAAATTCAACAAGCTCTAGCTTGGACCCTTTCATATTTTTCAAATTTTAGGAGATAATGCTTTCTGCCTCAAGACACTAACTAGTGAATATATTTTGTTGCCTGTCAATAGGAAACACCTCAAGCATTATTTCCATGCCTGAACTCTTTTGAGCTAGTCTTCGTAAATACCTGTATATAGGTTAGTTTAGGTTTTCCTCTTTTTTTGTTGTCTCACTTCACTTCTATTTTGCTCATTCTCCCAGCCATCTTGTTTTTTTGAGTGTGTTCCTTTGTTTTTGATGCACTCGTCGTGCTCAGTTTGTTGAATTGCTCACTTTGTTGCCTACTCTTTGCGTTCTCTAGATAAATATTCACTCCCAACTATTGATCTTTGATTGCTTTTGTGGGGTGGTTTCTTTATTTAAACTCTGACTTGACCTAGAACATGACCCTTAGTTGAATCCTTTGACACTCATCTTACATCATGCACAATGCACATTAAATTATTTTTGAAGAACTGTACAATGGTCATTATGATGACCTAGAAAGTGAAAAATCTTAAGTCTGCTCTAGTGACCACTATGATTCCAAACCTATGGAAAGCTTCAGTGCTTACATAGTTGAGAAAAGGAAAGAGTACTAAAACAAAATATTTGAAAAGAAAAGAAAGAAGAAAGTAATGAAAATGAGACAACTGTGTGGGTGTGCGAGCAACTCTATGGGGAATATGGACACCCGATTGGCAATAGAGAAATGTTCATGGGATCCCAACAACAACTCTGTTGGGGCTATGGATGCCTGAATAGCAGCGGAGAAATGTCCAAGCTAATTTTGGGGCTAGACAATTTATGCAAGTTGCTTTGCCAGATTAACAGTTGTTTGTTATAATTTATGAAGGAAGGGATTGAACTCACCACACACACACACACATTCATAAGATGTTTTTGTGATTCAATTCAGTTAAGGATCTCGTTCTCCTTAAAGTTCCTCAATTCACTTATAGAAACTAGATCCTTGTCTATGAAACCAAAGATTCTAGGTTCTAAATGAGTCTTTATCCTTAGAATGCTCAGGTGAGTTCTCCCAGCAAAATTTCCATTTGTTGAGCCTATAGCACACATGCCCTATTCAGAATAGGGACACTCTCTTTTTCGCTTTCACCTCAACCTCATTTTCCATGCCCCTATTTTGAGTCCCAACTGGTTAAGAAGTCATAATGCTATCATCTTAAGTTGAACAAGTTTCACCACCCTTGAAATTTTCATGTCTTCAGTCTTTGCAAAGTTCCTTTGGCAGTTTTGCTTGAGCCCTTGAAACTATCATCCTTTCTCCGATGTCATTCTACACTTGCAGGTTTCCCAATGCATAATTCCTTTTAGCTTTCACCATTTTTGTGGCAGCTGAGCTAGGGCATCCACCTAGGTTGCGAGATCTACATTCTTGATAGTTGTTCCCCTCGTCGAATACCAAATGACAAACTCCTGGCTGTCGCCCACCTCACAAGCTCCATCATTTCTGACACTGGTTGTTTCAAAAAGTACACGCACCAACCCTGTCGGCCATTGTACTGGCATTAAATGTAGGAATTTAGTGACTAAAATCCTATAAATACAAATTTTTTCCTATCATTTTCACTAACATTCCTTCTGAAATTGTTAGAGCCCCTCCTGCCTTTGCATTCACGTTTCCTTGAGGAAAAATTCAAAGCTTTCTCCATTTCCTTCCATTGGGTTTATCAGGTAAGTTCACCACCACCCTAGTTGTTCATACTCCAGTTTTTTTTCTTTACAAATTTGAAAATCTTAAGGAGAAAACCCAATAAAATCTCTAGAAATTCAATCAAGAATGAGACCCCACACAAAACCCATGTTTTAGAAGTTGAAAACCCTTTGAAAACCATCCCATTGGCGCCATGAAAAAATTTCCTCCACCTCCACCATTCTTGACCAACTCCTTGATGCCCTTGTAGCCCATAAGTCTCCTGCCGATGTTTCCTTAGCTTTCTGAATAATCAACTTCAAACTGCGGTCATCGCCCTTGGCAGGCCCATGCATCCAGGTAGATGCCACCTCCTCACCACCACCATTGAACTAAATGAAAATATTAAGTTAAACAATGATGTCCATGGCCCCTATCAGTCTGAAAGTGTGGGTTTCCACATGGGGAGGGAACTCTTCTTCTCGCCATTTTTCAACGACTGTCTAATCCCGGCCTTCTACCATGCAGGTTCCACAGGACCCTTGTAAGTTGATAAAAATTCATCTATAGGCCATATGACGCGGGTTTCTATAGATGATTTTCCTTCATTTCAATGACTATCTCAAATGGCAAGGTCCCCATTTCCTCCCATGTTGCAGTCCACGTGCCGTATATATCCATTTGGCCCATCATGTGCAAAATGCCTAAGTAATTCTAAGGGCCGCCGGTCATGGGCCACAACCCAATCTCCACCATCTTCAAATGACCATTCCCTAGCATCCACCCATGGGTTCCCACCTGCAACACTCTAAGGGATTTAAACTTTAAAGCTAACCTTGAATCAACCTTTGGACATATACGTGCCACATTGTGGATTGCCCACTGCGGGATGTCATCTTACCACTAACATTTGAGAATGGAAATTCCTAATCGACCTTCCATGGCTTCCTTCCCACAACCTCGTGAAAGACTATATACAAACGGATGAGACCGACCTGTCATCTACCTTGTGGAGCCTGATCCCTCTACTGCTATTTGACTATGCTTGAGTAAGTATTGCATGTCCATGCTTCGTGTAGGCTTAATGGTGCAGGCTGCCACCTATGGGTTATCATCTCGTCTCTACCTTCTCCAAACATTTAGAAAGCTCCGCTTGTGCACATTGTAGACCCGAAACTATGCATCTCCCCTTCACCACTAGAAAGTGAAATTAGCTAAGTAAAAGTTGATGCAGAATTGGCAGTGCAGACCGTCATCCCATCTTCGTCGTCCCCAAATGAATTTCACCTAATGGGATCTGTGGGTTCTTGCCCACACCATTCTAAAGGATTTGAACTTTGAAGCTAAAATGATGCCACCCTTCCTTCCTATAGGTTCTGCATTGTTGAATTCTCTTTGCAGGTTTCCATCATACTAGCATTGTTCCCAAATGGCAGAGCTCCTAGTAGTTGAGACATCACCTGCCTCTGCACCCTCTTCACCCGCATAAGATGTAAGTGAAGAAAGACCTCCCAAACTTCATGAATGATGAAACCACTTGTCCCCAAACATCTTAGTACCTTGATGGGCCCCATTTATAGCATGGAAATCCTAATGTAGGTGGCTGCACATAGGCTATCATTCCCTCTTCACCATCTACCTACCGCCTCCTTCAAAACAACTTCCAACACAAGGAAACCCACATCTCTAGGCCCGCATTTCTCTAGCTCCCCCAAACGAAAGGAAAACAATGATTTTTAATGGATATTATGATCTTTGAAGGATGAATTACTTTATCTAACATCTATTTTGTAGGATTTTTCTAATGCTCCCATCATTTTATGTATGAATATGCTTATTGCACCTCCACTTGCAAGATTTATGGAATCAGCTACAAAACCTTTGGGGGCATCCGTGGGGAAGGAAAAGGGGAAGAAAACTACTAAATTTTTGAGAGGGAAAGAAGATAAAGATGAAATGAACTATCAATTAAAAGGGATAGAATTCACCTCCAAGGTCACCACCAAATGGGACATAGTTAGAGATACCAACCTTGGAGAAATTAATATAGATGAATTCAGATAGAGGGTCATCACCAACCCCACTATGGAAAATGCAAAGAAAATAAAAAAATATTTGTTTGGCTAAGGCAGTTGGTTTCCCGCCTATAGACACGTAAAATATACCGATTAATATTGTGCATCTGATCCTGAATACTAACATCGTTTCATCCTTAATCATCCCTCGGTCTAACCATTTAATCAAATCTCCTTATCTGATTAAATTCATCAATATTCATCTCTTAATTGAATAAATCATTTTATCTAATTAAGTCAATCTCTTTTGTTAATTAAATCAATCCATCTGATCTAATTATCCCTATTTAATTAAATAATTAATTTTATTTGATTAATTCTCTAAAGTCTATCCATTAAATTAAATAAATTAAAACCTTATTTGATTTAATCTAACACCATCTCTTTTAATTAAATAAATCAAAATCCTTATTTAATTAATCTCTCATCATATTCCTCCCTTATCTGATTTAAATAAATCCATAAATTTGAGTCAAATTAGTCACATCATCTAACATCTCCTATTAAATTAATTAAACCCTTGATTAATTTAATCTCATCTCATGTCCCATCCTCTAGATAATGCAAGTTGCACATGAAAATAGATTTAATTCATTTATTAAATCTCTATTTTTCTCAACAAGGCATCTTTTTGGGATATTCTCCAAGTTTGAATTCAAAAATCCAAGTTGACATGTACATCCAACAAGGCAATAAATTCATCTTACATGTCCTTTTCCTTGAGCCAAGTGGCATTTATTGCATTTTCCCTTCCCTCTTACATGTCATTTCAACAAATTTGAAATTCAAAATTATGCATTTATTGGCACAAACCCCAAATCTTGCACATCCTTCATCCATTAATAGCTTTACAAGTGGTATCATACCATTGGATGAATGTTAGTCCCACATTGCTCAAATTTGGACATTCATCCATCTTGGAATTCTATAAATAAAGAGCTCATATCCTCATTTCATCATCCACAATTTGAGTAAACTTACTATACTCAAATATTTAGAAACATTTATCCATATCATTGAGTTTATAGCTAGGTTATGTAGGTTTTATCTTGGAGCATTCATCAATATTCATCAAAGTGGATCACAATCTTCATCAAAGCTAGCATTGGAGTTGGGAAAGGGCCAATTTTCACATCAAATTGGCACCAATTCCCTCAAGAGATCAAGAATTTACATTGCTTTCATAGGATTTAATGTCTTTTGTTGATTTATCATTATATTGCTTTCATTTTCCTATTTAGAGCATTGATAAATGGATTTCTTGAGGAACTTAGACTCGAACTTGCATTTCAATCTTAGAATGTGTTTATCTCTTGTGTTTTGTAGGTTTTAGAGGGATCTTGGTTCACATATTGGTGCTAGAAGGAGGGCTTTTGAACTTAAAATTTTTCAAAGTTTCAGAGTGTTGGAATTTAAAATAATTCTGGGTTTTGCTCAGAAGGACTCAATCCTCTTGTCCAAATTTCAAGCAAAACAGAGTTGATTTGTAAAAGATATGAAGTTTTTTATTTTATAGCTAGAGCATAATGTTGGAATAGATGCATTTAAACTCTGTGTGCAATTTTTTTATTTTCTAAAAAGCTAGAAACTTAGATGTTGCGACTTTTCCAAGTTTTATAACCTATGTCACGGAGTTTTCAAATTTTAGAACTTAGATGTCGTGGCTTTTCCAATTTTTATAACCTATGTCACATATTTTTCAAATTTTAGAACTTAGATGTTATGACTTTTCCAAGTTTTATAACCTATGTCACGAAATTTTCAAGTTTTAGAACCTATGTTGCAGAATTTTCAAGTTTTAGAACCTATGTCACGAAATTTTCAGTCTTAGAACCTATGTCGCAGAATTTTCAAGTTTTATAACCTTGTCACAAAATTTTCAAGTTTTAGAACCTATGTCACGAAATTTTCAAGTTTTATACCCTTTTCGCGCGTTTCCCAAATTTTAGAACTTGTCAGAGAATTTTCAAGTTTTATAACCTTGTCGCAAAATTTTCAAATTTTAGAACCTATGTAGCGAAATTTTCAAGTTTTATAACCTATGTGGCGGGATTTTCAAGTTTCATAACCTCCTGATTTAATGATTGTAACAAGTGTTTTTTAACACTTTGTGAGCAATTATAATCCCATTCTTAAGGCTTTGCTATCTTCAAGCTTTTAGGACTAACTAAATATCGTTTGGGCTTTAAAAACAATCTATACAATTTTTGCAAAGGCTTAAAATGAACTTTAGGCAACACTGACTAGATTTTGTTTAAGGTTAACAAATTGAACAATCAAATCTTCATCTTTCCTTTGGTGCTTAAAACAAATCAAATCATTGCTTTGAAGGATAAAATGAATGTGTGTCTTTATTGTTTTCTAATTATTTACACAAAGTAATATCATCAAAAGACATATGTGCTTCTCTCATGCCTTACGACGATCTTGAGAATCAAAAGGATTTTGGTGACATTAAGCTACATAAATAATTGCCCATACACACTTTGATTTGGGTTTAAAATTGAACATCTTGTGCAAGTGTGAGTAGAGCATCATCGTGTATATTATCTTTCTTTGTTGCCATCAAAGATTGATCGAGTTACGGATTTTGTCTTTACTCACTTTTGTTTATCCTAGAGGGCCTACTTTGGGGGAAAAGTACTCACCCAAGGGAACGACTCAACCGGTAACACTCTAAAGACAAGAGTATTTCCAACCAGGATATAAATGTAGATATTGGAGTAAACGCCAATATGACGTGGTTGGCTCCGACGAGATGGGTACTCTCACCCTATGGGTCAATCTCCACGAATGGAAAGTCCTTATTAAAACCCATGTGCTAGAATTTTCCAAAATCGTTTGATCTATTTGTTGGTACAAGAATGATCGTTCTGAAGCCACCCCACACTTTTACAGTCTTCTAGTAGAAATGGAAAGCATGCCATGGGATTTTCATGGGTGTTGATGCTTGGTTTCCCCAATTGGCGTTAATGAGTCATGGAGGGGAGCCAGTGGGGTCAAGCATCTGACCATTCACTAAAGATAAGTGTAGCTGGACTTGTCCAAGTGGGAATCCAACAAATATTGTCTTTCACATCCATAGGGTTGTACTTATTCTTGGGTTACAAAATGCATTGCTTGATTGAAAACACTTGGAAACAAACACTTAACATCATCATCAAAATTTCAAACCCTTTAGGAGAGTCAACTATCCTTGAACAAATTCACATGTTATTGCTTGCCCTTGGGATTTGTATCCTTAGAGGCTTCTAAACATTTTGATTTCATCTCAATTTTCTTCTACTAAAGTCAACTTTAGGAAACCTTTGCCTTGATTTCCTTGATTTCCGCATAATGTACTTTGTGGGATGAAAGGGAATTAGGACATTGGACATTTAGTTGAAAACCTAATCAAGAGTGTGTTTGTGGTAAAAATAATCCATTAAGCAAAGATTAAATCAATTGGACCCCACATATGTGCTTGGCATTTTTTGGTCATATGGTTTTCATGCAAACATTGGTCTTTTGATTTAAAATTACTCTTAGAGAAAACCATGTTCTTCACTATCTTGGTCTTGTAAACAAGTCCTTCCTAGGTTCATTTAGGATCACATCAAACAATTCATCCAAATCCCCAAAACTTATCAAAATTCATCCATCCAAACAACTTTAGAGCTTTGAAAACATCATTCTAGACTTGGGTACATCTTTATATCAAATCAAAATCTTTTTTTTAGTTAGGTGTGTTGGAATGCATCCTTTCTCATACATTTAATCAGCAATCCTTTGAAAAAGTTCATCCTAAGATAACATCTAACATCTTAGGGTTTACAAGTTCATTATCCAAATCAAACCAATAAAAATCAAACCCTAAATCTAGCATTGATCCAAAGTTCCTAAACATTCATCACTCATATCATTTACACCTTTCATCTTTCATCTCATCATTGGTCCTAGAAACCTTAGACGTCACATTTGCAACAAGGTCAAAACACAAGAGGAACATGGAATACAAACTTGATCCATACATCATGAGTAATCCAAATCATTTGAATTTTCAAAGCCTTATAATGCTGATTGATTATCAAAACTCACACTTATACAATCCATACATAGGATCATTACCTTCTACAAATTTCAATGGCACAACAAGTGTGAGTATGCCCAAATCAAAGATTGGAACACATTTCCTGATGGTAGATCTAAATCCAAACTTACAAGCTTTCCAACCGAACAATCAATGCATGAGCCTTCAAATGAATAATGTCATCCCATCAAATCTCTACATGCCAAATGAGAATGTACCAAGTACAAGTTTTCTAAACATGAATCAAGAAAAATTTGGGATAAATATGTTTGTGAATCATACAAATGTTGTTCAAAGTCCAAACAAGATGTTAATGACTTCGTGTATCAATCCAAGTCAAGGTAACACCATGCAAAATCAAAGTTACCTAAAACACAACAATGTGGTTCCCAACACCAACAATGTTCAATTTCAACCTATCATGCCAAATCTGAGTGTCATCCCAAATCAAAACATTGTCCAAAGTCAATTTTTCCATGATCCCATTCAAAAACCACAAGTATGCATCCCAAATCTGCTTGAACAAAAGCCAAATCAACTATATCAAGGGAGTCAAGATCGAAATCAAGATCAAATTTGGCGAGATCAAATTGCTACACTTACCAAAATAGTTGAGTCATTGCGCCAAGAAACATCTCCACCACTATTACCCATATCAACATCAGTCCTTGGTTTAGGGCTTCCCCCTTTACCTAGCACCAATCACTCCATCCAAATCAATCCACCTAACACCAATCAAGCCATCACATC
Organism: Sequoia sempervirens; assembly: GCA_007258455.2. Lineage (NCBI taxonomy): Eukaryota > Viridiplantae > Streptophyta > Pinopsida > Cupressales > Cupressaceae > Sequoia > Sequoia sempervirens. Next base: position 219,945,112 of record VDFB02379711.1, read on the forward strand.
AAATCCTTTGAATATACCATCGACATTGCACCAACAGATGGTATCTAATCAAATGACAACATCAATCCTGACAAATAAAAATATGGTCTCCCAAAGACCTATCATCTCAGTCATTCTGACCATTCCTATCACCTCGATCACTCCAACCACCCCTATCACACCCATCATATCTCAACCCCTCACTACCATGATCGCTCCAAGTGTATCTCAACCACTTATCACTACATCCAACAAAATTTTGAATCCACCACCACTACCACCAAAACCAAATGTAGTAAGAAAATATAACATTGCACTAAAAGCTCACCAGGCCTACCAAAAGGCCATCTAACAATATCTAGCCACACAACAAGCAACACAAGCTCAACAAATGCAACAAGCCTCTCAAGCTACCCAACAAACACAAACATAAAAAATGATTAGGATTAATTATGAACATTCAACCACTGGTGATAGCATTGACAATCTCCCCACCACAATTACTGAAAGCAAGGATCCATATCTATCCATCAAAGAGCACATTGAAGATGTTTCCATCTTGGTCGAAGATCAAATCAACATAGGTCAAAAGTCACTTTTCAATCATGATCAAAATCCACCAATAATACCCAACAATGATCTAATTCAAGAAATGTCAACATCAGTGGACCCTATGGTTGAAGACATTAGAAATCCCTCCACCACAATTATTGAAAAAAATGATCAAGATCTCTCCATCGATGAGCACCTTGAAGATGTTTCCACCCCATTTGATGATCAAATCACCATACATCAAGAGCCACTTTTTAGTGATCTATTTCTAGGAGTGTTAGGATTATTTGATCCTATTGACATAATGCATGATCCGTTCACCTATGATCATGCTGAAAATTTCTCTACATTGCCTTATGAGTTAGAGGACATATCCCAAGAATTTATTCCAAAGCATGATCAAAATATCTCACCAAAGTCTAGCAGTGGTCCTTTCCAAGACATGTTGACCCCCTTTGACCTCATGGTTACGGATACTAAAGGAATCCTCAACTTGGAACTTGATCGAAGTCCACTCAAAGATGAAGAGGATATTGAGCCATTCCCCATGCCTAATGATGACATCCAAGAACCTTTTGTAAGCAATCCATCCTTTGAAACTGACCCGTGTCAAGAACTTGATCCAAATCATGTCGAAAGCAACTCTGAAATCATTCAAGATGAAGAATTTGTATCTTCAAGATACTACAATAATCTAATGGACACTCTCCTATCTATGCAAGATGATCATATCCATGTAGCACATAATCCTCCATCTACCCATGAGATGCTTTCTATGGATGGACACATAGATGATCTTCATTCAAAACAAGATTCTTTTGCTCCTGACATTATTACACAAAAAATAGCATGTTATTGAGTTGTCAACATCAGGATCAAATATATCCCAAACTCAGACTAAGGGCATCATGAATAAAGATATCCAACATTATCCACTCAAAGAAATAGGTCAAACAGAATAGGATATTCTAGAGTCAGTAGAGCAACAAATCAAAATAACATCATCTGGAGTGGTTATCTATCAGAGAATGTGTACCAAACAAGACATCTCAGAACAAGCAGAATCAAGGAATGAAGGTGCCACTACCACCATACTAGGGGCAACTTTGTCTCAAGAAAATGTCAACATAGGGAGCACAAAGAGTCCTTATGATGAAACTAGTGTCAATACTACAACCAGCCATGTCACGAACCTTCATCCACCCATCACCCCATCCATGAATTGGGACCAACATCAAAAGAAAGAATTGAATCAAAGTACGAAGAATGTTATCAAAGAAAAAGAAGTTGAGAAGCATAATGGACAAATCAAATACGTATGGATACCAAAACATACAAAGAAATATTATCCCTATCAAACTACATCAGTCAAAGAAACTATGGGGAAAAATAGAAAAGGGAAAAGTATCCATCAAATATGTCCACAAAAGCAAAATTGGGCTTTTCAAGCAACGTACAAAGTGTATCAAGCAGTTGGTCCTAATTCCATTCACACTTTCGTATCCACCCATCATTGCTCATATTCCCAAGTTTGCAGAGTCAAAGGTTCCAAACTATCAACCAATCCATCTTTTATCCCTAAACACACTCCATCCATGCCTCCATGCATGATATCCAATTCTCAAATTGACCATGTATTGGCAACAACCCTTCATCATAAGGATTCAAAAGGCACTCTATCGCGATGTGCCAACAGAGACAAAGTCAACTCTAGTATCAATAAAGAAAATCAAGAATCTCAAAAGTTGCATTCAAGAGCATGTATCTTAGCAAAGCAACTTATTCAAGTAGGATATTGATGGAACATTATGACAGGGGCATCTACATTAGTAACACCTTGTGATTCAGCATGAGCTTGAAATCTTTCAGAAAATACAAAAAAAATCAAAAAATATGAAAATCCAAAAAACTCAGAAAAAGGATTGAAAACAGTAAGGATAAAAATCATCCTCTAGTGAAAACCACATGGTCGGCACTTTGGGCAAGACCATGATGAAAACCTGGTAAATAGGCATCATGTGTAGAATCGAGCATCTACGTACGCCACTTCAGGTGATAGCATCTCATCCCATCCATAATAAATCGAGCATTCCATCCATCTTATCCATAATAACTCCATTCATCCATAAAATATTGATCTAATCCATTTTCATCTATCTGCATCCATCATCCAAGTTATCTTGATCTTGATAAAACTCTGGGGCACACTTTATACTTGCTTATGGTAAAAAATCTTGACATGGGTCATTTTCATTGATCCTATCCTACCCAGCATTATCTGAGCCATGAAGCATTATCTAATGAGCATTCTTATCACAAGATAATCCTTGGCATCCTTTGCATGCTTGCCATATCCATCCATCCACACACCTATCTGAGCATTCATTCATGACATTCCATACATTGCTAGACACTGGGGGCAGATATGTACATTTTGCTTCGAGAATAAATCTTGATCTATATCCTCCAACTTATGTGGTGATTCAAACATTGGAAAATGTGAAATCAAATTGGTCAAACACTTGTGAGAAAAAATTCCAAATCACTAGCCCATGGCATATTTTGACAAACAAATGTCCCTTATCAAGCTTCATCTTTCATTGAACATCAATCCAAGAAATCACTATCAGTTGCATATAAGTTGCACGTCAAACACCACATCAAAGCATCCAAAACAACTTTTGTTCCAAGTCAAGCTTCATCAATCATGATCAATCGAATCCAATCAACCCATCATCATCTTGGGGATATCCTTCCCGATTATTGTGTTGCTTAACACTATCCTTGCATTGTTGTGCATCCTCAACAATGTTATCATCATCAATCCTATTAACATCTCAATCCTTGTGTTGCTTAACACTATCCTTGCATTGTTGTGCATCCTCAACAATGGTATCATCATCAATCCATCGATTTGATCAATCAACATTAGCTTGGTTTTTAACAAAATCCCAAAATAGAGCACTGATAGCATCAAACACATCCTTATCCAAATTTGTCAAAATCATGTGAAAAATTGAAAAACACTCAAAAATTTGAAAAACGTCAAAAACATTGCAATCTGAACTATGTCATCTTTGAGCTTAAACATAGGCAAGGCTAATCTTTGATCAACCCCCGAGACACAAAAATCCAAAAACATTTCAAAAAAACATCAAAATCCAAAAATATTCAAATCACATCAAAATCCAAAAACATTCATAAAATCTCTCAGAAAACCCCAAAACATTCAAAAAAACCAAAAAATTAAAACATTTATAAAATCTTGAAAATACCAAAAACAGCCTCAAAAAATTCCAAAAACATCAAAAACATCCAAATATTTGAAAAAATCCATCTGTCTCATCTTGATTTCACTCATAATAATCAATCATCCATAATAAATTGATCGTCACCTTCATCCTTTGGCAACAAAAACATAAAAAATCATAGCAGTTAGCAAAAGAAAGCTTCAATCATAAAATCAAAATCGAAACAACAAACAATTAAAAAAAATCAAACTCTTGATCATTTTCAGACATGTCAATCAACCTTATATCGGCAGCCTATCAATTAACATATCAAACCATCATCATCCCATACAATGCATGTCCTAGGACATATCATTCTAACAATGGGCATCATTTTTGGATATCACTTTGGATTCTTATCATATCAAAACAAATCCCTTTTGGCTAGAGATATGAAGAGCATTGGCTTGTTTGTGTACTTGATCTTTTATGTTGATTCATCTTATTGTGTTCATTCCAAGGATCTCTCGATGATATTTGAACGAAGGATTTAGAGAGATAGGAATGGGGCAATGATCATTTTCTCTATTGTGCTTGTTGGACATTCTTGTAATATAACATGGAAAATACTTGCTTTGTTAGGTATGTCCTAGCAAGGTTTTCGTATTTCAAATGTGAACAAGAATACTCCTTTCTGTTTGTCGAGTCAAAGTCCATCACACTGGGTACAACGCCATCCTGTTTCTTTATACCCTGATGCATCGTATCTAGGTGTGTTATCAAACAATAAGGTAATTGGCCCTTTTAAAATCCCAACTCCTCAGCAAGTAATCATCATCATTTGCATATTTATCATCTTGTGTCTTATTGAAATGACTTCTTGTCTTGTTTCTTCTATCTCTTGCTTTTTGTGCTAGCATGGTACCATGACAGTTAATCATAAATCATTGCCATTGCATCTATCTTGCATCCACAAAACTGTTAGCATACTGCATAATGAATATCATATCATATAGAAAGCATTAATCATACCACATGCATTCATCCCCATCATTGCATAATATAGATTGGTTATTCTAAACATCTCATAAACCATACATTTATCATCTATTTTCATAATCATAAAAGCATCATCATATCATATCATGTGCATCCATATCATCCATGCATCATCATATCATCCAAGCATCATAATCATCTCATTTATATCATCAATAATGTAACTGTCATGGTACAAATCAGGATCAAGTGTGTGTAATATATCAAGGTAGACATGAAATTACCCATGGCTAATGATTGTCTACATCATCAAATCTGTCTACATCAAGCATTCGAGTCAAACTAATCATGAACCTCTTTTTCGTGAAATCACCCTCAAATTGAAATTTTCGCTCGATCTCTCGAGGGGGCAGTATACCAACGTAATTCTTCTCACTGGGGCAAGTGGGGCATCATAAAATTAGAGAATTTTTAACTTTGATCTCAACAAGATTATTCTTTGAAACAATGCAACAAGTGCATCACTTCAGAGAGGGGTAAAATGTAGACATGGAACATATATTGATTGACATTGCACATCTGATTCTGATTACTAATACCATTTCATCCTAAATTATCCCTTGGTCTAACCATTTAATCAAATTCCCCTATATGATTAAATTCATCAATATTTGTCTCTTAATTAATTAAATCATTTTATCTAATTAAGTCAATCTCTTTTGTTAATTAAATCAATCCATCTGATCTAATTATCTCTATTTAATTAAATAATCAATTTATTTGATTAAATCTCTAAAGTCTATCCATTAAATTAAATAAATTAAAATCTTATTTTATTTAATCTAACACCATCTCTTTTAATGAAATAAATAAAAATTCTTATTTAATTAATCTCTTGTCATATTCCTCTCTTATTTGATTTAAAATAAATCCATAAATTTGAGTCATATAGGTCACATCATCTAACCTCTCTCATTAAATTAATTAACCCTTGATTAATTTAATCTCATCTCATGTCACATCCTCTAGATAATGCAAGTTGCACATGAAAATAGATTTAATTCATTTATTAAATCTCTATTTTCCTCACAAGCCATCTTTTGGAATATTCTCCAAGTTTGAATTCAAAAATCCAAGGTTACATGTACATCCAACAAGGCAATAACTTCCTCTTACATGTCCTTTGCCTTGAGCCAAGTGGCATTTATTGCATTTTCCCTTCCCTCTTGCAAGTCATTTCAACAAATTTGAAATTCAAAATTATGCATTTATTGGCACAAACCCCAAATCTTGCACATCCTTCATCCATTCATAGCTTGACAAGTGGAATCATACCATTGGATGAATGTTAGTCCCACATTGCTCAAATTTGGACATTCATCCATCTTAGAATTCTATAAATGAAGAGCTCCTATCCTCATTTCATCATCCACAATTTGAGTAAACTTACTATACTCAAATATTTAGCAATATTTATCCATATCATTGAGTTTATAGATAGGTTATGCAGGTTTAATCTTGGAGAATTCATCAATCTTCATCAAAGTGGATCACAATCTTCATCAACTCATCAAAGCTAGCATTGGAATTGGGAAAGGGCCAATTTTCACATCAAATTGGCACCAATTCCCACAAGAGATCAAGAATTTACATTGGTTTCATAGGATTTAATCTCTTTTGTTGATTTCTCATTATATTGCTTTCATTTTCCTATTTAGAGCATTGATAAATGGATTTCTTGAAGAACTTAGATTCTAACTTGCATTTCAATCTTACAATGTGTTTATCTCTTGTGTTTTACAGGTTTTAGAGGGACCTTGGTTCACACCGCTAGCTCTTGTGGCTCCTGAATTAGTAATGGCTTGCAGAGAAGCCTATCAGGAGAAAAGAAGAAGGATTGTGGATGATGATGGTAAAGTGTTGGCTGACCCGTCTGCTAGGTCCACATGGAAAAATTTCCACATCCTGATCTTTGAACCTATGGAGGAAACAATGAAGGAATATGTAGAAAGCACATGGAAGGTAAACCCTCTAAAATGCAAGAAATTGATTAACAGTACTGGTTAAAGGAGAAGAGGGGAAACACAAAAAAATTGCCTCAAGAATTGTTCAGAAGTGATTTTTATGAGGACTACCATGACATGGTGACTCTGCTAAGTAGAGTCATGGGTATCCCAACTACTGCCTACTTCCAAGACTAGATGTTCTACTTTATAGAAGAGATCATCAGGGGAAAGACCAAGTTCCACTAAGCAGGAATGATCAGTAACAACTTGCATGAGCAATTCCTAGTGGTCAAGAATACCTCCTAGTTTTATATTACCTCTTATTTGGTCTATCTCTTGGCTGACCCATTTTGATATAGAGTTTTATTTCACACACAAAGCCCAACTCCAGGGAGAGATTTGAAAGTATATGACATGCATCCACAACTCCAATACTGAAATTTCAACAAAGATTACTACAAGGTGAATGACGCCTTTATTAGGCACATCATTAGACTTCTCAGAGGGTACTTCAAGAGGAGATTCACATATAGTGTATGTGCATTCATTCCTAGGTTCATATTTCTATTCATCTAGTTCCCCAAATTCACCTACATTCAAATAGAAGGTTTCACTCAAAGGCCATACAAGTTACCCTGGTATCCAAATGACCAGTCAATCTTGTTAGATGTCTCAAGGTAGCATCAAAATGCACATACTCTCCTTGTTGGAAAACATTAGGCAACAATACCATATCCTCTCACATTCAGGCAGGGAATGTATGCCCTCCTAGCTGCCCGACGTGCTAAATATTAAGAGAAGGAGATCATTGAGTACAACTTGGGCCTCCACACTACTTGGCCAAAGATGGACCCATATGGAAAGTTGAAGAATTTTTTTGGGAAGGAATACACCCATTTTCACAATGTTGATGACCCATGGGCTAACTATCGAGATGACAAGGAGGTACACATGAGGCACTATATGTGTATGACTATTTAATTCATCAAGATAGTTAAATTATTCCTAGTACTAGATCAAATCATAGAAGATGAGAACACCATCATAGATCTGAGGTATAATGTCATTGCCAACTAGCCATTGCCCCTAATAAACTGTAACAAAGAAGAGGTCAATGACCTCAATATTCTAACAAAACTAGTGGAGCATAGGACAAGGTAGTCAATCGATGCATAGATCACTTATTTAAAGCTCTAAGGATTCACTCTAACTTATGGTGAAGATTCCCACGATCCAAGAGGATCCACTGCACGAAGGAGAAGAGCAAGAGGTTGAGCAACCTAAGTCACCACCTGCCGCCTTTACTCTTGCTGCCACCACCATTGCCACTACTATTACTCCTCCTCCAACATCTCAAACATTACCCATCTCCTCTTTGCCCGCGGTGGACATCTTAGTTCACCTTTCCTCCACCTCACCAACTGCTCCATTTATGGTGAGGGATTCTTCTTCTACCACAACCTCCCCACTCTCATCCTTCTCAATGTCTCCATCAATTGCAGTTACCCTAGCATCAATAGTTAGAATACCTACTCTCACTCTTCTAGAGGAATTTTCTCGACACATGTAGAATATACCTATGGAGCTCTCTAGAGTATTGATGAACCCTGTAGTACAGGCTACTTTCACTCAAGCTACTGCTGGCCTCCCTATCCCTCCCTTGACAAAACCACCCAAAATGGAGGAAACCATGCAGATCTCAGAGGAACTAGAGATAGAACAGAGGGAGGCAACCAAAGAGGGAGATGATGAACCTGAGGATCCCTTTAGGGATGACTGCCATGAACATCCATAACATCATAATGTAATCATTGATGAGGTGGTATATGAAGAAGAAGGATCACAGTCCTTAGAGGAAGATGTTGAAGACCCTAGCCCCAAGTATATAGTGGAGTCCTCTGATCAGGAACTTGAGGAAGAGTTGTCCAAACAACTCAAAGATATTGGAGAGGAATTTTAGAGGTAGTCTTCTAAGGAAAAGAAAGAAAAAAATGAATACATGTAGGTATCTATAGAGCCTCCGACCAAGGAACAAGATGAAGGCCTTGACCAATAAGAAGAAGTACCTCCCAAGAGGGAAGAAGAGGAAAAGAAAGAAGATAAGCTTGAAGAAGAGGCTGGAATGAGAAAGAGCCCTGGATTATAACACCAAGTAGAGCTCAGGAAAGAACAATAAAGGGCATGTAAAGGAAAATATATCCCTAAATAAAATATAGTTACTACTGGGCTACATGAAGAAAAGACTATATTCATCCATGACTCAAATGAAGAAGAAGAAGAAGAGAAAACAAAGTAGGAAGTTGTGGACCATGAGGAAAGGAAGATTCAACATGTTCAAGGAGAGGAAGGTGTTCATGAATGACCAAAGAAAGAGGGATTTCGAATGCCTAAGTGGCTGGAGAAGTAGCTACAAAAGATGACCCCCACACTCATGGGTCCCAAAGAAAGGCTAGAAGCTATCCTAGCATGAGCCCAAATAGGGGAAAAGAAAGAAAAGAAGCTGAGGGTTTGATCCCATATCATGATGGATGCATTGGGATTGAGGACAGTACAAATTTCTACTCCAATAATGGACAAGGGAGAAGGTGTTAGCTATAATATCTCCACCATCGACCTAGGTACAACTATGAGAGAACAAAAGATTGATCATCTTTAAAGGTCTATTGCCACTAGTGTGCACCAGATGAACAAGGATCAATCCTCTAATGAGGAGTTGAAGGCACAGGTAGCAGACCTCACCACCGACATACAACAATGGTCTTATGTTGAAGAGCTACCAATGACCTCATCAGCCCCACCATTGCTTCTCTCCAAAGATCACATAAGTAAGATGGAAAAGAGAAAGAACTGGACCTAGGCTACTAAAGATTGGTTCCAATAGGTGATCTACAATGGTGACATGGGGATTGGTCATGTTGTTAGAATAGACAATAAGTTTCTAAAAGTGCAAAATCAACTCAAAGGAATAGATAAATTTTTAATTGACTTCCCTAAATTGTATAAGATTGCATATCCTAAGCTTAAGGCTATCCTCAAGATTCCTGAGAAGACTTGGAGAAAGAGTCGGCCTTCGCAAAGGATGACTATTGGCTGGTCAAGACATGGAAAATAGGTTTAGACCATAGAAGAGAATTCTTGAAGTGGGTGCTCCATGAAGTGGAGCTCGACCTAGATTGGGTTAAAGAACACAGGGTAGATTGTGAAGAATATATGAAGCTCATGACGAATTATGACATGCCTACCATCAAGCTAGACAACTAGAAAATAAGGTCATGTTTTCATAAGAAGATGGAAAATGGGGCTACAGACTCACTGATTCTAGTCTTTATGGATTTTACTTCCCAATCCTTTCCCTAGTCAGAACAAGTAGTCAAGAATATGCCAAAGTGTAGAAATAATTGGGAGTTGATCACTAGCAGGTCCAAGAAATTGACCTTCCAAGTGCTCCAATCTGACATCCTAGAATGGAATAAACTTCAAGCGCTAATGGGAAAATTAATGGAGTATGCCACTGTGAAGAAGAATGAAGGAAATCCTATTATTGATGATGAGTTCCTCACTATGTAGATGTAGAAAAAGGGAAATCAACTAGAAGACAAAAGTGCTACAGTGATAGGGAACTAGAGGATGAAATAGGAAAAAGACAAGAAATGCATTTTAAATTGTAAAATATTGGGGGTAGGTGAAACCCTAATTTGTAGTGAATCTTGTCCACACAATGAGATTAAATATTTTCCATTCATTTTTTATTTTGAAAAATATAAATAGGGGGTCTCCTCTCATTTTCAAAGAAAGAGTTGAGTTGTTGTAAAGAAATGTTGAAATTTTAATAGAAATTCATTGATTTTGGTGCATTCTTGAGTTTCATTCATGTTTCATGATTCATCTCCTCATAGTTGATAGATTGGAGTAGATTTACTTTGTTGTTCTATGTATTTCATAGGCTTTAGTATATTAGTAAATGTTGTTCATTGATGCTGAAGAATTCTATTGTGTTGATGCCCTTCCTTGTTCATGCTTTCAATTATTTGTTGATGACAAATAATAGTGTAAAGCTAGTCTGAACATAGATTCATTACTGCACTTAAATTTCATATTTTATTCATGCTTTATGGTGAATAAATAGTTGAAAGTCTGCAGACCTAAGAAGATAGCACTAGTTTCATGATACTGTTAGTTGACTTGGTTAAGTGGGACTTAGTTTCAGGAAGGTTTTCCACTATAGCATCCTCCATTATCATTGTTAATTGGTAGTTATAGGTCTAGTAACTTGCTCCTTCCCCTTCCCTTTTGACCTTTCTTCGAGAAAATAATTTAGGTAAAGTTCCAACATCATTGTAAAGCCAAATCTGATGATAAAAGTGGAGTTTTAGACTATTGTTTTGAACTTGCAACAATTCTAAATCAACTCCAATAACTTCAAAACTCCATTTAAGGAATTGATAGCCCTCCAACTTAACATACGTAAGGCTGCCCTATGATTACTAGCAAATCACATGAACCAATTGAAACATTCTAAGAAAGTCATGACCTACCACTCGAGAGACCTTGGGGTAATTTTCTGCAACTTGTTAATAGGAGATTTCCTTTCAAGAGATGTAATGCACTTATTCATTACTTATGTTGAGAGGTGCAAAAACACCCATCAACAAGTCCCATTAGGCATAAATTATGGGACCAATTTAAAAAATACTTAGAAAGGTGTAAAAATTAGGATTGGGACCCAAAACCCCATGTGGGACCCATATGCCCAAGGTGGTGTATGAGTCTGAGACCATCAAATTAAGGCCACACAACCTAAAAATAACTAAGTTATGATTTGGATGTCAATTTATGTCGAGATTATCCTCAAAAGGATGCATTAAATTAGGTTTGTGGATGCAAAATAAGGCCAATTAAAGCATAAAGAAGCCCAAATATTTAATAAAACCATAAAAAAAGTGTGAAAGTGTGTTACAACACTCCAAATAAGGCATCAACAAGCTCATTTACTTTAGAAGGGCCCAAGACCTAATGTGAATTTGTTAGACATGCTACAACACTAAATAAAGGCCATGTTAGGGAGTAATTTTTTTGTCATTACACTTAGGTAATCCATTTACCATATTATGTTGACATAGTTGTTCAAGATAGCAATAGTTAAGATGGCCAAACCACTCATGCCACAATTTTCTAACTTCATCTGAGTTAGTGGTGATTTTGGAGAAATGGCTATGAAAAAATTGGAGAAGGAATATAATCTATATTGGTGATTTTGACCCCCTATTTCTAGCAAATTATTTATTTATAATTCTCCTATCTTAACTATATTTTGAGAGAGGTCTACTCTCATGCCCTTCCCTAAATGCTCATTATTTAATACACTAAAAGGAGATTAGTTGAAAGTGAAGGAACACTTAATTTTTTTGCAAATGTTCCTCTTTGCACTTAAACAAACCCTCTCGCTTTTACCAATGCTCAAGTATCATCACCTAAGGTGATTGTGGAAAAATTTGATGGCTCTTAGTATGAAAAAACCTATGAAGAACCCATATTGTGTGAAGCACCAAAGTCTATAATCCATGATGGAGATGGAGATTTTGTACCCACAAAGGATTTTCCTTTTGATTTCACTTTTTCCTTAGTATTTTCATGAGTTGATGAAGATGTCGTTATAGAATTAGGTAGCCCTATATTATTATTTATAAACTATGAAAGGTGGAAAATGGTTGCTTTCTATGGTTTAGGGCCTAGAATAACAATCTTCAGTCTCTCTCATTTGACGAAAAACCCTAGAGATCTCAATGCAAAGAAGAAAGAGATCTTGCAATAGGGTTGTACTAGGGGAAAAATGTAAACTAATGAGGGATTCACCACCAAGTTAAGACTTGGAAAGACAAATGAAATGCAAGATGTAATGCTAAACCCTAATATGATGTAATGATTCACTAAATGACCTAAAATGTAACTAAAACAAAATAGAAAGTTGTAGTATAGAATGTGTGCACTTGGAGATCTGAAGATAACTAGAAAGAGCTCTGAAATGCTAGAAATTATGACTTTAACATTGACTAGGAATCATATGCCAAGCTAGAAAAATCAGTCCCAGATCTGGATTTCTATGCAGAAATAGGAATCTAGAAAATGAGCATCCAAATCTCTAAAAATCTGAATTTTGACCTAGACTAGGACTCTTCGCTAGAAGTGGTGAATTAGTCTAGTTAGGGTTTTTTGAAACTTCAAGGTCTACATCTAATCTTCTCATTCTACTCAATCTACTTCTTTAGGTTTCTGAATCTAAATCTTTGTAAATTAACCTATAGGTTCTCTCCAATGCTTGATGACAACCTTGACAACATTAGGCACTTTAAAAACCTTCTCAAAAATTTCTCCTCAATGTTTCTTCAATCTAAACCTACAAATCACACACTAAAGAGAGGTAAAAATGTTGTTTTGTTAGTGGAAAGGGGTTTTCCTTTGTCAAACCTAGTTTTGGTAATCAAACCTTGAAATAGAATGAAATAAGAATGGAGAATGATGAATGAACAAAATATGATGTTACAACTCACCAAACCCTGGCAATAAGAAGCTAAAAACATGTATGAGATCATGGCTCCAAAGGATTTAGATTTTGACACTTTCTTGAATAGAATAGATCTTGAATGAAATGCTATCTTAAATTATAAAACCCTGCATCACAATTGTTAGCTCAAAAACAATCATGATACATGAAATCTTTAACATGATACTTAATGCTTGAATAATTCTCTAAAATTCTTGAAAATATTGTCTTCAATGCTCTTTAATTCTCTTGTGAACTAAAACTTGCTATAAGGATGCTCATTCAACTTGTTAGGTGAAAATGAGTGAAAGAACCTTGTATTTATACTAAATAATGCAATAATTCACAAAATTACAACACTACAAGATGACATAAGATCTAGGTGGATAAAATACCACCAAAATTTTGAATTAATTATGATTTCAGGTCACACAGGAGTCATTGACCCAAGGTGGAAAATGAGTCCCATTAGGCATAATTTATGGGACCATTTTCAAAAATCCTTATGAAGGTGTGAAACTAGGTTTAGGACACAAAAACCTATGTGGGACTCATTCACCCAAGGTGGTGAATGAGTCCCATATCACTAAATTTGGGCCATTCAACCTTAAACACCTAAATCATGATAGGATATTGATTTGTGCTAGGATTTTCCTAGTTAATAAGGCCAATTAAACGATAAAGAATCCTAGTTATTAATTAAAACCCTAGGAAAGTGTGAAAGTGTGTTACAACACTTTACAACACTTCAAATAAGGTAGGATTAAGGTATACTTTGTTTAAATTAGGTCTAGTTAATTGATGAAACCTTAGAAAAGTGTGAAAGTGTGTTACAACGCTTCACAAAACTTTAGCAAGGTACCATTTAAATTCATTAGTTCACAAGGGCCCAGGAGCTAATGTGAGTGTGTTAAACACATTACAACACTAAGTCAATGCATTATTAGGCTTAGTTTTACAAGGAGAGCCCAAACAAGTGTGAAAATGTTACCGATGAAATTTTTTGACACTACATTTACCCCCCACTTTAGTGAGAGGATGAACTTACTTTAGAATCACACTAAAGTAGAAAAACTTCCATCAAGATGGGTCCAAGTACACCGATGATAGTAAGATGGGATGATATTGATCAAGGGGGTGATCAAGCCTCCAGGATCAAGATCCCATGGAAAACCAACATAGGTACAAAACAACACACATGAAAATGATATAAAGAGCATCATAACAGAACAAGCATACACTTCCAAAGATGGAAAGAAAAATAAAATAAAAGGGGTTGATCAAGCTTTGACTATTTTTCCATCACGATGTGGATCAGATCTAGGCTAATTGTTTGAAAAATGCATGCTCGCTTTGAGGCAACCAAAATTCAGGTTGTTTGTTGGGTGAGTACCTGAAAGAGGTGAGACACATCCACACATAATCAGTATTCACTCACACTCATGCACAAGTGGCTAAGGGAAATTCATGCCTCATTTTGGGCTTCCCATCAAACTATACCAAAGTTATACCTCCTGATAACTTTAATAAGGCACTACACAAAAATCATTTTCAAGCTTCATGAGGCAAGGAAAACTTCATATGCTTGGAGCTCATGAACAATAAACTTAGAGCTTCATGAGGCAAGAAAAACGTCATATGCTTGGAACTCATAAACAAAAAATATGGCTCCATAGGCATGCAAGGTGTATTATGCAAGGTGGCCATATAACTAAAATTGCAAATGCATAAATAAAGAATGTTTAAGGGATTCTTTCTTAGTGTTGTGCATGTTTTGCACACACGCCCCACCAAAGGTAGGGACCCCCTCTTTTCACTTTGGATGGGTCATTTTCACTCTTGACAGGTTGATTTTCTCTTTTCTCACATTGTGCACCCTTGCTTCCAAAACCAAGTTGGTCACGATCCTTAAAATAATCAATTTAATATTGGCCCAATTCACCTAGCTGAGTTTCACCAAGTCATTTGTCTTTACGGGCTGGGTCCTGTGATCTTCCCTTAACTTTTCACCTAGCGTTCATTGGCCTTCATGGACCCGTGTTAGCGGGTTTACCTTTGTTGTTCGTCATTGCTTCCCACAACAAAGTCCTAGTGTCCGCTTGACATGCAGACCCCACACCCATCTTTGTCGTTGCATCCTTTGATCACCACAGACCCTCAGTTGTGGGTCTCCCTATGCAATTATCCATTCCTATTTCAGCATCATCACAGTGGCTGACCCTTGACTCCCATCTGCATGGTAGGTTCCATAGTTGGTCATTCCATCTTAGTCATTGTTGCAAGCCAACTAACCCCAATCACCTCAAAATTTCCTAAGCCCAAAGTGATTAAGGGTCCTTGTGTATGGCTTGTCCTCACCCTACCGCCATTCTCTAATGCCTAAGCTCTCACATCACCCCACCACATGGACCCCACATATTCCTTTTCCTCATAATGAAACCCTAAGGTCATTGGTGAATTCTTAAATCATAGCTCGTTTGTGGGTCCACCCTTACAGACCATCGCCTGTAGGAAGCCATCACAATGATGCCATTTCATAATAGAAAACCTTCACCGCCTCCTCAATTTTTTGGGACCACAACCCATCATCACCATCACTCACTAAGCCATTCCTGAATGAAATTCTTAATGGCATCTTCAGGTTGGTTCTTCACAAAATTTGTGGGCTACCTCCCTGGTCCTCGGTGATTTCTCCACAAATTGCATGCTCTCTCCCAACTTCTATGTCCTTCTATCTACATGTGATATCAAGATTACCATGTAGTAATCATAAATGTGGAACTTTAAGCTAATGGTGATTATCAAAGAATGGTGCCACACATTAAATCTTTACACTTTACAAGGGATGACATTGGTACTGACGACTGTCTCCCATGCGGATTCCACTTTGTGAACTTCATCCATCTTTCAATGTTCTTTAACAACTCACCTCAAATATCATCCCACATTCCCTAGCCCACATCATGGTTGATGGACATCGTTCATGTGGATCCCGCTATCTCTCTGGTTGCCGCCCTCTCAGCCATCCATAATGGCTTTCCTAAATGGCAGTCCCGCTCTCCTTTCTCATGATAGTATAGTGACACGGGGCCCACATTCATTTTCCTGTGGCCCCCCTTGTTGAATCTTTGATTATGAATGAGGTGGAAACACCTTGATTTTTTCAGTAAATGGCTCTTTCCGCTACTTTCTTGGATCTTTGGCATCATTTAGAAGTAAGAATAGTTTACAATGATGAACTACACAAATAATCTCATGACAACTCAAGACAAAGAGCAACTACTTAATGGAATCCATGGAAAATTGGGTGATGTGTAATATCTAGATGATTAAGAACTCCTATCGATAGGATCTTCCTAATGTGAAGGTTGCTTACTCGTTGGCTAGGGGGATCTCTTACACATGCATCTCCTCTTCCTACACCATCCTTTGTGACACTCAATATAAGGCCAACCCATGTGTGCAATGCTAATGTCTCAACTTAGTATTCACGCCTGATCTCGAAACAAAGGGATAAATGAAATGAACGAGTAGGGTATTAGGTGCAAAGTAAAATTCATTGTAATTAGATTACACCTTATACACTAATTGAATAGGAAACCACCTTTGGGCTCAGAAACCTTATCAGGTTTGTGGTGATAATATTTAATCCAACCCATGGTATAATTGTTTCCTTACATTGGTTTGTTGTTGCATCATTTCACGTAGCTTATGCTGATCAAATATTTAGTGCGGGTGATTACCTATTTAGAATGATAAATGACGCAAACTCATCAACTCCAAAGGGTGAGAAAACCAATAGAATGATAACCTCACATTTTGGTTGAGCTAGAAAGCACCATGGCAATGGCAACATGAGAGAAATTCCCTATCTCTAGCTCAAAAATACCTTCATATGTGGAAGGGAGGCAAGATCAATCACGTCCTAGGAACACATTCAGAAAATAGGAGGCATTATTCCAAAGGATATTCACTGATAAAGAATGGGGAGATAATATTATGGACGTCACTTTGTTTTATGAGATTGTCGAACTTCTTATGCGGGTTTTTTTCCCACCAAGACCATTCTTTACAATGTTTTCTCTGATGTCATCCACACCTTTTTTCCCAAAACAAATGTTCAAACTGTGGAGGCCACAACCAACTTCATCATTTCCTTATAGTGCACCTACTACAACCTCCCACATTTTCCCACCTGGCAGAAGTCTTTCATGTGAGATCTAATATCTACTAGGCCACTTAAACAACACCCTCCAAGTGGATGCTCACATTCTCATTATTCACATGACTTCCCACATGTGCTCTTTCCATGGGGTGAAATAGGATCCATTTACTGCTTTATTCTAATAGCTAATGGTGACCCTGTAGTTGACAAAATGTTAGATCACACATGCCCCATGCATAAGTAATATGACTCTCAATGCTTCAAATGTCATCTATCTATGAAATTTATAACATATGTCAGTATCAACGAGTGCAACATATTCAAACACTAAGGTTTCCACCCCTATCAAAAGGTGCATACTAGAGTAGGCTTCCTAAGAAAAGCCTTGGTGGGTCTGCTAGATCCTTAGGTTGGAGGAAAGGAGAAAGAATGACTACTAGTGGAATGAAGGAGGGATCATAGAAAGAGAACAATAGGTAGTTAAGGGTGAAGTATTTTAGAACAAAAAAGAGGGACAGTGGATTTGAAACAAACAATTTGAGGAAAGCAATGATTAGCTAGACCAAATATGAATATGTTCATCGCTAAGGATATCCTCCATAGCTCCATCTGTGACATCCCTATGTAGGAACCTCGCAAAGAAATATTTCAAATTTAGAATATTCAATAAAGGTCTGCAAAGAATGAACTCTTGCAAAAGTGTTAAGTAGGTGAAAGGAGTGCAAACATAATCATCTGGAAGATTGAAAACGCCCATAGAATTGCCTCAAGTTTATGAATGCACCCAAAATTATGGAGTGTGTGTGATATGCATCATGGGAAATGAACCAATAATTACTTTCTATCACTAAGCTCATGGAAAATGATATTATCTTGGACTCCATCGGGACTTCATACGCGGGTCTCTGCCCACCATCGATCGTGACTACCACGGCGTTCGGACACTGACATCCCACACATTCTTACCCATGATATCCCAACATGCCTCTTCAATATGGAATCCACAACCCCTACGGCTTCCTCATGCACCCTCGACAAATTTCCCATGATGGCATCATGCCATTCTTCACCTGTGCGATGTAGTGACAGACCTGGGCTATGAGGGTTATGCCAGTTTCATTACTGCCAGCCATTTAGTAGCGGCACTACTAATAGTGGGCTCCACAAATAGGGGTTCTATATCTTCCAACATAGCTCTCCAATATCCTTCTTTGCACACCCACCTA
This sequence comes from Sequoia sempervirens, assembly GCA_007258455.2. NCBI lineage: Eukaryota > Viridiplantae > Streptophyta > Pinopsida > Cupressales > Cupressaceae > Sequoia > Sequoia sempervirens. The sequence continues at coordinate 219,963,810 of VDFB02379711.1, forward strand.
CATGCTTCATCCCGCATAGCTGCGCCACCCCAAAATCCTGCAATACTTTTAGTTGGCCATGCAATTGCTCATTGGATTCAATGTTGAGGGAGATAAATAATATAGAATCATTTAGCAAGGATGATGAAAATAGAAAGCTAGTGAGGTTGGAATGGTCATGGGATCATCATGCCAACTTCATGTGAGTGTGCCCTTGAATGACCCAGTCAGTTGCGCTAAACCTTTATTTCAAAAACTCAGGTGTTGGCAATATTACACCATGATCTCATGGGTGAACAATTCTATTGAGGGCATGAAATGTGATGAGGTAAAAATAACCTCATCATGGTAATACAATAAAGACCTATTTCATACATGAAAATCCCTATCCTCTGCCAATTAATTAAATTTTAGGAGAAATAATTGCTTAATTTTTAGTGATAAATTGTATAAACTTTATTTCTTTTGATTTCTTGAAGTATTTTGCCAATACATATTTAATGGGTTATTTTAAGCGTTTTGTAGATAATAATCATTCAATCAAGTTGTAGATTAGAAGCATCCAACCAGCACGTGCTCCCGAACAAGTTGAAGATATACGTTGGAAATATGCTCCAAAACTTTAGGGTGATGGACTGAAGATATAGTTACTCTTTAAAGTTTTTATTTCTGTTATCCTTTGAGTCACAAACTTTATGGCTCGACATGAGCCTCTTAAATACTGTCTAATGGGTTTTAAAAGACATACGAGTTATTCGTAGATCTGTTTTAGATATTTTCAATGGATATCCATACCATCTAAAATATAGGATGTAGTTAGAGTTTTTCTATAAAAGACATGATCTCCAGTCTAAGTAAAATATACAGTAAAAAAGTAATGTTATACTGTCAAAATGTTTTCCAAAGTTTATGAATAAAGAGATTATTATCTAAAAATTTTGAGGTATGAGTTATGGATGATAATTATGGTTGATAGAAGCATTTATGAAATAAATATGAATGTGAGCTGAGAATGAATGTGATAACCCATGAGCTGGCCACTCGAAGGGAGATGATTTAAGTAGATAAGGGTTTTCTTTTATTATATTGTTGTTCTGTAGAGAATTACTGAATTTACTGTTATGAAGTTTTAGGTCTGAAGTATTTGTTGTCTTTCACTTCCGTAGTTTCTATTATTAACTATTAGAATTTTTATTGTAAAAAGATGTTTTATGGATTGTTATAAGTTTCTCTGCTTTTATAATTTTTCAGATTATTAGTTTAATCATTTATGTACTTTTTAATTTAGTTATCATGCTTTCTAAATTAGTTTTCTTATGTTTTTCAATTCAAACATTTCATGTTTTCTTAGGAATAAATTGCTTTATAGTTTTATAGTTAGACAGTTTGAAGTTCGAATTAATATTAAGTTGTTTTTAAAAGTTAGAAAACCTGAGGGAGATACTCCAAACTTCTTCTATTGCAGATTGCCTTGGACACTACCCAATTGAGAAATTGAATTTTATATTTTAAAGTAATGGGACCTAATGACAACCTATCACTTTTTGGCGCTGTTGTCGGGGACCCTTTAGCTTCTTTTGCTTTAGTGTTAATAGAAGATGCCTAAAATACCTCTTTTAGGCCAAAAATACTATCTTTGGATTCCTTTTATGCATGGTCAAGAAAAGAGGCCCTCACAAGTGATTTATACCAAAGACCCCACCAAAATACATTCTAATTATACATAGGGAGGCCCAAGGCTCAGAAGACCACTCTGTTGACGATTTACTTGAGCCTAATCCACCAGAGGCTTTCCATTATTATCCTGAAGATCATCCTGTATTACAACCTATTGTCGAGGAAATTATTCTTGAGGAGCATATTCCTCTAAACATCATGGGAGATTAGAGGGAAAAAGCTAACCGTAATGATGCCAATCATAATAGCAATGATCCTCAACTACCTAGAACATTCACTTATCCTATTGCTCTAGATGCAGATGATGATACATCAATGAAAAATATCTCTCCAGCTTTCCTTCCAAACTTTCGTGGTTTATCCTTAGAAGAATCAAACCAATTTCTTTTTGAATTTAAGGTCCTTTTTCAAACTTATGACTATAAAAATGATAACCAAAAACTGAAGTTGTTTCCTTCTGCTTTCAAGGATTTGACCATGTGTTGGTTTATGGGACTACCCTCTAGAAGTATTACATCTTGGGAGGAAATGGAGACTGTATTTTTGAATAAATATTAGAGTTATTGTAGGGTGAGTGATCATAAGGAAGAGTTGTTTAAACTTAGAAAAAATGAGGATGAGAGTCTAGAGGACTATTTGGATAGGTTTGTTTTCTTATCTAAACAATGTGGAGAAATGACTATTAGTGTTGAGATTTTCAAGACTATATTTTTAAAGGGACTTGATGATGATGCAATAAGAAGTCTTGATTTAATGGGAAAAGGTGACATGTCTCAGTTAGCCCTTGCAGACATATGTGATTTGTGTCACAATTTCTCACGTACTCGAGGAGGAATCCAAAAAAATAATCTTTTCAGAGGGAATAACGAGATAGGTAAGCTCTGAGAAGAAATACAAAATCTTAAGATGGACATACTTGTTCAATTGAACACTACATTGGATGGTATACAAGAAAAGACACGTAACCTTGAGACTTTGTCAATCTATTGTCCTAGGTGTCAAAACCAACATCTTTTACGTGAGTGTCCTTTAGACAAGGTTAGTGTTTGTCAACTTTGTGAGAAAAGCCACCCTACCAATCAATGTGAGCTTCTTACTGATCTTAAGAATACTAAGAAATCAGAAATTTTGTCGGTATTGGCATGGTGTGATGGTTTAAAGGTGACATTGTTGTTCTTGCCACCAAGGTTCAAACCCCATTGGGGTGGTATTGTTGAATGGTTGTATTCTGGTTCATAGCTCTAGTTCAAAAGCATTTACCCCTTGAATAAAAAAATAATACTAAGAAAAAAACTGCTTAGGTTGAAGAAGAAATAAATGTGCTAAACCAATGCTAAGGAGGTAATTTCTCTTATGTGCAGAATTCCAACCCTGCATGGAGATTGCAAAAAAATTGGCCTCGTAATCAATGGACTCCATCTTGGAATCAACCCTATCCTCCACAACCTAATTGGGGAACTCCTTATTGGGGACCTCCTGAATGGGTAAGTCAATCATGGGGAACTTAGCAGTGGCCAAACCAATCACAACTACAATGGTACCCACAACATATTGCTGCCCAATAGAATCAAGGACATAATCAATTTTACATTGGTCCTAGGAGGAATCAACAACAAAATTTATTACCCCCACCTCAGAATCTTCCTCAAACTGACCAGGTAAATCAACCTCAACTTCTAGCACAACCACTTCCCAATCCTAAGAACAATCGACATAATACTTCGGTATATACTACTAAACAAGATAATGTCATAGGACTTAATGCAATTCATTGTGGAAATGTCCAGTTATGTTCTTATAGGACACTTCAATCTCCCACCATTGAGGAAGTAGTGGACGAACCTATTCCTCAAAATTTTGAGAAGGATACTCCATCTACCTCTACCGTACCCATGAATATTATGGAGTCCTCTTCAGCGGTAGGAGTTGCCGACTTACCTTAGGAGGAGGAAGTTCAATCTTTGACTGAGCTTAGTAAGGACACCCTTTCAAAGGATAAAATTCAAGCACCATTTTTGGAGCATCTAAAATCAACAATTCTGAAAGATACTATGGAAATGACATTAGCCTCTTAAATTACATTAATTCAAGAAATTATTCAATTCCAAATAGAGGTTCCTTTGCTGCAAGCAATAAAGGAAATTCCTAAGTTAAATTAGTTGATCAAACAACTATGTATTAAAACTCTAGGAAGGAAACCAAAGAAAATAAATACTATGCACATCGATGGCTATCTAGCTGATTTTTTGTCTAGAACAATTGTTGCTCCAAAATATGATGATCTTGGGAGTCCACTGATTACTATTACAATTAATGAGGTAGCAATACCTAATGCAGTAGTGGATTTGGGAGCAGCTATTAATGTAATTATGGTGGATGTGATGGAAAAACTAAGTCTTACCGATTTAAGTCCCACAACTACAGTCTTACAGATGGAAAATTACTCTATAGCCATTCCAAAAGGTGTTATTAAAAATGTTCTTGTTAAAGTTGATGGATGGGAATATCCAGTTCACTTTCAAATAATCCAATTTCTTACACCCAAAGATAGTTATCCAATAATTTTGGGAAGACCATGGTTGGCTACTATGGCAACTAAAATTGATTGTCAAGAAGGAGGAATGACCATTTCACATTGTCTAGATAGTAAACGTTTATTTTTTATATCCTCCTGCTAAACCTACTGAATATAATAAAGTTTGGGTTGATGAACTAGAATAATTTAGTGGGCAAGACAGTTTGTCCTCCTTAGCCATGGTAGTGATTAAAGAACATAGAGAGGAATTAGAGGATGAGTTAGTAAATGAAGTTGTACACCTGGCTATAGGCTTGAGTGAAGAGGTAATAGAGGATGTACCAATTTTTTTTGGAAAACCAATTGATATAAGTGGGATGGAATAAAATTATGTTACCATGGGGATGCCTTGTCCCTTAGCCAATATGATTCTTAGAACGAGTTATTTATTTGATTATATTACAATATTTCACTGACTTATACCTCATATTTTTCCTCTCAATACCTTGTTATGACCAATACATACTATCACTTTGGCCTATCCAGGAACAAAAACAATTATGTTGCTAGCAGAAAAAATTGTGAATGTCAATAGTTGGTTGACAAAATACAAGAGGATAAATCATTTAATGTGTTGGTAAAAAGGTCTAGAGCTTTTGCTTGGGACTATACAAACATGAGGGGGATTCACCCGAGTGTTTGTACTCATCACATTTATATTGATCCAAATATGAGACATGTTCGTGAGCCATAGAGGAGACTCAATCCAGTGTTAAAGGATCTTGTCAAAATTGAGATTGAGAAACTCCTATGTGCAAGATTTATTTATCCTATCTCAGATAGTAAGTAGGTATCACCTATGGTAGTTGTACCAAATAAAAATGGGAAGTGGAGAATTTTTGTAGATTATAGAGAACTTAATAAAGCCACTTTTAGAGATTATTTTCCCTTACCATTTGTTGATCAAGTCTTGGACAACTTGGTTGGGAGGAAATATTTCTCCTTTTTGGATGGATTTAGTGGTTACAACCAAATTCAGGTAGCACTGGAAGACCAAGATAAGACAACATTTACTTGTCCTTGGGGTACATATGCATACCTAGTTCTTCCTTTTGGACTTTGTAATGCTCCAATGAATTTTCAGAAATCCATTTTGGCTATATTTGTAACACTTTTCAATGATTGTGTAGAGGTTTATATGGATGATTTCATAGTATATGGGCCAACCTATGATGAATCTCTTCAAAACCTAGATAGGGTTTTAGAGGTTTGTAAGGAAAACTGACTATCCCTTAGCCATGAAAAGTGTTTAATAATGGTGGAACAAGGAATAGTCTTAGGTCATCATATTTCCTCGGAAGGAATAAAAGTTGATCCTAAAAAAATTGAAGTCATTCAACAATTGACTATTCCTCAAACACAAATAGATGTTCGAAGTTTTCTTGGACATGCTGAATATTATAGAAGGTTCATAGAAATCTTTAGTAAGATAGCAGCCCCTATGTTTTCTCTTCTCCAAAAATATGTGGAGCTTAATTGGATTTTTGAGTGTCAACAATCATTTGAAATGATAAAAGAGAAGCTTTCCTCTACTCCTATACTCTGTGGACCAAATTGGAGTCTTCCCTTTCACATTTATGTTGATGCTTTAGATGACGCAATTGGTGCAGTATTAGGGCAAGAAGATGAGGATGGGGGTAAATATTCCATATATTTTATTAGCAAAAACCTAACATCTGCTGAGAGAAACTACACGACAATAGAAAAAGAATTCTTGGTTGTGGTTCATGCCATTAAAAAAAATTTCCATTATATTACAGGATATAAAGTTATAGTTTATATAGATCACTCAGCTGTAAAATATTTAATGAATAAACCTGTAGTTAATGGTCAAATAATGAGATGGTTACTACTCCTTCAAAAGTTCAATGTGACAATACTTGACAAGCCAGTGAAATTTAACGAGGTGGCAGAATTTTTATCTCGAATCAAACAAGAAGAGGGTGACCGAGCACCTGTACAAGATGAGTTTCCAAATGAAAATCTATTTTCCATCACTATAAAGACTCCTTGGTTTGTTGATATTGCCAACTATTTAGCTACATCGGAAGTACCTTCTGAATTTACATCAAAACAAAGGAAGTGACTTATTTGAGATTGTGCACCATTTAAATGGATTAATGGGATTTTATTTCGTTGTGGACCTGATATGATTTTGAGAAGATGTGTTAGGGCCGATGAAACTTATAGTATTTTGACAATCTATCATGATGATCCTTCTGGGGTCCATTACTCTGCAAAAAAACTTCTCATAAAATTTTAGGTGTTGGATATTATTTTCCTTCAATGCATCAATGCATAAAGATGTTAAAAATTATGTTCGTCGTTGTGATGAATATCAAAGAGTGGGAAGACCAACTGCTTCTACGAAAATACCTTTGCAACCTTAGGTAACTTTGGAGCCATTCAAAAAATGGGGGTTAGATTTTATCGGCCCCATAGATCCTTACTCTCAAGGGAAAGAATACATATTAGTTTGTACTAATTATCTGACGAAATGGGCAGAAGTTCAAGCTTTATGAGTTGCTAGAGAAGAGCAAGTTGCTGATTTTCTCTATAATAAATTTTTTCTTCGATTTGGAGCCCCCCGAACTATCATTACAAATCAGGGACCCCAATTTATGTCCAAAGTTCTCCTAGCATTTATGAACCATTTTTAGGTGAGTCATAAGAAGTCATCTCCTTATCACCCTCGAGCAAATGGTCAAGTACAGGTGACTAATAGGGAGTTAGAAAACATATTGACAAAAACTGTCTCTTCAAGAAGAAGAGATTTGGCTAGGAAATTTCCTGAAGCCATTTGGGCGTACAATACAACAAGGAAATCTACAATTGGATTCAGCCCCTATGAGCTTTTTTTGGGAAGAAACCTCATCTCCCCATTGAGTTTGAACTCTAAACCCTACGTACATCTATGGAGTTGGGTCTAGATTTGAAATGAGCTCAAATAGAATGAGTTTTATAGTTAAATGAGTTGGATGACCTACGTTTAGATGTTGTCCATCAAACTGAACTAGTTCAACATCAACAAAAAGTTTGGCATGACAAATATATTAAAGAGAGAGAATTTCATAATGGTGATTGGGCCTCGCTATTTGATTCAAGATATAAATACCATAAAGGAAAACTCATAACTCATTGGTTGGGGCCATATGAAATTTTTGAAGTCTTCTCGAATGGTACAATTCAGCTAAAACCCATTGATGGTGATTTGCGAACCCTCTTAGTTAATGGTCATCGCCTACGTATCTACCATAAACCTATTAATAAAGAAGAATTTACAAAATTGGTAGAAATGCAAGGAGAGAACCAATGCATTGACTCTACCAGGGTAGAGTCTACTTGATTTAATATCTATATGTTATCTAATAAAATAATAATAATTAAAAACTTAAAAAATAAATAAAAAGTAAAAAATAAAATAATATATATATGATGAAAAGTTGTAATAAAAAGACATGTGTACCAAATTTTTTTTCAAAGAATATTTTTTATTTATTAATTTTCATTTCTGACTTACCCCATGTTTTCATTTTGTAGGACCTCTCATAAAGGAATAACAACTTCTAGAGCACCATTCCAAGATGCTCTAGAACTTGATGGTTCAGCTGGCCAGTGCTTCATAACTTGATGGTCGGAATGCCCAATGCTCCAGAACCTGCTATTCAGCCACCATGTTGGAAGGATGTTCTTGTAGAATGATATAAACTCCTTAAGTTTGAGTTAATTGATGTTCATCATTTTCTTCTTTTTGGCTGCATCTTTCAACGATGCTCTAAAAATTTCATTTGGTTGCTACTCGATGGCTACATCTTTCGACGATGCTCTGGCTGCATCTTTCAACGATGCTCCGGCTGTATCTTTCGATGATGATCTGGTTGCATCTTTCGATGATGCTCTAGAACTTTCATTTGGTTGTTGCTCTAGCTACATCTTTCGACGATGCTCCAGAACTTTCATTTAGTTGCTTCTTTGGCTGCATATTTCGACGATGCTCTAGAACATTCATTCGGTCATTGCTCTGGCTGCATCTTTCGACGATGCTCCAAAACTTATCCACTTTCTTTGTTTCAAATGCATGCTTTACGCATGCTCCAAAACTTATCCACTTTATTTGTTTCAAATGCATGGTCTATGCATGCTCTGGAACTTATCCATTTTTCATTCCACCTCCTCTCTACAAAAATAAAAAATAAAAAAAATCAAATCTTTCTCAATGCTCTGATTATCGTACATTGGTACACACGCCTTCTTTTTCCATTATAAATAAAAGATGCCATAATAGCTTGTCTTCATTAATGACTTTGTCATCCGTGAGCTTCCTCATTCATGTCATAATAACTAAACTTCTACCTCATCCAATATCCTTGCATCATCCTGTAAAATCAGTAGAGGTATGAGATCTTCAAGCGATCATGGAATGAAAGTAAGTAAAAAAAATTGCTTTAAATAAGTACTTATTTTTGAATAAAATATAATTGATTGGCACGAGTTTCCTTTCATAATTTAGTAAATTGAGCCACATGGTGATTAATTGTTAAGTATGCTACTCTTTTTGTGGCCCTTCATGCAAATTGACATTATTACATAGCAAGCTCTGAGCAAGTGTAGAGTAAATAATTACAGTGTGATCATATTTTCAAAACTATCAGTGCACAAGTTTCTGACATTATTGAAATTTTTTTAGTAAGGTGGTAGAGACAAGGTAGAAATGGGCGGTACAAAGAAGAAATTTGAGCCAACTTTTGCAGAAAAATTGTTGGGGTTAAGTAACTTTTCTCAACTATTTGAGGAAGTGGGTTGGTTGGATTTTGTCAGGAAGTTCAAAGGGTATAATGAAAAGCAGGTGAATGCATTTGTAGAAAATTACTCTAATGGTCAAGTGACATTGCATGGGAAGTGTTTCAAGGTGAGTTCAAAAATTATCTCTTCTCTTTCAGGGTTAGAAAATTATGGCATTAAAATATCAAAAACAACACAAATCACATATCAAAAATTATCAGAATTTTTTCTTAGACAGGGAGACCGTCAACCTATGATAGTTGTCAGTACTAGGGGACAAAATAAGGGGTTTCAATTAGCTTCTATATTAGAACCCTGGGGTAATGTTGTTGCATGGATTAATAATTATTTTACTTGTGAAGATAAACTTACTACTGTGGTAGGACCTGCATTCCGCATGTTAATACATTTGCGGCATGGGAAGGAAAACCCTACTCTAAGGGTTAATTTTCCTCATTTCTTGAATGATTCTATTAATTATTCAATAGAAAGATATAAAACTAGTTTAGGGCCATTAAAACATCATGGGTTAATTCAATTAATTTGTAAATATCATTTCTATAAGAAACCTAGAAGCAAATGGGAAATTTTTTTGGGGAAGTTTGATAAGCCTACATCAGGAAGAAAGTTAGAACTAGGAGAGTCTTCAAAACAAGTTGCTTCACCTTCTGGAGCAACATCCCCCAAAGACCCTAACGCTCCCGAAACCCAAATTCCCACCATTATTGATGAGGAAGTGCCAAAATTTAAAAATGATGAGTTTGACACTCCAACCCAGTCAAAAGATGTGGAGATAATAAATCCAAATGTGGATACTCATCCTATTAAGAAGAGGAAAAGAAGAACCATTCTTCTAAATGATCCAACAATTTTAACTTATCAAGATACTCCTCCCTTAAGGTGGAGAAAAAGATTATCCTTTGGATCTATAGGAACCCCAGTGCAGAGTAAATGGAATAGGTCAAAATCTATAAAGCAAAAGAAAACCTTGGAAATTGAGGAGTCGATTCACCAATCCTTAGAAAAAGAAATTTTCGTTGAAGAAGTACATTTTCATTTAGTTTCTGAAGAAGAAGAAGCCCTAGAACAAGAAAAACATGAAACATAAAGGGAACAATCTCCACTTCCTATGGAGGTTGATGACAGTATGTTAGGAAATTTGTCTTCAATTATCAATAAAGTTGTTGAAATAGTTGAAACTGAAAATATTAATACATAATTGGAAAAATTAAAATTAGAGATATAAGAGTTAAGAAGTCAGTTGCATAAAAATAAGGAAGAGATGGAATTAGAACAAGAGGAAATAACGTTATATAAGACTGTAATAAATAAAAGGGATCAAGAAATTTAGGATTTAAAATTGGAAATGCAGGGAAAAGATACATCTATTAGTGAGTTGCAAATACAAATTTAGAATTGTAATGAGGAAAACAAGATACACAGAGATGGTTTAAATAAAGAAATTCAAAAATTAAAAGGAAATTTTATGCTTATGTTTTCAGCCTTTGAGGAAGAAAAGAAAAGACAGAAGGAAGAATTAAATGCTTCTCTTAGTAAGATTATGGAATTATAGTAGAACTTGCAAGAAAGCACAAGTAAACCAATGATGGAATCCAGAGAAGTTCAAACCGAACCAACGATAACTGAATGGTTCCAAATTCAGATTCCTCCATTATTAACGAAATGGATGGAACAATGTTATTTCCTAAGGAATGCACAAATTGAAAATAATATATTAAAAATGGAAATGGTGTTATTAAGAGAAGCATTCCACAAAGCTTATAGGGGGAAACAACATGCATGTTAGATAGCTGAATTTTTTTTATCATGTAGGAGACCATCAAGATTGTATTCAATTTTTTTTAATGAACAATGTTTTAGATGGAAATTGCTTAGAATTTACAATGAATAGTCTCATGAACCTTATGATAAATAATTTGTTAAGATATTTGCAGACTCAAAGCATGAAGATAAAGATATGCTCTATGAATTCTTTACTCATGATCTTTTATTAGAAAAGAATACTGATTTCTTTGTTAATATTTTTGTGGGAGAGGTGCAATTAAGATCTCTATTGTCTACTATGAGGAATCAAATCCATTGGAAAGAATGTAATAAGCAATATGCTCAAGTAGAGAAAATTATAGGACTTCAAATGAGATCTCCAAATAGTAGACCAATGCCTTTCCAGAAGAAATTTGTAGCTCTTCTATTGGATGAGAAAATGAAGGGGAGGTATGATGATAGCCTTCAAGTCTGTTATAATCATTTTATAGAACGGGGGCAGAAATTGGTTGGTAGGGCCTGACATGCATGTGAAGAGAGATACACTCCATTACCGGCATATCTAAAGAAAAGAGAGGTGATCTCTCCTCTTAGCATCAGATGGTCCTTCAGAAGAGCAGATGCCTTGGCCAAAATTTTCGAAGATCTCAAAACAAAGTGGATAGGAATGAGGTACAAACCTCCTTTATTGCTATATCCAACCCCTACTTTCCATATTAATACAAATCAAGATGATAGAAAATTCAATGAATGGAAAGGGTGAGTTTGTTTTCATACAGTTTTCCACCATTCCCCTATAAACTTTGATGTTATAACAAAAGATATGTATGATATTAGTGTAAAATATGAAGAATGGAATAGAGGGCAGAGTTATAATTAAGGGACAGGAGGACCCACCAAGAATTTGGAAGGGGAGGAAATGATAAGGTAAAAATAACCTCATCATGATAATACCATAAAGAACTATTTCATACATGCAAATCCCTATCCTCTGCCAATTAATTAAATTTTAGAAGAAATAATTGCTTAATTTTTAGTGAGAAATTGTATAAACTTTATTTCTTTTGATTTCTTGAAGTATTTTTCCAATACAAATTTAATTGGTTAATTTAAGTGTTTTGTAGATAATAATTGGTCAATCAAGTTGCAAATTAGAAGAATCCAGCTAGCACGTACTCCAGAACAGGTTGAAGGTTTTCGCTGGAAATATGCTCTAGAACTTTAGGGTGATGGACCGAAGATATAGTTACTCTTTAATGTTTTTATTTTTGTTATCCTTTGAGTCAAAAACTTTATGGATCGACTTGAGCCTCTTAAATAATGTGTAATGGGTTTTAAAAGACATATGAGTTATTCGTAGATCTGTTTTAGATATTTTCAATGGATATCCATACCATCTGAAATATAGGATGTAGTTAGAATTTTTCTATAAAAGACATGATCTCCAGAAGTAAAATATACAGTTAAAAAGTAATGTTATACTGTCAAAATGTTTTCCGAAGTTTATGAATAAGGAGATTGTTATCTAAAATTTATGAGTTATGAGTTATGGATGATAATTATGGTTGATAGAAGAATTTCTGAAATAACTGTGATTGTGAGTTGAGAATGAATGTGATAACTCACGAGCTGGCCACTTGAAGGGAGATGATTTAAGTAGATAAGTGTTTTATTTTATTATATTGTCGTTTTGTAGAGAATTACTAAATTTACTGTTATGAAATTTTAGTTCTGAAGTATTTGTTGTCTTTCACTTTCGTAGTTTCTATTATTAATTATTATAATTTTTATTGTAAAAAGATGTTTTATGGATTGTTATAAGTTTCTCTGCTTTTATAAATTTTCAGCTTTTTAGTTTAATCATTTCTATACCTTTTAATTAAATTATCATGCTTTCTAATTAGTTTTCTTATGTTTTTCAGTTCAAACATTTCCTATTTTCTTAGGAATAAATTGCTTTATAGTTTTATAGTTAGACAGTTTGAAGTTAGAATTAATATTAAGTTGTTCTTAAAAGTTAGAAAACTTGAGGGAGATACTCCAGACTTCTTCTATTGAAAATTTCCTTGGACACTACCTAGTCGACAAATTGAATTTTATATTTTAAAGTAATGGGACCTAACGACAACCTATCAACATGATTTTTATGTGGTGGACTAGTCGCTTCCTAAATAATCAAGGACCAAAGAGCTTGCTTTGGTATGGCTTTAGAGAACAAGAGACAAAAAAAAGTAGATCGGGCATTGCATGAAATCCATACCGGTGTATGATTGTCCCTAAAAGGAAAATACATTTATATTCCATATAGCAGCCTTTTAAGAGTTTCAACTACAACAAAAGGGAAATTAGCTAAAGGAGAAAACAACTATAGTACCTAGGTCACTACAGGACAAAATAAGAATGAGACAAAATATGTATTTTATATTGTTGCATATTGAGGGGTAGGTGAAACCCTAATGTAGAGAAAATATAAGTCACTCATTGTGAATTAATCCTGGCCATTCATTTGGGCTTTGGAAAACTATAAATAGGGGCTTTCTCCTCATTTGTAAATGGTTGGAGAATTGGTGCAAAGGGAATTTTGTAGTAATAAAGAGGAGCATTGCATGATTTTATGGATGTTTATTTTGATTTTGTTCATTATGCATGCATCCTGTTCAAATTCCATGTTAAATTTAGTTGTAGTTTCTTGAATGGATGTGATAATGGTGTTTGTTGTTATGGTATTTGATGAACTTTCAACCCATACTTTTGGCACTTGTTGATGACAAGCTACTATGCAAGGTTAGGCTGAGTTTCCTCATTTCATTCTTGCAAATTAGTTCAATTGTATGTTCATGAAGTGAATGCACAATCTAAAAGTCTGTAGTCCTTAAGAGGTTACACTAGTTTTGTGTAGCTATAGGTTCTCTTGGTCAAGAAAAACTGAGTTTATAGGAAGTTTTTCTACTATAGCACCCTCCATTGTTACTGTTCATTCATAGCTTACATTTAGAATAGCTTCTCTCAACCCTTCCTCTTCTTCTTTTTCTTTTATTACTTTGTTAGATTAGGATTCATAGCACCATCACCATGTCAAACTTGGTGATTGAGGTGAGTTTTAGCTTGCTGTTTTGAGTGGACAACCACTATTCATTCAATTCCAACACTTTGAAACTCCATTTGCAGACCCAACTTCCCATGCTTTGTAAACCATAAAGGCCACCCTATGATTACCATCAAATCGCATCAACCAACTGAATTATTCCAAGCATTGTCATGACCTGAGACCCTAGAGACCTTGGGGTAGTAATCTGGAACTTGTTTACAGATTTCTACCTTTCAAGAGAGGTAGTGCACTTGTGTGTTGCATGTGTCGAGAAGGTGCAAAAACACCCATCAACAAAATTGGCGCTAGAGGGAGGGCATGGCTAAGCTTGACACTACAAAGCTGAAAATTGGAAGTTGAAAATAACCTTCAAGTAAAATCTGAGATAGAGAGATCTCTGTATATGCTAGAATTTAAAATTAGAAATTTTGATTGAAAAAAAGAGTTGAGTTGAGATGGAACAAAATTTACTAATCAACATCACTCAGCTACATGTAGATTTAAATAGGAGATTGAGTAGACCATTGCAAAAAATTTCATTGGAAGATAAGTGTGGAATCCATGGCACTCACATACATGATGAATTGGGATGCCTAACATTCTTGGATAGAATTGAAAGAGTCTTGCAGTGAGAAATTCCCTTTTGGGAAATATACCAGCCCTTAGCTCTTGCAGATCTAGAAAAGGAATTTGCTAACACAACAACCAAGGCATTCAAAGAGCTGATCCAAGAACACTTGACCAGCAAGGATGGGCTAAGATTGGAGGAGGTACTGATGTCTAGTTGGTGTAGATTCCATAACACACTACATTCAAAATTTACTTGTTCATCATGTGGAAACATCATTACCAAAGTCAAGAGCTATTTGAACAAGTCAGAGCAACCAACTTTCAATGAAGGGGAGTCATCTCATGAGGCAAGAGGACAACATATTGGTGTTGAACGAAGAAGCTCCATAGAAGTATATGCTGGGACAATAGACACTCAGGATGAAAGTAAAAAAGATGGAGCTACGCTCCTTAGGACAACAAAGAGACTTGACGAAGGTTCACTTGGAAGGGGATATAAAGGATTTTTCTCCATAGGAAAAGGGAATTCCTCCACACAAGAAGAGGAATGGTTCGTAGTTGAAAATGAATTAATAGAGCTTCCAACAACATATACTAGGACAACCAATGAAGATGCTGAAAATCAGAAAGAAGAAGCAGTTGGATGTTTTGGGATAGTAGGAAATGATGATGAAAGAATAAGTTAAATAAGATTAGAGAAACTTTCCATTAGGAATGGAAGTGATTAGTCATCTGAAAATGAAGATCTAAAGGAGTGTGAACAACCACATGTCACAGTTGTCTACCATCAAACTTCCTTCCCAACTGATGATGAAGACCCAATGATGGAAAGAAACAATGAGCTTGTGGCAAGACTCATTAGGGTCTGGTTTGAGCTAAGATACCAAGTGGAATTGGAAGTGTTGCTGCTACTAGGTTGGTGTAGGCTCCATGACTTTCCACATTCAGAAATCACATGTCAACTTTTCCAAGAGGCAATCAAGCAAGTTAAAGAACAAGTGGGACAACCTAGTGCACTACTTCCTGCAATTGCCTCAAGATCCAAAGAGGAGATCTAAGAACCTGGACCAAGGTATAACTTAGTTGAATGAAACCCTCCAAAAGGTGATAGGATAACAACAAAAGAAGGAGAACAACGTAGTCCTAAGATTCCAAGCGATGAAGTGGATCAAACAGGGAGGTTTTCCATCAAACATCAAGAGTCTTTCCATTTAGTAGAGAATGTGTATGCAATGGATGATAGGATTTATGGAGGGATTTCATAGGTGGGCCACTCATTATACATTGATTCCCTTGATGGGCCAATGTTTCCTGCTGATGTCTTCCCACATGGAATTGTGCTGTGAAGGCATAGTGACACCGAGGAAGAGTACATGATAGAAGATAGTGGTATGGAAGACATATTACCTGAACCTATGAACGATGAAGCATTAGAACTTTCAGATTGGGAAAGGAACTCCTTCTCCATCTACAATGATAGCGAACAAGAGGAAACAAGTGAACATCATGGTGAGCCACATGAACTGCAAAGAGAAGAAGACGATGGCAGGGTGTTTTGGTAGCTTCTAACAAGAATGACATACCTAGTGAACTACAAGATTTAACTAGGAGTCTTGCCACCTCAATCATTGTTAATCCTCCTACGCATTTCGAGAGATGCAATGGGACAGATTCATCCATGTCATGTTCCTATGACATTGAAAATTATAAAATTAAGATCAACACCTAGGAACTGAAATGGGATAACACAATGCCTTTTGAGGGTAGCAATCAAGTGAAAATTGAGTTTGTAGATGATCAACAAGATGAAGTCTATATTCTTGAAGAGTAACTGATAGGGGTTATAGATCCCACATAGGGATCAGAAGAGATGCTTGTTTCATCATTCTCTCTACTTTATGCAAGCCCAAAATCAAGAATGTTGTCCCATCCATTATGTTCACCCGAGGTTGCCAATGCAATTACCAATGATGCAGTGCTCGCTCTCGACTATCAAATGCTACCACCTTTGCATGACGACACCTAGGTTCTATCTTTCCTTACACCTATGAATACTTATAACTAGATTTATCATTTTCATTATGGGAATGGAGGGAGGCACACTTCTTTATGGATTAACCATGGGTTTAATGAATCACCTCAACTACTAATTTTTTGGGACTATGTGATTAAATTTGAATTTTGCAATGTTGAACTTACTTTTTTTTAATATAAGGATAAGTGTGCATGGTTAAGAACTGTAATGATCACTCACCTTCTTGTGCATGCATTAGAAAATCCAATGAGCGTAAATGTCGGTTTTCCTTGCCCAAACTTGGTTCTTTGTAAATATCTATGTACATAGCTCATGTTTTAGTAGTTTAGATTCCGTGTACATGTCGTGGCTTCGTGTGTATAGTCTCTCATTTTCCTTCTTTCATTGGGTTGGTTAGTTTGATGTAGGTTAGCTTGCTTTAGGTTGGTTTCCTAGCTATTTTCTTTCACTTACCTACTTCAGTTATTTTAGGTGTTTGCTTCCCATTCAGTTTTTGTTTTGCTTCCACTCTACTATTACTTTGCTTGGGGTCCCTTTTCTTTTAGCTGGGAATGTTCATGCACACAACAATGATCATTTTAAATACCTGGGGGTTGTTCTAAGTAGTTCTTTTCCAAAATTTAATCAATTTTTTAGAGTAGACAGTGAGGGTCTTTTGTTAGTGTCAACCGATCTAGTTGTTTGATTCAAAGGGGATAAGTTATTCATTGGTCTAATCCTTGATGTATTCTAAAATCTTATATCACTCACATATTTTAAAGAATCCAGAGGTTGTTATAGGTCCTTTGTGAGGTCTAGTTAACTAAAAAATCTAAAATTCTGCTTCACCACCTTTGTGATTCTCAGCCTTGAGTGCGATCTTCACTACTTTTGGGTTGAAATGAAAATAATTGAAAAGAGAAAATCAAAAGAAAAGAAACAAAGAAAGAAAACATTGAAAATCAAGAGAAAAAGAAATTCATCTTTTTGGGGGAATTCGAGCAAGTCAACTGGGGCTATAGACGCCTAGTTTGTAGTAGACCAATGTTCTGGAGAATCACAATGACAACCTCATCAGGGCTATGGATGCTTGACTAGTAGTGAGGAAATGTCCCAAATGCATTTGGAGTAAGAATAAAATATGTAGCTTCTCTTGACGGAGATGGGGTTTGTATAGCAACTGAAGGACAAAAATGAATGCAATTACACACACTTAGATTTTTAGCATACTAAAGGTTCAGTTGACTAGTGGTTTTGATTCTTTAGTCAATAATTTTTTTTTCCCTAGCATGAGGATCAAAACCATAGATTCTGGGTTCGTGATTCTATTTTGTTATCAAAATGCTCTAGAGAATTTCCCCAGCAAGTTGCCATTTATTGTGCATGTTTTGCACACATGACCTGCCGAAGGTAGGGACCCCCTCTTTTTGCTCCTCATGGGTCATTTTCACTCCCGATAGGTTTCTTTTCTATTGTCTCATGTTGCACGCTCTTGTTTCCAAGCCCAAGTTGGTCATGATCCTTAAAATGATCAATTTTGTATTGGCCCAATTCACTTAGCTGAGTTTCACCAAGTCATTTACCTCTGTGGCTTGGGTCCTGTGGGATTCCCTTAGCTTTTCGCCCAGTGTCCATTGACCTTCATGGAACCATGTTCATAGATTTCCCTTTGTCATTCACCGTTGGCCCTTGCAACCAAGTCCCAGTGTCCGCCTGACATGTGGACCCTACACCCATCTTTGTCGTTGCGTCCTTTGGTCATTATGAACCTGTAGTTGCAGGTCACCCTATGCAGGTCTCCAATCCCATTTCACTATCATCAAAGTGGCCGACCCTTAATTCTCATCCACGTGGTAGGTTTTGTCATTGGTCATTCTGTCTTAGCCATTGTCGTAAGCCAATCGACCCCCATCACCTCAAAATTTCCTAAATCCAAAGTGATCACAAGTCCTTGTGCATGGCTTATCTTTGTCCTGCCACCATTCTCTAATGCGTGAGCTCTCATGTGACCCCACCCCATGGACCCTACATATGAATTTTCCTTGGAATGAAAACCTAAGGTCGTGGGTGAATTCTTAAATCAAAGCTCACCGGTGGGTCCACCCTTGCGGAACGCTACCTACGAGAAGCCATCACAATGATGTCGTTTCATAACAAAAAAACTTCACTGCCTCCCTGCTTCGCAAGCCCAAAACCCATCATCGTCATCACTCACTTGGCCATTCCTAAATGACATTCTTAAGGACATATTCGTGTTAGTTCTTAACAAAAGCCTTGGGCTACCTCCTCGGTCCTCCCTGGTGACTTCTGTACAAATGACATGGTTTCTCCCAACTTTCATGTCCTTCTACCTAGATATGATATCAGGATGACGATGTAGTAATCGTAAATGTAGAACTTTAAGCCAATGGTGGTTATCAAAGAATGGCACCACACATTAAAGCTTTGCACTTTACAAGGGATAACATTGGTACTAATAGTTTTCTTCCATGCATAGTCCAATTTGTGGACTCCCATCCATATTTTTCCGTTCTTTAACATATCACCTCAAACATCATCATGTGTTCCTTGGCCTACATCATGGTTGATGGACACCATTCATGCAGATCCCGCTATCTCTCTAACTATCATCCTCTCAGTCGTCCACAATGGATTTCCTAAATGACAGTCCCGCTCTCCTTTCTCATGAAAACATAGGAACATGGGGCTCACATTCATTTTCCCATGGGACCCTCATAGAATCTTTGATTATGATCGAGGTGGACATTCCTTGAGTTTGTTAGAAAATGGCTTTTGTCACTACTGTCTTGGATCTTTGGCATCATTTTGAAGTAGGAAAAGTTTACAATGATGAACTAAAAAAATAATGTCATGACAACTTAAGACATAGAGAAACTCCTTCATGAAATCCATGGAAAATCAAGGGATGTGTAATATCAGGATGACTAAGATTTTCCATCGTCATGATCATCCTAATGCAAAGGTTGCTTACTCGCTAGCTAGTTGGATCTCTTACATAGGCATCTCCTCTTCCCGTGCCATCATTTGTGACACTTAATATAAGGCCAACCCATGTGTGTTTACAATGTTGATGTCTCAACTTAGTATTCACCCCTAAGCTTGAAATAAAGGGATAAATGGAATCAACATGTAGGGTGTTAGGTGTAGAGTAAAATTCATTGCAATCAGATTACACCTTATACACCAGTCGAATAGGCAACCACCTTTGGGTTCAGAAACCTTATCAAGTTTGTGACCACAATATTTAATCCAACCCATGGTATACATATTTCCTTACTTTGGTCTATTGTCGCATCATTTCATGAAGCTTATGTTGATCAGATCTTTGGTGCAGGTGATTACCTATTTAGAATGATAAATGACACAAACTCATCAACTCCAAAGGGTGATAACTATAATAGAATGATAGCCTCACATTTTGGTTAAGCTGGAAAGCACCATGGCGATGGCAACATGAGAGGAATTCCCTAGCTCAGGCTCAAACTTTCCTTCATATGCGGTAGGGAGGCAAGATCAATCATGTCCCAAGAACACATTCAAAAAACATGAGGCATTATTCTAGAGGATATTCACTGATAAGGAATGGGGAGATAGTATTATGGATGTCACTCTCTTTTCTGAGATTGTAGAACTTGTGCAGGTTTATGTCCTGCTAAGACCATTCTTTACAACATTTTCTTTGATTCCATCCACACCTTTTGTCCCACGATGGATGTTCCAATTGTAGAGGCCACGACTAACTCCGTCGTTTCACTATGACGCACCTATCACAGCCTCCTGCATTTCCCCACTTGGCAAAAGTCTTTCATGTAGGGTCCAATATCTACTAGGTAGCTTAAACAATTCCCTCCAAGTGGCCGCTCATGTTCTCATTGCTCACACGGCTTCCCAAATGTGCTCTTTCCACGAGGTGAAATAAGATCCATTTACTCCTTTATTCAGATACTTGATGGTGACCCTTTAGTTGAAAAAATGTTAGATCACAAAGGTTGCCACCTCTATCAAAAGGTGCATACCGGAGTAGGCTTGCTAAGAAAAGCCTTGGTGGGTCTGCTAGATCCCCAGCCTGTGAGGAAAGGAGAAAGAATGAATACTAGTGGCATAGAGGAGGGATCACCGAAAGATAATGATGGGTAGTTAAGGGTAAAGCATTTAAGAACAAGAAACAAGGATGTTGGATTTGAAGCAAACAATTTGAGGACAAGAGGAAATGATTAGCCAACCTAATTGTGAATATGATCATCGCTAAGGATATCCTCCATAGCTTCGTCATTAGCATCCCTATGCAGGACCCCCACAAAGAAAGATTTTGAATGCAAAATATTCAATCAAGGCCGCAAAGCGTGAACTCTTACAAAAGGGTGAAGTAGGTGAAAGGAGTGCAAACATAATCATCTACAAGATTGAAAATGTCCATAGAATTTTCTCAAGTTTATTAATGCACCCGAAATGATGGAGTGTGCACTGTATGCATCATGGGCAAAAACCCAGTCAATATTTTCTATCTCTAAGCTTGTGGTGAATGATATTATCTGGGGTTCCATTGGGACTTCACAAGTGGATCTCTCCTTGCCGTCGGTCGTGACTACCATGGAATTTTGACACCGGAATCCCACACATTCTTACCCATGCTATCCTGATGGCTGCCTCATGCACCCTTGACAACTTTCCCATGACGACATCCTGCCATTCTTCAACCCGTGCGACATAGTGACGAACTTGGGCTATGTGGGTTTCGCTAGTTTCATTGCTGCCAGTCGTTTAGTAGAGACACTACAAATAACGAGTTTCGCCAATCGAGGGTCTATATCTTCCAACGCCGCTCTCCAACAGCCTTCTTAGCATGCCCACCCACATGCTTCATCTTGTACAGGTGCGCCACCACAAAATCTCGCAAGACTTTTGGTTGGCTATGTGATTGCTCATTGGATTTGAACGTTGAGGGATATAAATAATCTAGAATCATCTAGCAAGGATGCTGGCCATAGAAAGCTAGTGAGGGTGGAATGGTTGTGGGATCATTGCACCAACTTAATGTGAGTGTGCCCTTGAATGACCCAGTTAGTTGCGCTAAAGCTTTATTTCAAAAACTTAGGCGTTGTCAATATTACACCATGATCTCATGGGCGAACGATTCTATTGAGGGTGTGACATGATTTTTATGTGGTAGACTAGTCGCTTCCTAAATCATTAAGAAGCAAAGGTCTTGCTTTCGTATGGCTTTGGAGAACAAGAGACAATAAAAGAAGATCGGGCATTGCATGAACTCCATATCGATGTATGACTGTCCCTAAAAGGAGAATACCTTTATATTCCATGTAGTGAGCCAATGTATCGATTCTGTTAAATGATTTAGGATAACCAAAGATCAAATGGCAAGAATGTCAAATATTAACCAATGGATGCCTTGAGAATCATTATCACTATTGTAAGGGCCATGATTGGAAGGCCCGCATTCTACTTCGGTGGTTCAGGGGTGACCTTTGTATACTGCACCTTCATGAGATCTTGCTCACAAAGTTTGCAATAAGCACATTCATGTATCCCTAGCAGCAATATGGCTATCAAAGCCCTCAAAAGAAAATGATACAAAGGAAATGTATCCACAATGATAAAATTGCTATTGATCCCTTAGGAGTTGTGAGAACCTTCAATACATGTTGAAAACTTAGCTACCATTCCCTCGGCCATTCAAAATTCCTCTCCTTCATGATACACCCACATTAATACCTAGAATCAGAAGACCAAGAATCCCTTTCACCTGTGGTTGTATCATTGCACATTCAAGATTCGGCCAAGGAGGGCCAATTCACCCCTGGTGCAATGGGTTTAGCAAGCTTAAATAG
Source organism: Sequoia sempervirens (assembly GCA_007258455.2). Lineage (NCBI taxonomy): Eukaryota > Viridiplantae > Streptophyta > Pinopsida > Cupressales > Cupressaceae > Sequoia > Sequoia sempervirens. The sequence continues at coordinate 219,986,147 of VDFB02379711.1, forward strand.
GAAATCAAAAGATTCTGAATGACGTTCAAATAAGCATTAAGAGTTGAGGCATTTAAATGAGTCTATACTAAAGGAGGATTCAAATGTTGTATGTTATAAATTAAATGGGTGCATGTTTAAAGTGGTGAATTTAATTTGCAAAGTTGGAATAAGGTGAGCTTCTCAATGATGGAAAGTGGTTAATGGCATTTGAGGAATGGTTGAGCAGGGGTATATTTCAAAGTTGCATTTAAGGGAAGAGATCAAATTTTTTTATTAATGATTACATCAATTTTTGTTTTAAGTAAATCCTAATTGATTCTATTTTACATTCAAGGCAACTGATTAAAGGTTATCAAGGTGGCCAACATGTGGACATTCATTGTGGAGGACCTATCAGATGGGATGAAGACAGAGGATACTATGTCATAAAGGTTCACATACAAAGGATGCAAATGGAATTCTAAAGATACTAAAGTAAAGAATCTACTTGTTCATGAATATATGCCAAAGGATTACTGGTTTCCATAAGAATGAAGACTCAGATAGCTTGCACCGAGGAAGTCAGTGATATGAAGTTAGAGGGTTGTCCACCAAAGTCATAGGAAAGAGGAAACTATCCTAATTTTCATTGAATGATTGTGATCCATCAAAGTTGTCCCACACATCAAGTGGGAAGCTAATCTTTTCCACAATTATGCAAATCCACAAATAAAATGCATTTGGTTGGATAAAGAATGTTGCAAACACATCAAGCAAAGTGCATCATTTTAACAGTTTTAGCTATAGAAAAAGGGTAATTAGCTAAAGGAAAAAACTGCTATAGTACCCAAGTCACTACAGGACAAAATAAGAATGATAGAAAAGATGTATTTTATATTGCTGGATATTGAGGGGTAGGTGAAAACCTAATGTAAAGAAAATATGAGCCACACATTGTGAATTCATTCTAGCCATTCATTTGGGCTTTGGAAAACTATAAATAGGGGCTTGGTCCTCATTTGTAAATGGTTGGAGAATTGGTGTAAAGGGAATTTTTCAGTAATAGAGAGGATAATTGCATTATTTTATGGATATTTCTTTTGAGTTTGTTCATTATGCATGCATGGATCAACTTCCATGTTAGATTTAGTTGTATTTTCGTGAATGGTTATGATAATGGTGTTTATTGTTATGGTATTTGGTCAACTTTCAGCACGTGTTGATGGGAAGATGTTATGCAAAGTTATCCTAAGCTTCCTCATTTCATTGTTGTAACTTAGTTCAATTGTATGTTCATGAAGTGCATGTACAATCTAAAAATCTGCAGTCCGTAGGAGATTGCACTGGTTTTGTGTAGCTGTAGGTTCTCTTGGTCAAGAAAAACTAAGTTTATAGGAAGTTTGTCTACTATAGTACCCTCCATTGTTATTGTTCATTCATAGCTTACATTTAGAACAACTTCTCTCAACCCTTCCTCTTTTTCTTTTTATTTTAGTCCTTTATTAGATTAGGATTCATAGCACCATCACCATGTCAGACTTGGTAATTGAGGTGAGTTTAAGCTTGATGTTTTGAGTGGACACCCACTATTCATTCACTTCCAACACTTTGAATCTCCATTTGTAGACCCAACTTCCCATGCTTTGTAATCCATAAAGGCTGCCTTGTGATTACCGAAAAATCACATCAACCAACTAAACTATTCCAAGCATTGTCATGACTTGAACCTGACACCTGAGAGGCCTTGGGGTCGTAATCTGGAACTTGTTTGTATATTTCTACCTTTCAAGAGAGGTAGTGCACTTGTTTGTTGCCTATGTTGAGAATGTAGAAAAAAACCCATCAACACTTAGTTCATTTGAGGTCTTTAACTTAGGGAACATTGTGCCTAATGTCTCAAAGAGAGGACCAATCAAATAATAGAAGATTTAGAACTTAGGGGATGCAATGTGTTGCATCAAGTGACTAAGAGGAATACAATATGTTGAGAGAGATCACGTTCTTGAAAGACATCAAACCCGATTTCAGACACAAAGCAAAAAAAATGCATCATAAAAAGTATGAAGACTGCACCATGAACCATGAAAATGAAAAAATAAAAATAATAATTCCAATGTATGCCCCAATTTTAGAGAAATTTCTAAACACCATGCTATGAGAAATTACTTTAAAGTAGAAAATGATAAATGCTAACAATAAAAAGGACATGAGAGCTAACTTGGAAATCCCTATGCCAATTCATATGTTTCCAAATGAATCTACATCATGTACAAGAAAAGGGAGGGGTTGCCCCCAAAATTAAAATACAAACACATAAGGGATATATTGATTTGGGGTCAGTATTTTCTTGATACAATATTTTTAGAGAGCTCAAAACTATCATCATTCCCAAATTATCATAGAACTCAAAAAATGAGAAAAAGAGAAAGAGAACAAAGAAAAACCTTTCAGGTCAACATGGAAAAGACAGGAATTTCCCAATGCCTTGCATCATCCCCAAAAGGAAAACAAAAGATAAATGAAAAGATAAAGGAAAATATTTTGGGTCAACATGGAAGAGACATAAATGTCTCAACTCCTTGCATCATCCCCAAAAGGAAAAAACAAGAAAAATTAAAAAGACAAGGAAAAATATTTTGGGTGAACATGGTAGAGACATGAATGTCTCGATGCCTTGCATCATCCCCAAAAGGAAAACACAAAAAAAATTAATAAGATAACAAAAAATATTTTGGGTCAATATGGAAGAGACATGAATGTCTCAACACCTTATTTCATCCCCAAAAGGAAAACACAAGAGAAAGAAAAGAGATAAGAAAAGCAAAGGAAAAGATTTATGACATAGAGAAGAATGAAGGTAAAAATAGAGGAATGCCACAAAGAGAGATACATAAAACAAAACATCATGATTGATTACATAATCAATATGCAATCACACAAAAGAAAAGACTAGTAGGGCACATGCATGTCAACTGATGAGTAGGTCATCCACATCCCAATCTTGTTCATCATATAAAAAAGCAGACAACTAGCCAAAGGGGCAATAGCAAGATCCAAACTAGGGCCATCACCAGGTTCAACACTCTTCTTAGGAGAGTTGTCGTTTAAGCTCATGGAATAGGAAAATAATGTATTTGATCCATTTTTCACCTCTTCATCAATTTTATCAAATTCCTCATCATCATATAAGTTAATCACAACAGGAGGTCAAATTATAATGTTTAAGGAAGGGTTCAACTCTTGTTGTGGTTGCGTTATAAGATCTTTTTCTTTCGACAAAGGGTGAGGCTTTTCATGCATTGCTTTAGTCAAGTTTGGATTTTACTTTTCTTTTTTTATTTCTTCATGCATCATGTGATCAAGGGCACCATGTCAACACCTACGCCCTCTAGCACCTCTATTTATTCTAGTCATTTTTTCAATTTGTGTTCGTGTAGGAGTGGGTTGATCAACCATAGGTTTATTTTTTTCCCTAAGGGGAGGAACAAAAGGAACCATGGGAGGTTGTTCAACCACTTTCTCTTTGAATTTTTCAACTTATTTTATTTTATGAAGCACATGATGAGGTTGTTTTCATTGTCTCTTGGTCTTTTTTAGGAAGTAGGTCAAGGTTCTTTCTTAGGTTGGTTTTGGTCATTTGGAATTTCTTTAGGTTCAATCATGGTTTTGTCAAGGATGGTAAGTTTGGTGGTAGGTTGAGGCATGTTTCAGAGGGATAATTCTACTATTTTCTTTGCCTTGAACTTTTGATAGGATAGGGAAAATAAATCTTCTCATGGTTTTATAGGTTCTATAGGCTCCAGCCGAAAGAAATCTAAGGAAAGGTTTCCATGGGAGGACAAAGGGTTAAAGCCACTATGATGGATGATGAAAATTTCATTGTCAAAGGGAAAATTTATGCATTTATGTACAACCAAAGTGATTGCATTCATGGAGTGAAGCCATGCATAGCCTAGCTTCACATGAAATTTGTCCAATTGTAGGATGATGGAGAATGAGATATCTAATGTTTTCGGTCCTATTTGTAAGGGAGGAGAGATTGATCCCATTGTAGGGCAAGAGAAACTATTATGCATCATCATCCATGCTTTCAGTTTATCATATATATCTTAATAGAGTTCATGTAGAAGTAAGAATTCCTTGGTAATCACATTCTCTCCACAAACGAGATCATTTAATATCCCATTAGTGGGATTACCATAAATATGACCAGCTATGTAAAGAGGACCATCGGGTGCATGTTTAAGTATATCTTGTGAGGAAAAAGCAATCTTAGAGGCTTTTTAGGTCATCCCTTATGATGTTGAGTTTTGACCAATGCAACCAAACCATTGATAGGATTTTTTTCTTGTTGATCAGTATTCATAGGACTTCATTAAATTTTATCTATATTCTCATCATTCGTGTCAAAATTCATCACATCAGTCTTTGTAGTTTTACTAGATTTTGACAAATGAAATATTATTTTTTCGGTATGGGGTTGGTAAAGATTTGAAAAAATTTGTTGGGAGGGGAATCTGACTTATTTCCTTTATCACTAACATCTCCAATGGAAAGACAACCAGAATCAATGAGGTCTTGCACAAGATGTTTAAGACCTTACAATGTTTCATATATGTCCATTTTATTGGTGATAATGGCAATAAGTGTTTGATCTAAAGTTCAAAGGTAAAGGCTTATAAGGATTGGATGTTTTAATGGGAGGAAAAGTAATCATTTGTTGTTCTAAAAGTTTGGACATTGTATTATAAAGGGTATTGGGTGCAAGGGAGTGAATTGTATATTCCTCCATAGCTAAAGGGTATCACAGTCCTAACAAAAACTACTTGTTTATTGACATTCTAAGTTTTTTGTTGAGGGGGATTAAATTGAATGAAACCTTTGTTCTATTTTCTAAAAGGTTGAGAATTTTTTTGGTTTGCAGACTAGGATTTCTCAGTATGGCTAGAAGTAGATTTTGTATCTTGACTACTAACAAAATTTTGATAATCACGGAGGGAAGTACACAAGTGAATGAAGGAGGGGAATTTCATCATGGTGAGCTTATCTTGTATCTTGCTTTGCGAATTTTCTATGAACAAAATTTGAAGGTGAGGATCGGGAATCTTGACATCAATTTGGGAATAAAGTGATTGGTATCATGAGATAAAGTTAGTTATCTTATTTTCTTCTTTTTCCTTGCATCTCTTCAAATCAGCCAAGGTCATTTTACAAGTCATATGCATTTGGAAATGGTTGAAAAAATATTTAAAAATTTCATTGAATGAATGAATTGAGTTGTTCGACAAAGAAGAAAGCCACTCTAAGGCAGTATCATTCAAGGACCTAGCGAAAAGCTTAGCCAAGATTTTATCATCAAGGAAAAATTCACTACATGAAGTGGTATAGGAATTAACATGGTTAGAAGGATCTCCCTTTCCCCCATATTTATCGAATCTAGGCACCTTTACACCTTATGGGATCGGTGTTTGCAATATCTCCAAGGATAATGGACTACTTTTGACATAATATGTAGGTGTGTCATTTTAATTTTGGTTGATGGTGGAAACTTGATTTTTAAGGGATGAAATGGTTTGCAAAAGTTGATTTATAAAGGTCATTGCTTGTGTTATGAGATGGAGGTGAAAAAGGTGGAGGGGTGTATGTGTTTGAGGGAAAAGTGAATAGAATTATTATAGGTGGTAAAGTGGTAGGAGATATGATGTGTGATGCCACAAAGGTACTATGGACGCTAGCGAAAATACCCAAGGAAGGAATCACATTACTAATTGGTTGCATTGTTGTTGTCACTTCAGGGTTGGTATACGTAGGTATTGAGGAATTTTTTGTGGGAGGAGGAATTTGAGTTCCTCCTTTGCTTGTGACATTTCTTGTAGGTAAAGGACAACTAGTGGTTGAGTCAAGGTGTTTTCCAAAGATTTGAACTATTTTTTTCACAAGGTCGAGTCAATCTTCACTTTCAAGCATGTGATTAATGATATATATAGTAGGGATGGCAATAGTTGAAATGTTATCATTTTGCACTTGATGTTGTAGGTTTTCTAATTGTTCATGAATTTGAATTATGTTTTCTTGAAGAACATTATCAATCCTTGTTTCAACTTGCATCACACTACTTGAAGGAAATGAGTTGTTAAGGGTATGGTCCATACCTAGTGTACTAGTGTCAATACTAGGAGTGAAAGAGCTAGATAACTCAAGATCCACAATGATTGTGCTATCACAGGATGACATGAGACTCGAACTTCGTCTCACTACAACATGAGAAATAGGACACCAAATACTCATACAAGGGATACTAAATGTAGGATGAATGCAAATGCAATATAAGCTAAGATCAATGAAATGATTATAACATAAAATTTGGAAACTAAAATAGAGAGCTATAAAAAACAAACATAAGCACAAAAAAAATGTTTTAAATGTTGGAAATTGTAATGTAGAATTTTCATTGGGATAGATTTTCCCGAGGTGTCAAATGAGTCCCAATGGGGATTTTTTTCAAAAAATTTAGAATATTTTAATTGATTTTTATGCTTTTTATGTTTCGTGGTTTGTAAACTAAGTGAAAATGCATATTTTATTTAATTTTCAATGATTTAAGATGCAAAAATTCAAGCTATATGAAATTTCACTTATGCAAAATTAGAAACCCTAGAATGCCAATTAACTAATGCAAACTCTAATGCAATGTTAATGCAAGCAATATCTAGGATGATAATGCACTTCAAATCAAAATTAATATGATGTTTTAAATGCAAGTTCACCAAAATGAAAGGTGGAAAATTGTTGCTTTCTAGGATTTAGGACCTAGAATAATAATCTTCACTCTCTCTCATTCAAGGACAAACCCTAGAGATCTCAATGCAAAGGAGAAAGGGATCTTGAAATAGGCATGTCCTAGGGGATAAATGTAAACTAATGAGGGGTTAACCACCAAGTTAAGAATTGGAAAGACAAATGAAATGAAATATGTAATGTTAAACACTAATATGATCCAATGCTTTACTAAATGACCTAAAATGTAAACGAAACAAAATAGAAAGTTGCAAGATGGAATGTGTGCACCCAGATATCTAAAGATGAATGGAAGGAGCTCTAAAATGTTGGAAATTATGACTTTAATGCTAACTAGGACTCATATGCCAAGCAAGGTTAATCAATCCTATATCTGGATTTCTGTGTGGAAACTAGAATCTTGTGAATGGGTATTCGAATCACTAAAATTATAAATTTTGATCTAGACTAGGACTCATTTGTAGAAGTGGAAAATTAGTCCAATTAGGATTTTTTGAAACTTCAAGGTCTGAATCTACTCTTCTAAGTCTACTCAATCTATCTCTTTAGGTTTCCATATTTGAATCTTTGTAAATCAACCTCTAGGTACTCTCCAATGCTTGATGACAACCTTGACAGCTTTAAGAACTTTGACAACCTTCTCCAAAATATCTCCTCAATGTGTCTTCAATCTAGACCTACAAATCACACACTAAAGAGATGAAAAAATGTTGCTTTGTTAGCGGAAAGGGGTTTTCCTTCGCCAAACCATGTTTTGGTAATCGAACCTTAAAATAAAATGAAATAGGAATGGAGAACATGATGAATTAAAAAAATATGATGCTGCAACTCACCAAACCCTAGATATAAGAAGCTACAAACATGTATGAGATGGCTCCAATGGATGTAGATCTTGACTGTTACTTGAATAGGATAGATATTGAATGAAATTGTAGCTTGAATTATAAAACCCTACATCACAATTGTTAGCTCAAAAATAAACAAGATGCTTGAAAATATGCTCTTGAATGCTCTTGTGAACTGAAAATTTCTATAAGGATGTTCATTCAACTTCCAAGGTGATCTCTTGAATTCTTAGGTGAAAATGAGTGAAAGAACCTTTTATTTATACTTAATTATGCTAGAATTCCGAAAAATTACAACACTACATGCCAACATCAGATCTATGAGTATAAAATCCTACCAAAATTTTGAATTAATTTTGATTTTGGGCCACACGGGACTCATTCTCCCAAGGTGGTGAATGAGTCCCATTAGGCATAATTTATGGGATAATTTTCAAAAATTCCTAGAAAGGTGTGAAACAAGATTGGGACCTAAAAACCTAGGTGGGACTCATTCACCCATGGTGGAAAATGAGACCCAAATCACTAAATTTTGGCCATTCAAATTGAAACAACTGAATTATGATTGGATATCGATTTATGTCAAGATTATCCTCAAAAAGATGCATTAAATGGGACATTTGGATGCAAAATAAGGCCAATTAAAGCATAAAGGAGCTTAATTATTAATGAAAACCATAGAAAAGTGTGAAAGTGTAATAAAAAACTTTACAACACTTCAAGGTAGGATTAAGGTACATTTTGGTTAAATTAGGTCTAGTAAATTGATAAAACCTTAGAAAAGTGTGAAAGTGTGTTACAACACTTCATTACACTTTAGCGAGGTATGATTTAAATTCATTAGTTCACAAGGGCCTAGGATCTAATGTGAGTGTGTTAAACACATTACAACACTATGTCAAGGCATTATTAGGCTCAATTTTTCATGGAGGGCCTAAAAAAGTGTGAAAATGTTACCAACAACATTTTTCGACACTACATTACAAATATGTGTAAGATACTCATTTTTTTTCCTCGTGCATTGATATTCATCGTGTCCAAGTTTATTACAAAAGGAACATTTAAATTTCTCAATAATTTTTTTACTTTGTTGAGAAAAGTTATCTATTTTGGAGTTGTCAAATTTTCCTTCTTTCTTAACTTCCTTGTCCTTTTTATTTTTATTTTATTTTGAATTTTGTTGTGCTTCATTCCTTGCAAGTAGAGATTGAGACTTAGTAGACTTCAAAGTTCCCATTTGAATTAACTTTTCTTGCTCCCTTGTGAGATCATAAATAAAGTTTTCAAGTGTGGGAATTCACCGTGAGGCTCCAAGAGTTTGTTTAGTATAGTAGAAAGTTGACACAAACTTAGATAATTTTGGACCTAGCTTGGAAATTATAGAAAGGATTAATTGATCCTCTTTCTTGTCAACTCCACAATCCTTTAGTTGTATCTATAAAGATTAAAATTTAGTGAAGAAGTGTTGTAAAGTTGAAAAAATCCTAGGTTTAAGACCTAAGAGTTGATTTTCCAACTCATGACTTATAATTTCATAAATTTTCCCAAATAGTTTGTTTAGATCTTCCCAAACTTCATTGGGTGTTTTCAAGTTCTCAACATGGAACACCAATTCAGGACAAAATTTTCAATATAGGAAGCCAAATTCTTGATCAAACTTATTGAAAAATGTTTTCTTTGTCTTTAGCTACTATAGGTTCTTTCGTTGTTCCCATAGTTACCCCCATTTGTTCTTAAGAAAAAAAAAACTTTCATCTTCCAATAATGATAATTGAAAGGTGTTAGAGGTAGTATAATAACATTAGACTCCATGATACTAGACTTTAGATAATTGCTTTGTAGAAATACAGAAATGAGGAACTTAGAAATGCATATAGAAGTGAAGTAAATAACACAACACAAAAAGAGAACTTCTCGAGGATGTGTGAAAATGAACCACACACAAAACCCCCCTTGGTTATTTTTCACCCCTAGTTTGGCACCTTATAGAAGCAATGCTTTGTAATTAGGCCAAACAAAGAATAAACTAGCACTTTATAGTGGGAGTGTGATATTATTCCCATTGGATTTGTTGCAAAAAAAAAGAAATTTTGCAAAATATGGAACTTGAATTTGATTTACCAAGCAAAAGTTATGGAGATTTGAAAATATTCAACCTTATTGTGACAATCAGAATTGTACTACCTTCTTGGGGATGGTACAACCCTTGGTATAATTTGGACCTACCTTGGGTACTCTTGCATTAATTATCCTTTAAATCATCATTTATAGGCCCCTAGGACCCGTTATTTTGGATCTCGAGGCCCATTTCACCTAAATATCTTATAAAAAAATTTAAAACACCAAAAAATCCAAAAACCCACATCAAAAAGCTAAGGTGGGACTCATTCGCCACCTTGGTAAAATGAGTCCCCTTAGGTCGGACCCATTCACCAAGTGTGGCAAATGAGTCCCATTTGGGGTCTTTTTCAAATTTGAGTGGGAATTCATCAATTTAATTCAAGTTTTTGGTGGGTTTCAGCCTTAAAGATTTAAATAACGGTCAATTAGGTGTTGATTCCTATAAAATAAATCTTCTAAGTCATTTTTCTCATCTCTAAGTAGGGTATGTGCAGGATCATGATGGGCCAAAAAGTGGCAATATGATGGGTATGTGGCTGACAACTTTTTTTTACCCAAAATTGATGAAACAAAAAGGGTTTTTAAAGGAGATTCTCAGCTTTCCACCAATATAAATTATTCTTTACTATGAATTTAAAAAGTAATTATTCTTCATTTTCTATTTGAATTATGACTAAAGTCCTTATTGATAGACTGATTGAAAAACATCTATAGCTTTCAAACAATATCACATTTTTTGAATCTAAAACATGCGTCACATTCTATGATTCACATACTATAGGATTAAAAAAAGAAAAAATGAATTTCATGAAGTTTTGACCAAGTTAAGGTGGTCAGACATATGAGTTTTTAATATTTTCTAAAATTTGTAATAAAAAACTCATAATTAATTATTTACTTGGTAAAAAATTACAAAAAAATATCCATCACATCGGGACATTAGTCCTCTACTTATATCTAAAATATTATAAAAAAATATTATCATTTTATTGTGTTAGGGTGGTTAGAAAAACACCTACTTCTTATTTTTTCCCTGAAATTTAAGTACTACTGCATTGAAATTTCAAATTTTCACCAAATAGATTTTTTTAAAAAAAAATAACCTAGTAGTTTAGAAACTACATTCAATTTGCTATAGAATCTATTCTTACATATTTTTTAAATAATATAGATAACTTAATCATTTTTTTATGTCAAGTTGCCTAACTCTGATTTTTTTGAATTTTTTGCCACTTAAGGGCCTATTTTTTCCATGATGATTTTGCACATACCCAACACTTTGAGTAAGCATTTTAAAGCATTAAGCATCAAGGATCTTCAAGAAAATATTTCACAAGAGCATCATAGCATTTTTTTAGGTCTTAAAGCTCACTTTCAATCAAGATTTAGCATTTTCAAGTGTTGATCATGGATGCCTATGGTGAATCATGATGGATTCTAGGTTGGGGAGATGCAACTAGCCATCAAGCCAAGCCTAAAGACTTATTTCCTAAGTGATTCCATCTTCCATTATCACTCTATATTTCACCTAAGGAAGGTACATGCATCATTAGAGCTCATTTAGGGTGATTAGGGATCATCACAAGTGAGCCATTCATCTCTGTGTTTCAATCATTGCATCATATTCTTGCACATTAGAATATGATTATGTCATGTTTCAGATTTCTTAGTCTTAGACACACTTAAGTCTAGGGTTTTCATGCACATTACTTTATTCATATCAATTTTAAATTACCAAACTAGGGATTTGACCAAGGCAAACCCCCCTTTTGTAAATCAAGTTGAATTCTATTTTGTAGGTGCTTTTCATAGATTTAGATCTAGAACTGAGATTGGAAGGAAAGGGTAAGTGTTGAAGTGTAGATCAGAGATTTCAATTTGTGAAAAAGAGAAATGAGATTGATTCCTGGGCAATAGTGGTGAATGAGTCCCACTGTAGTTGTTTTCTAGATCTATTTGCAGATTCTAATACCCTTTTTCCTGAAATAGACTCCCATGTAGAAACCCTGATCTAGGACTGATTCGCCTAGACTGTAAATGAGTCCCAGTTGTTCAAAAAGTCAAAATTTCTAAAATTTCATAACTACTCCCAATCACTTCAATGTTTCCATGTGTACATCATTCACACTTTTTCTTTCCTATTCTATTTTTCTCACATTTTTAAGGTGTTTTCTAGGTCACTACATTAAATTAGGGTTTTTATTTACATCTAGCATTTAATTATATTTTCCAAGGCTAAACTTGGTGGTGAACCCTTCATTAGCTATCATTCAGTCTCTAAGACAACCATATTTCAAGATTTCAATCTTCTTTGCATTGAGATCTCTACGGTTATCCTTGAGTGGAGTCTCTTTAAAAGTTGGTTTAAATACATTATATCCCCCAATCAATCATTCACCCACCTATTTTAAGAGGTTCCATTTTGGTGAACCTGCATTTAGGACATCATTATTCTAAATTAAAGTGCATTTACATCCTATATTTACCTTGCATTAACATTGCATTAGGTTTTGCATTAGTTAATTTGCATTCAAGGGTTTCAATTTTTGCATTAGTGAAAGCTCATTTGGCTTGCATTTTTGCACTTAATTTCATTGAAAATTATTGAAAATTTGCATTTTCATCTTAGAGTTGCATCTACAACAAATAAAACATAAAAATCAACCAAACAACTTTGAAAATTCTAAAAAAATCCCTATAGGGACTCATTCACCACCTTGAGTGAATCAGTCCCAGTGCAAAATTTGCACTGTTGCTTACAGAGTTAGATTTCCATTTTTTTGAAGCTTCTATTTTCTATCATTAATTTCCTATTTCATTTTAGTAGCTTTTTGCTATATTGCAATCATTAGAAATAACATTAGTTACATTCATTAAAATTATGGATAGAACTAGATTTTTGCAATTTTCATTTTCATCATTTAGATTAGACTACATTATCTCATGATCCCACAATAGTGGTTTACAATTTTTGGCCAAACTGGACACTAAAATTATTTTTCTAAACTAAATCTTCACATTCGGGCACCTATAGCGGCTAAACCATGAAGAATTTGAAGATGATGAAAACTAGAGTCTCATCACATTTTGTCTGTAGATCCTAAAAATATTTTTTTCAAAATTTTTGGAATCAGATTGCACTTCTTTTTCCATCTCCCACGAAAACTTGTTTTTTTTTTAAATAGCATTTTTAAAAAGTGGCGCACACCGTATAATGCATAACTTTTTTTCCATGAAGGATAAAATATTATTTTTTTTGAATTTAGATTTTTAACTCTGATATCTAGTGCTTGCACTTGGTTAAATAATTTTTTATTGAATATTTTTTCTTTAATCAAGTTTCAAAGTCAAACTAATTACAATTTAGACATAGCGCGACCGTATAACACATAACATTTTTTGTATATATCAAAATTCAATTTTATTTTTTTTGTTGGATCAAGGACTTCAATTCTAGTGCACTCATATTTTTATTTTTCTTTTTTAATAATTTTCTATTTTTCCACATGTGCAGAACAAAGACCTTCATTTTTTATGAAAACCCTATGTTTAATAAAACTAAAAAAAAAATACATAATAAAACCAAAACATATTAAAATTATATTCGTTGGATAGCTCCTTCTGAGGACTACCTAATTCAAGTTGGGTTTGTGAAGATTACTCCATTTTTATCCTCAACCCGAGCTCCGAAGTGCCAAAATTCAGGTTTTTTTTGTGTCTCAGGGAGGGGATGAGGAACAAAGGGGGTTTGAATGAACCCCTAGGGGTTCGAGTGAACCCTTAGTGGTTCGATCAAACCCCCTTCTATAATGGGTTTTGATGGCTCTTTTGGTGGGAAAATATTACGAGGGTTCACGTGAACCTAGGTTCTAGCGAACGCCTAATGGGTTCGATCGAACCAATAGGTTCGTACGAACCCCTAAAATCATTTTTTTTGCCATGCATTCATTTTTTGTGATCTTTCCTTCCTCAATTCAATTGTAAACCACTATTGTGGCTTGAACCTAGAGATAGATCCAAAATTAAAACCAAAAACATTAAACTTAAACAAGCATAGATGTATAGTTACTTAAGTATGTTAAAACCCTTTGTTAGCTTAACCTTCAAGCCTTTTAGTTGTGATGACTTTGATATGTTAGATGAAACCCGTGAGGAATTAACCTCACAAGGTTCATCCACTAAGGATTTTTCAAACAAACCTAAAAAAAGAGAAGTTCAACTTATTATTAAGTGAAAGCCTTTTAGTAGAGATGACTTTGATATGTTAGACGAAGCCCTTGAGGACTTCCTCTCACAAGGTTCATCCACTAAGGCTTGTTATGAGAAAGAAAAACTAAGAGAATTTAATGTGAATCAACCTCAACCCATCCTTTACCCACCATTGCATAAACTACAACCTACAAACAAGCCTGATTTTATCCTTTATCCACCTAAGAATAATGTATTGCAACAACTGAGTCATAATACCGTTGCTCATACATATAATACTAGGAATAATTCACAACCATAACAACCAACCCCAACAGCCTTGCCTTTGCCTAATCCTATATTACCTAGTGCCCCTCATTTATCTTCGCATAGTAGGAAGGAGTATGATCTTGTTGAACAACTTAAGAATACTCCTGCAAAAATATCCCTATGTGACCTAATTCAAAATTCCCCTATCACACTATGCTTCAAACCACCTTACAACAAGTAGTAGTCCCTCCTGGTATGAATTTAAATGATGTGGTAGCTCTAGTGGAAGGAATGCATATAGTTAATGTTCACCTACATGATCTATCTCCTTTGGAGGTCAGAAAGAGAAATGATTCATTCATGATAATAGCTCAATTCAATAGAATAGGCATAAAAAGGACCCTTGTTGATAATGGCTCAACCCTTAATGTGTGCAGTGTGAAACTCTTAGATATATTGCAAGTAGAAAAATTAAAGATGGAACCTAACTCTTTATCAATTTGAGGATTTGACAATGTAGGAAGACAACCACTCAGTGTGATTCCTTTACCTATTAAATATGGAAAGGCTACCTTAAAAACTCCTATTCATGTTATGCCTCATGACCTTTCATACAATCTTCTTTTGGGAAGACCATGGATTCATGATATGCATGCAATGCCTTCGACTCTTCATCGTATTATGAAATATGTCTATGAAAACAAGGTATACCAAGTTGACATGAACTCTAAGCTTGGAATTTTCTTACAAGTTGAAAAAGGAATGACAACCCCTCTAAGCACATTAATTCCAAAATCCAACATAGAACCTTGAAAAGAAGACAAACAAGAAATGGAAATAGTGTAAAACATATTGGATGATGATTGGGGTTCCTTGGAGTTCACACCCTCATTTATGGGAGATTACATAATCACAAGAAAAAAAGATGACAAAAAAAAGCAACAAATTGTCATGTCAACTCAGAATTTAGAAGAAATTTCACAAACATCTACCTCATCCACTCTGGAAGAAAATACAAGTTACACAACTAACTTTGATGAGATTGATTATCAATAACCACCAAACCCAAAAGAAATGGAAAAAACTTTATGGGATAGGTTATGAGCTTGTGAAACAATTGGGTTACAATGGTAAAGGATGCAGGAAAAGAGAACAAGGCATTCGGGTTCCTATAGAGCCTAACACACAAGAGACAAAGACTGGTTTGGGATGTCGTCCTTCTAAGATTACACAAGCATCAAATAGACCATAGTTCAATATCAACACTATCATGTGCAAACCAAAAACAAAACTCACTATGAAGCATCATGAATTGCTTAATATGGATGCACCACCATCATGGAAGTACTTTGAAGATGATCAAGCCTTGAAACAAAGGCTAGGAGTTTATAATACACTATCTACTCCTCACAAGAAAAAGGTTGCATGTGCAATGATAAGCACCAAACAAAAATATCGAGATAATGAGATTGGTGAGACAAACATGATAAATGAAGAATACAATCCTAATTTTTTGATGAAACAAACTTCCTTTAGGAGATAAGTGGATATAACAATGGACATCAATGATAAAGGAAAAGTCATTAAAATAGGACAATGCCTCAATGATGGAGAACAAGAAGACAATGCAACCTTTATTCATGAATTTCCTAAACTTTTTGCTTTGACTTATTCAGACATGTCAGGAATTTACCCTAGGATTGTAACACACAACATATTCCTTGCTAAAAATTCTAAGCCTGTTAGATAAAAGATTAAAAAATGACCCTAAAATACCCTTGCTAGTTAAGGATGAAATTGAAAAACTCCTTGACACTTGTTTCATACGACCTATAGATTATTCTCCTTGGATCTCAAACATTGTTGCCATTACAAAACCTGAAAATCGTATTAGGATGTGTATAGATTTTCATGATCTGAATAAAGCATCTTTAAAAGATGGCTTTCCCCTTCCTAATATTGACATGATAGTAGACTCAAATGTGTGAGATACATTGTTTTCATTCGTGGATGTATTTTCTAGATACAATCAAATCTTTATCAACCCTCAAGATCAATACAAAACATCATTCACAACAATTTAGGGGATGTTTTGTTAGGTTATGATGCCTTTTGGATTAAAGAATGTAGGCACTACATAGCAATGAGCAATGACATTAATATTTCATGATTACATACATAATATTTTGGAAGACTATGCAGATGACATCCTACCCAAATATTTAACCGAAAAAGGAAATGTGAATGTCCTCTAGAAAATCTTTGAGAGAATGCAAAAATACAATATGAGACTAAATCCAAAAAGGTGTGTCTTTGGTGTAGATAGTGGGAAACTTCTAGGTTTTATCATATCTCATAAAGGCATCGAGGTTGATAGAAAGAAGATTGATGCTATAATCAATATGCCACCTCCTAGGAAAATTTCTCAATAGTGCACATTACAAGGAAGAATTCAAGCCATTCATCATTTTGTTGCACCTCTAGCTGATTGAATGTTACCATTTACACATATCCTCAAAAGGGATGTGAAATTTTATTGGAATGAGGATTGTAAACAAGCTTCTGAGTGTTTGAAGGAATATCTTGCAACTCTACCTATTTTACAACCCGCTATGCAAAACAAACCATTCATCCTCTACACATCCACATCAGCCCATGCTCTCACAACATTGTTGGCTCAATAAGATGAAAATGGTAAAGATCTTGTTTATTACAATACCCACACTTTGATTGATTATGAGAAATGATATAGAAAAATAGAAAAATAATTCTTGGCTCATATATTTGCTACTAGTAAGTTACATCATTATTTATTGAATGTCAAAATACATGTGATGATGAAATATGACCCTCTCAAATATCTTTTTAAGAAAATAGACATATCAGGATGTCTAGCTAAATGGGTTATGTTGTTGACTGAGTTTGACCTTAAGTTTGTTTCACAAAAATAAATCAAAGGTCAAGCCTTGACCAACCACTTTGCTAACGCTCCTTCTCCTTTGGAATTTCTTATCAAAGTCTTTTTTGTTGACGATAGTGTTTTGACAATCAAAGATAAAATATGGGAAGTTTACTTTGATGGATCTAAGTGTAGAACGAGATCCAACATTGTGGTTATAATAATTCCACCTATAGGAAAGCCTATTCCTTTGTCATATCTATTAAATTTCCTATGTACAACAAAACTATTGAGTATGAAGCATTGCTTGCTAAATTGTGTGCCACTTTAATCATGGGTGTGAAAGTCATTCAGATATTTGGTGACTCACAATTAATAATATAGAAAATAAATGGGACATATCAACCAAAACATGAAAAATTATTGAAATACAAGTTTGAATCATTTACCATTGACAACATTCCACTGAATTTATTAGAGAAGTTTGAATCATTTACCATTGACAACATTCCACTAAAAGATAATTGACATGCAGATGCAATGGTGAGTGCAGCTTCTCTTATATCACCTGAAGACCCTTCAAATGAATTTACATTTATTTTTCATCCAATCATGAAACCATCAATTGATGATAAAGCAGAGGAAATATTAGCAACCAAGGAAGACTCAAGTGAATGGTATGATACAATAGCTAACTATTTGAAAGATGGTACCTTTCTAGAGCCAAAAAAAAGAGTATTCAGGCTCGCTTACAGAAAATCACATCTAAGTACATAATTCTTGCTAATGTGTTGTACAAAGATCATTTAACGATATCTTACTTAGATGCCATAAAAAACCAAAAATACTCACAACTCTTGAACAAGCTCATGCAAGTGCTTATGGCTGCCATTTTGGAGGAAAAATATTAGTTCAAAAAATTATTCTCATTGGATACTACTGGAGACATATGGAACAAGATGTTTTTGATTATGTAAGAAAATTCCACAAATGTCAAGAGCATAGAAATCTGATCCATGCTCCTACTTACAAATTCTAAGCTCAAGTCCTAATATGGCCTTTCACAATTTGGGGTTTAGAAATTATAGGAAAAAATATCCCCCCCTCTTCCACTAGACATACATTCATAATCATCATGATAGATTATTTCACAAAATAGGTGGAAGCCATTCCCCTTCAATCAACAATAGATGATCTAATATGTTGTTTCATATTACAACACATTATTTCCTCCTTTGGACTTCCTTCTACATTAGTCTCTGATAATGGTAGACCATTCAAAACTATTGACATGAAGAAGTTCTTAGAAACATTTAACATAAAACATCTCTTCTCAGAACCCTATTACCCACAATCCAATGGTCAAGTTGAATCAACTAATAAGACTCTATAATAAATTCTAAAGAAATTTGTTAACAAGCAACACAAGGATTGACACACACAATTACAATATGTGCTATGGGCTTATCGCACAAGTGTCAAATCATCTACAAGAACTACTCCATATAATCTAGTCTATGGGACCAAGGAAATAATTCCCTTGGAGTTAGAGATTCATACATTAATAATTTCTCTTCAAGGGCTTATTGATGAAAATAATAAGAAAGAATAATGATTGCATTAGCTTGAAATTATTGATGAACAACGCATCAATGCTATTGAGCATATGCAAGCTTATTGTAAAATAGAATAGTGTATTTACAATGAAAGTGTTATCCCTCATGCATTCAACAAAGGTGACCTAGTCTTATTTGAAAATCAGCATAACATCAATGCCGACCTTAACAAAAAGGGAAGTTTAGTCCTAATTGGTTAGGACCTTACATAATCAATAAAAGTTATGGGTTTGGTGCATATATGTTAACTAAACTAGATAGCACACCCCTCAAAGAACCTATCAATGCCATGCATTTTTTCTGGTATTATGTCTAATCCCCTTGAATGGTATGAATGATAAAGTAGTGATGTTAGAGTTAGAGGATGACATTCTGTATAATCACACATTTCTTTGTTCTTGACAAACAGTTATTTGTGTGTCTCAAACAATAAAGTGATTATTTAATTCATTTTTAATTGATTACTTTAGGTCTCATACTTTTTAGGATCATCTTGTGTCTTATGTTAGATTAGATCCTTATATGCATTTAATGTTCTTCATTTAGATCATAGGTGCATTTAATTTAGCATAACATACTTAATCACAAATTTGCATCTAAGAGAAATTGTAATAATTTTTAATTAGATCACATAACACATGTTAAATCATGAAGACATTTATTAAATAATCTTACAATTTAGTACAATATATACAATACTATTGAGGCATGTGACTACCAAATCCCTTGGGACGTGGTGGTCACATCTTTCTAGTAGTAGTATGTTGGGAGATGGTGGTGTGCAATCATGATTGTGATCCACTAAATGTACTGAGAGAAAACTCTAAGCCCTATATCTGTTCAAGGGCCTCCCAATGTGCTCCTGATATCTAGTCTGTCTCCACCTATAGCTTGGCTACCTTGTCCTCTAGTATCTCAAAATATGTTGGGATCCAGGATGATTGTGCCTCTAGGGTAGCATCAGCTTGATGGTTGTGCCTCCTTAAATTCTCATATGCTACCCACAATTTGATGTATGGCCTGAACGAATCTAGGTCCTGATCCACACTGGGTGGGTGAACATAGTCTGAGTATGTGGCCTCCTTTTTGACTAATGGGGCCACTATCTCTGCAACCACCTATCAATAGAGATCCTGAAAAAATCTCTCATAGACCCTACAAGATAGAAACCATAAGCATAATCAATACACATCATGATATATATAAAGCATACAACATGAAGTATAACAATAAACAAAATATCATCACCTATATCTCCTACAGGCTATGCAAAATTAGCCTCCTTGTGTGCAAGAGGTATGGATGATATGCTAGCCTCTCCATAACTATGGGTATTGGTGCCTATTGTAGCCGCTGTACTCGTGATCTAGTCATATGAATGGGAGAGAAATCTTTCCACTCGTGCTCTGTTGAATCCTCATCTGCTACCTCATCACCCTCGCTCATGGATGGATCCTCCTCTTCATCATCCTCCTAGTCCTCCTCATCACTCTCCTCATCTCCTTTGTCCTGGCCGTCATATTTAGGATATATGTCCTCATCATACTCCTCATCTATGACATTTATAAATATTTCTACTGCCCTATAGTGTGTCTCCTCAGTCTAGTCCTCCACATCATCTCCCTCATCTGGGAGTGGTACTACATCACCTATCAGATCCCCCGTCAGAAATATGAGAGTTGGTTGTGATAGTGTGCACCACTCCTCATAGTCATCTATGGCACTAAAGTCATCAACACCCGAGATCAGAGGCATATCATGATCTGAGTACCCAGAGACACTATGGAGAACATCCTCTATAGTTAACCATACAAAATAACTAGGTCTCCAAGCACTCCACATTGATCTCCTAAAGAAAGGTTGTGCCATGGGTGCTATTTGTATCTGTCCAAACTATCACATGATCTGATTGTAGTAGAAGGGATGTACTACATAATCATGTATGCCAATAAAAAATCTATCAAGCTGTAATCTCCTCATCTATTGGTTATGATCTATCCAATAAAGCACAAGTTGATAAGGTCTCCAGAGGATCTCATCCTCCTCCAACCGGTTAAAATTTCACCCTCCAAAAGTGTAAATCACCATACTTCCAAAACTGTCACAGAGGATAGCTGAAGGTCCGATGATAACCCAAGGTTGTTAGACTTGGGAAGCCAATAGGTCTAGTATAGGTGATATGCTCAAGGCACCAAATCTATAGAAGTGTATAGTGTACCATACTATCTACCTCTAAAAAGAGAAACCATCCAAGATCATAATATAAGTGAGTTAGGATATAGTGCCCCCAGGTGTATACTGTTCGGTGCTCTACCATCCCTCGTATCAGGTGTACTAGTCCACCCTCTAGGTGTGCTCCCTGCCCATCAAGGATGAGTACTAGTGCTATCATAAGCATCATAATCCTTCTAACTAGTGGGACCCATGAGTATAGAAGCATCAATAAATATATCCACATCCTCCCTCTTTCATCATGTACTGGTCCACAAAGGCAATATTGCATGTTTTTCATCTCACGGAATGATCGCTCCATATAGAAATGTACCCGCTCACCCTAAATAAAAACTTGGAGTATGTGGTGTATGTCCTCTAGTGTGATAGTCATCTCTGTGATCAGTATATGGAATGTACATGTAGCAGCATCCTAGAGCTCTGCTAGCGCCATCAACATCACATCATTGTACCTCATGGGGGGCATGAGGTACACCCAGTATAATCCTATAGTCTGTAATAGCTCTATATCCTCCATTGAAAGATTGAGGGCTAAATCTTGGAGAAGACTGATCTGCCTACCACCCAAATGTTGGCGTGAACGGGTGGGAACCTAACAAAAAGTAACAATATGTCTTATAAGTAGTCTAAACTATTCAAATTGTACATCAACAATCATATAAGTGTACTAAAGTTTTTCTAGTGTTCTTTCCTAGAGGCTCTAGACACTTTAGAACCCTTTTAGGACACTTCATGAAGAAAAGGGACACTTTGCGAAAAAGTGGGACACTTCGCAAACAAAAGGGACACTTTGCGAAAAAAGGGGACACTTTGCGAAGAAATGGTATGTTTTTTGAACTTTTCTTCTAGACCCCTAGATTAACCTTGAAATGCATAAAAATTATAAAATCACTGCATAAGAACAAAGCAAAGGCAGACAATTCAACTTATTTGATGGTAGTGTTCATCGTGGGCCACTTGGTCTCGTAGCACATCCAGTCTCACAGGTTTGTAATCTCATCTGCTAAGCATATTTCACTCCTCTTCAATCACTCTCAAGCTAGAAAAAGGTAAATAATAAAGTTACAACTTACTTCACTTTTTTCTCTTATGTAAGTTAAAAATAGGGTTTTTACTACATTAGGGTTAAAAAGTGCATTTCAATCAAATCAATACAATGGGTGCTAGAGAATTCCATTTTCAACACCATTTGTTGTGTTGGAATTGTAATTCCACTCCCAACACCATTAAATATTTATCATTATGTGGCATGGTACTTGGAAATTCCCTATGATATGACTTATCTCATGTGATGTGGCTAGATTGCTACCTTGATTCCACCTTCGTAAAGCAAGCAGAATCATGCAAGGCATACATCTACCTTCAGACTTGATTTCTAGAAGAATTTAGATAAAATTAATTTTGGACAACTAAAGAATTTGTGTTATAAGATGTGGTTCCTAATGTTGTGGTTTTGCAGATGACTACATTAGGGGCTTCCTTCTTTTGTATTTTCAATGAGTATCATTTTTTAAAGTGTATTGTTTAGGGTCCTCTAGCTTACATATGCACATAGGGTCATATGGGTGCTAAAGTACCATCAAAATTGTACTCCCTTCTTGTAGATAGTATAATCCTTGGTCTAATTTGGACCTATCTTGGGTACTCTTGCATTAATTATCATTTAAATCATCATTTATAGACCCCTAGGACCCATTAGTTTGGATCTCTAGGCTCATTTCACCTAAAAATCCTATAAAATCATTCAAAACACTAAAAAATCCAAAAACCCACCTCAAAAAGATAAGGTGGGACTCATTCACCACCTTGGGAAAATGAGTCCCCTTAGGTGGGACCCATTCACCAAGTGTGGCGAATGAGTCCCATTTGGGGTCTTTTTCAAATTTGAGTGGGAATTCATCAATTTAATTCACATTTTTGGTGGGTGTCAAACTTTGAGATCTAAATAATGGTCAATTAGGTATTGATGCCTATAAAAGTAAGATTCTAGGTCATTTTTATCATCTCTAAGCACTTTGAGTAAGCATTTTTTAAGCTTTAAGCATCAAGAATCTTCAAGAAAATATTTCAAAAGAGCATTCTCGTTTCAAGAGCAAGTAAAGTTGAAGCATTGGAGCAGCATCAAAGCATTTTTGTAGGTCTTCAAGCTCACTTTCAATCAAGATCTAGATTTTTCAAGGGTTGATCATGGATGCCTATGGTGAATCATGATGGATTCTAGGTTGCGGAGATGAAACTAGCCATCAAGCCAAGTGTAAAGACTTGTTTATTAAGTGATTCCATCTTCCATTATCACTCTATATTTAGCCTAAGGAAGGTACAAGCATCATTAGAGCTCATTTCGGGTGATTAGGGATCATCACAAGTTAGTTATTCATCTCTAAATTTCCATCATTGCATCATATTCTTGCACATTAGAATATGATTGCATCATGTTTAAGATTTATTAGTCTTAGACACACTTAAGGCTAGGGTTTTCATGTACATTTCTTTATTGTTACCAAGGTTTAATTACTAAAATAGGGGTTTGACCAAGGAAAACCCCCCATTAGTAAATCAAGTCCAATTCTATTTTGTAGGTGCTTTTTTCATATTCAAATTTGGAACTTAGATTGGAAGGAAAGGGTAGGTGTTGAAGTGCTAATCAGAGCTTTCAATTTCTAAAGAAAAATGGGACTAATTTTCCAATAGTTGCAAATGAGTCCCACTATAGTTTTTTTCCAGATCTATTTGCAAATTATGATACCCTTTTTCCCAAAACAAACTCTCATGTAGAAATCCTAATCTGGGATTGATTCACCTAGATTGGTGAATGAGTCCTAGTTGGTCAAAAAGTCAAAATTTCCAAAATTTTAGAACTGCTTCCAATCACTTCAAAGTTTCCAAGTGCACATCATTCACACTTTTTCTTTTCTATTTTGTTTTTCTCACATTTTTAAGGTATTTTCTAGTTCATTACATTAAATTAGGGTTTTTATTTACATCTAGAATTTCACTATATTTTCCAGGTTTAAAATTGGTGGTGAACCCTTCATTAGCTATCATTTAGTCTCTAGGACAGTCCTATTACAAGATTTCAATCTATTTGCATTGAGATCTCTAGGGTTATCCTTGAGTGGAGTCTCTTTAAAAGTGGGTGTGAATACATTATATCCCCTAATCAATCATTCACCCACCTATTTTAAGAGGTTACAATTACAATTTAAAACATGCCTTCTTGCAAAACTTATAATTTTAAAGAAAATATTTTTAGCATCAAAATTATAGAAAAGAGAGATAAAATTTGAGGTAATTTAAGCCCCCTTGGGCTAGAAAGAACCAAGGGATACGCTACCATACGACAATGAACAATATGCCCCTTTCTATGATTAAATTTCATACTTTTCGAGAGTGCAATCTTCCTCTCTTACCAAATAAAACCCTGCTAATTTAAGCACATGTATGATTGTTAGATTCTTGGGTGCAACATGCAATTTAAAGCTTATAGAGAATTCAATGCAGCTCCTTGACAATAAACAGAAGTTTGATAGCTGGCAATAACATGTGAATCATATTATAAGAACATGCAAATTGGGTGTCACCTCAAGAAAATGAAACTACCTCCAAATTAGGCATGGCCTTGCCTGCAAGATGGACATGGGTTCACCAAAAACCTTTTTGACTTGCCCCTTCTGAAATATTGGATGCCAGATCCAAATCACCCCTTCCGAGATCATTGATACCAACACTTAGGTTCTACAAATAATTAACCCAAATAGAGTGCTATGAATTGAGAAAACAACAAATAATTTACTTCACCTTTATGGCCTGAAAATATTATTGTCTAGCTCTAACACTATGAAATGACCTTCAAAACTAAGATTGAAAACAAGCATAGATTAAATTTTTTTTACATAAAGTCAACCAAATATATTAGGTAAACTGGGTGTACACATATAGGCATGAATAAGACACCTGATCTCCATGAAATGAGGATAGGACTATGCACTGATGGAGTGGTCACAAGTTTCCTACCAAAAATGTAGCAAGATGTATCGAAAGTGAGTCAACACCTCTAAAGACACCTAACTACAATTGACACCTTGCATGTGCAAGTGTCATGGATACCTAAGTAGGCTTAAATCCTATGTGTATGCAAGTAAATATAGTATATAGAATAACATAAACATATATATATGTTTTTTATTTCTAGATATTACTTCCTAAAGTAAAAAAACCCCATGATTTGACCATTGCCCATCAAAAAGGGTATCAAAATTTTTAAATTGCATCTACATTTGGACATTTAAATGTATTAATAAAAGATACTTAGCAACATGAACATATAATTAAGAAAACACATAATATTAGAGAAATACAAAAGTATTTCAAGTTTGTCATAAAATTAATCAATAATCATCATCTTCTAGTATTGAACATTATTAGTAAAATTTTATAACAATTAACTATCAACATGCATTTAGTCCACAAATAAAACCTCACTACAGGGTATGTGCAGGATCATCATGGAAAAAATAGGCCCTTAAGTGGCAAAAAAATTAGAAAAATCAGAGTTAGGAAACTTGACGTAAAAATTTGAATAAGTTATCTATATTATTTCAAAAATATGTAAGAATAGAATTTGTAGAAAATTGAATGTAGTTTCTAAACTACTAGGTTTATTTAAAAACAAAAAAAATCTATTTGGTGAAAATTTGAAATTTCAATGCAGTAGTACTTAAATTTCAGGGAAAAATAAAAAGTAGGTGTCTGTCTAACCACCCTAACCAAAAATGATAATATTTTTTTATAATATTTTAGACATAAGTAGAGGACTCATGTCTAGATGTGATGCATACTATTTTGTAATTTTTTTCCAAGTAAATAATTAATTATGAATTTTTTATTACAACTTTTAAATATATAAAAACTCGTACGTCTAACCACCTTAACTTGGTCAAAACTTCATGAAATTCAATTTTTCTTTTTTTAATCCTATAATACACAAAGCATAGAATGGGATGCATGTTTTGGATTCAAAAAGTGTGATACCATTTGAAAGCTATAGATGTTTTTCAATTAGCCTATCAATCAGCACTTTAGTCGTAATTCAAATAGAAAATGAATAATAATTATTTATTAAATTCAAATTAAAGCATAATTTATAATGGTGGAAAGCTGAGAATCTCCTTCAAAAACTCTTTTTATTTCATCAATTTTGGGTTAGAAAAAAGTCGTCAGCCACATACCCTACAAATACCCATCATATTGCCACTTTTTGGCCCATCATGATCCTGCACATACCCTACAAAGGAATCCATTAATCACATGGTCGCCCATATGTTTGTATAAAAATTCACCACATTCATTGATTATCTTATTAAAGAAATCGTTAACACCACCTACATTTTTATTCATTCCTACAATCTTGGAGCTTAACTAAGGGCTAAGGAAATTTCACACTTCAAATGTTTCATGGAAACTTCTTAATGGTATTGTTTAACACCACATGATTTTCCTTAAAAATATATCTTCTAGATCAATATTTTGTACACAAGGATAAAAAATCTTTCTATAGTGGGAAAAACTTTGTCATCAGGATAATATTATGTCAATTGAACAATATTAAATTAGTGCCATTCTATCACAAACTCATTGATTCATAGGTCTTATTCATCACATCATTTTTATCATTTATCAAATTTTAAATTTTTGAGATCAACTCTGAAATAAAGTGTCTCAATAGTCAAATTACATGTACCATGTTGATTTCAAGCACTAATCTAGATTTTATTTTCATTTTAACACATCTATTTTATGTTCCATTTCTACTTATAATTTCTTTTCATAATTTGATTCCTATATATTTATTTAAATTTTATTCATTTATATCATTAATTGAATTGTTTGTTGTGGAATGCCTCTATTATCACTATCGTTTGGTGAACACATAATTTAAACACCTACTTTTAATGTATGATTTTTTTTCCTTTTGTAGTGATGAAAAATGTATCCCAATAAATTTTCACACTTATTTTGGGAATGATCAAAATTAAAATGGGCCTAATGTTTCCTTGATCTATTGTTGTAATGTTTTTTGCACATTCACATTTGGTTTAGGGCCCTTTTAAGCTAAATAAACCTAATTTTTCCTTAATTTAATGTTGTAAGGTATATATATTTACACTTTCACATTGCTTTTTGGGAACTATTGCATTTATGAAATTCATATGATCATCACTAATAGGCCCCTAAGACCCTATATTATTTATCCCGAGGCTTATTTCAACAGAGATCTTGACATAATCAACAAATACGCTTAATTTTCCAACTCCCCAACATTTCCTCCACCTGAAAAGGCTTGGTGGAGCCCATACGCCACCTTGGGTGTATGAGTCCCATCTAGATGGGACCTATATGCCACAAGTGGTGTATGAGTCCCATTTGGCCCCTCTTTAGGGTTTTCAGTGGGAAATCATGGTTTGGAATTCAAATTTCATGTATGTCGACATTTGGGATCTAATAAATAGGAAATTAGATGGATTGCCTATATAAACAAGGTCTCAAATCAATCAAAAATATCAAGCTTGGCTATCAAGAGTTAACCATTCCAAGACTTCACAAGAGTTTCAAAATATTTTACAAGAGGATTTTGAAGGCACTCAAGTGTTGTGATGTAGCATTGCAGATCCATTTCCAAGCATGGTTTCACATCCATATTCAATATTAAGATCTACATTTAGCATTGCCACTTCATGTTAGATTCTATATTTACATTTCAAGGCATCATTCAAGGTATCATTGTTTATGTTTCATGTTTCATGCTCATTTTTCATTGTTTCATCACAAGTTTTGATTACCTAAATAGGGTTTGACCATAGAAAATCCCTATTTCCTAACAAATCCACAATTTTTTTTCTCTCTACATGTGTCATTGCAGATCTAGGTGTCTTCAAGCTTGAAGGATCTTTGAAGATTAAGTTCAAATATTGGTGAAATTTTTTGAGTTAGTAGAAGGTTACTATCTTCACAGAAAGTTGCCTACAACTTGCAAATCAGTTTTTTTGATTTGAAAGTCAAGATTGGAACAATCTTGAGAAGATATATAGGAGATAAAATTTAGGTCTTGAACCTCTAAAAAAGAAGAGTTGGACTAATATTCCACTTGTGGAATGAGTCCTAGTACAACACATTTTCCACATTTCAGTGATTTCAAATCAACCATTGTGAGATTCTAGTTTTGGTACAGAAACCCTAGTTTGGGACTAAGTCAACTAGATTGGCATACGAGTCCCAATGGGAATCAAACAATAGGTTTTCAGGGTTTTGGAGATTGTTTTGACCTCATCACTCTCCTAGGTGCACCTCTATACTTTCTTATTCTTTTATTCTACATTTTAGTTTCATTTCCTAGGTCATTTAGTTAGGTTTTGCATAGTACTTTTCATGTCATTTACATCTCTCATATTTCCATGCTTTTTCTTGGTGGTGAACCCTCTCATTTTATTTAATCACACCCTAGGGAATGCCTATTTCAGATCTCTTTCCCAATTCTATCCTTGGGTTGATATCTATAGGGTTTCCTTGAATGATATTTGGAAAAAAGTGTTGATCTATTTCCCAAACATAGAGCGAAAATTTTCAACAAATTATTTTGGTGAACTTAGCCTTTATAACAACTCACTTCTAATTTGGAGTGCATCATAATCGTAGATCTATCTTTCATTGAATTTTCATTAGGTTTTGCATCAGTTAATTGGTATCTAGGGTTTCTAAATCTTGCATTAGTGAAAGTGCATATAGGTTGGATTTCTGCATCTTAGATTTTTAAATTTCATTGAAATTATGCAAATGAAAACAATAAACACATCATACAAGTTAGAAACCTTAAAAAAACTCAAAAATTGTTGAATTTGGTGCAAAATCCCTAATTTGGTACTCATACGCCCCTCTAGGCGATTTAGTCCCAATGTAGGTTGTTTTTCCTACTTTATGGGATTTTTGTGTTGTGCATTTTTTAGCATTTGACACTTCCAAAAACCCTTACTATGACTCATACACTCCTCTAGGTGATTTAGTCCCAGATCAGTCTTGAAACTACTTTTTATAGCAATAAAAACCTTATTTTTATACTTCTTAACCTTGTTGGTAACCTATAGTATCAGTCTAGAAAGTTTAAATAACTTTTATTTTATGCATGGGTATGTGCAGGATCATGATGGGCCAAAACGTGGCAATATGATGGGCATGTGGCTGACAACTTTTTTTTTATCCAAGATTGATGAAACAAAAAGGGTTTTTAAAGGAGATTCTCAACTTTCCACCAATATAAAATATGCTTTACTTTGAATTTAATAAGTAATTATTATTTATTTTCTATTCAAATTATGACTAAAGTCATGATTGATAGACTGATTGAAAAGCATCTATAGCTTTCAAACGGTATCACATTTTTGAATCCAAAACATGCGTCACATTCTATGCTTCGCATACTACAGGTTTAACAAAAGAAAAATTGAATTTCATGAAGTTTTGACCAATTTAAGGTGGTCAAACATACAAATTTTTTATATTTTTTAAAAGTTGAAATAAAAAATTCATAATTAATTATTTACTTGGAAAAAAATTACAAAAAAATATGCATCACATTGGGACATGAGTCCTCTACTTATATCTAAAATATTATAAAAAAATATTATCATTTATTGTGGTTAGGATGGTGAGATAGACACCTACTTCTTATTTTTTCCCTAAAATTTAAGGACTACTGCATTGAAATTTCAAATTTTCACCAAATAGATTTCTTTTTTTTTAAAACAAACCAAGTTGTTTAGAAACTACATTCAATTTTCTACAGATTCTATTCTTAGATATTTTTGAAATAATATAGATAACTTATTCAATTTTTTACGTCAAGTTGCCTAACTCTAATTTTTCTGATTTTTTTGCCACTTAAGGGCCTATTTTTTCCATGATGATCCTAAACATACCCACATCTAGGTCAAAAAAACCAATTTAGGATAGTCATTTTTGGATTCTTCCTAAATCAATGCACTAGCAAACATCATCAAATCTGAAAATGTTCACATTTTTTAAGTTTTTCATAATATGGATAAAAGTACTTTTCATTTTTGCATACATAATGTTTACATTCATAAAGCTTTGCATAAGTTTGATAAAAAGTTCTTTTCATTTTTGGATACACATTTTTTGCATTCTTAAAGCTTTGCATACATTGGGTAAAAGTATTTTTCATCTTTGGATATACATTTTTTACATTCATAAAGTATTGCATAAGATGGTTAGAAGTAAATTTCATTTTTGGTCAAACAATGTTAGTATCTTACCTATCTAGGCATGCTAAGAAAAATTTCATATCCCTTCCCTATGAGAATGCTTTAGCAAAAGAGAATACAAGCTTAGGTAATCATAACAATCATATTTGTTCTTCTCTTAATATCTCCTCTAGTTGTGAAGAATATATTTTTGTGTTTGAAGAACCAATCAAATAGAGTTTTTAGAACCCTAGTTGTTTCTCTCCTCTTACCCCTCCTATTAGGCAAGACATTACTAAACAAGAGGACATAAAAATAGGAAATCATGATGATCACATAACACAACAAGAGACCATTGAAAACTACCTACATAACACTTTAACTAGTCTACATTCATCTCCCAACATCTTCCCCTTTTGTGATAATGTTACAAATGATGATGATATGTTGGTATTAGATAATCAAACCTTTAAGATTTATGACATCCCTCTTTATGTTTCTTCCCCTACCTATCCTATTTTAGAATACATTAGGGGAAAAATGAATGAAAGTATAGACAATCATGACAATTACATTGGTTCTTCTCCTAGTATCCCTCCTAGTTGTCAAGCAGATACTTTGATGTTAAAAAGTGAAATCAATGAAAGCCAGGAGAATCTTAGTTGCCTCTCTTCCCCTAGGGAAAACCTTATTGAACAATAAAATCCAACCATTGATAACTCCCTTGTGACAAATTTATTTTAGAAGAACCAACCTTTGAATATCAAGAACATCTAGTTTGTAGTTCTCCTAAAAATTCTCCTTGTAGGGATGATATCATGGTGGAAGAAAATGAGAAAATTGACACATTTATCTCAAACAATAGTGATGTGACCTCCTTAGAAGATGGTGCAAATATGAAACTAGTTCCACTTCATTAGAAAGATATCAAGCCAAAACTGCTAAGGTGTTGAATGCACAAGTGTCCATTAGACCCCCCTTGATTAATGGACCTCCTACATACCCTATGTGACATCCTAAGAATCCTCTAATTCTTTACCCACCCTCACAATGACCACAAACTTAAAACAAACCTGAAATTATCCTTTACCCACCTCACATTCGTATGTGTCTCACTTTTTTGGGGGATCACCTAGTATCTGACTTGAGGTTTCACTAACCCTTGTGAATGAACAATAGGAAAATGGGCGCAAGTTATAGCCTAGGTCATAGAACACCACTATTTTCCTAATATCATTCAATGATTTCCTATAACTCCTAATTCAATTGACTATCAACCTCACAAGGTGAGTCAATTCACAACAAGGAGGACCTAGGAGGGGGTTTCTTAAGGTTTAAGGGGTTCACCACCAAGCCAAAGCTTGGAAAAGATAACTTAACTTTCAACTCACAAAACCTAGTAATGTAAGACAAATAATGAGTGCAAATGATGAAATTAAGCTACACCAAGTTAGGGTATCTATTCTTGGGAAGTGTGGAGATGTAA
Organism: Sequoia sempervirens; assembly: GCA_007258455.2. NCBI lineage: Eukaryota > Viridiplantae > Streptophyta > Pinopsida > Cupressales > Cupressaceae > Sequoia > Sequoia sempervirens. The sequence goes on from VDFB02379711.1 coordinate 220,017,817, forward strand.
TAAGGTTTCTAGAAATGTAAAGAGGCTTCCAAAACATGTTATGGAGAACTAAGATGCCCAGAATAACGTATTAGTCCCACTGCTATTTTTCATGGCAGATGTAGAGTCTTCAGATGTCAAAACCAGATTTGAAGGAATCTCTCAAACATATTATTGGGATGAATAAGATGCCCAAGATGGTGTATTAGTCATGTTCTAATTTTTTGAAAACTTTGAATGTGATCCTAAACTCCAAGATCTACACTTTCTTCTTTCTGGATCTCAGTTTCTGAGACTTCCAAATTCGACCTATAGATGAGTTTCCATGAAGATGACAACTTTGGCAATGCAACTTTGCAACTTTTCTATCTCACACTCCAAATGATCTTCAAGTCTTCAACCTAGATTTTCAAATACAAACACACAAGAGACATAAAACTTGTTGATTGTTAGTAAATGGGGGTTTTCCTTGGTCAAACCCCTTGTAGGTAATTAATCCAAATGTTGAAATGAAGCATGTAAGATGAAATATGTAAATGATATTACCTTGTATGATTTCTTGTGAAGAAAATATGCAATCTACCATGCAGTTGCCATGAAGAGTGTAGATCTTGGATCCTTGGATATGATGTGAACAATGGTTGCAAATATATCTTCAATGCTACATCCACAATCTTAGCTCAACAACATGAATGGATGCACTAAACCCTTGACATGATGCTTAAATCTTGATGATGGCTCCAAATACTGGATGAATTGCTCTTGAATGCATAAAATTGACTTAGGAATGAATACTTGAATGCTTATTATCCTTGGATATGAGAAATGAGTAGAGGAACCTTGCATTTATACTTATTCATGCTTAATATACCAAAATTACACCTCAACAAGCTGACATATGAAATCATTAATTAAAGGAGGCTAAATCCCACTAGAATTTGAAATTGAATCCCAAAAATAAGCCAAGGACGATTAAGACACACTAAGTGGCATTTTAGTCCCAAGGCTGAAATCTTGAGGCATAGAATCTAAAAAGGGACCTTTCCAAGTGTATTCAAAATCAGGGTCTGAAGACCCATGGAGGACAAAGACACCCTAGGTGGCATTTAAACCTAGTCCATAAATTAGGGACACATAAATAGAATCATTAAATAATCATTTATATTTTGATTTTTTTCAAGATTTTCCATAAAAATATATAGTTTATTAGGCTTGTGGATGAAAAATAGGACTAATTAAGCCACAAAGAAGCATAAATAAAGCAAGGAGGACCCAAACAAGTGTCAAAATGCAAGAGTACATTTCTACACTACATTTAGCCCCAACTTTAGTGAGAGGATGAACTTGCTTCAAACTCACACTAAAGTAGCCAACCACACAATCAAGAGGGGTTCAAATGTACAAATGTAAGCAAGATAGGATGACACTGATCAAGAGGGATGATCAAGCCCCCAAGGTTGAGATCCTATGAAAACCAAAATAATCACAAAGGAACACACATGTCGATGATATATAAAGCCATAATTAGATAAAAAATACACACAATCAAGGATAGAAAAAGGAAAAAGGAAAAAGAAAAATACAATGGATCAAGCTTCGACTAGCCTTCCAACATTTTGTTGATTGGGTCTAGGCTGAAAGAGGTTTACAAGTGGAACATGTTGTCCACTATGCAAAAAAAAAACATGCTCACAAGGGGTAGTGGGAGCTAGGTGTCCACTATGTGAGCCCCAAGAGGTCCATATCAAAGTCATACCCCCATGACTATGATAAATACAAAATAAAAATGCACGCTCACAAGGGCTAGTGAAGCTAGTTGTTCACTATGTGAGCCCCAGGGGACCATATCAAAGCCATACCTCCATGAATTTAATAAGGTACAAAAATGAAATGTAACAAGAAAGAGAGAGGTGTTCAAATGGATTTTTCTTAGTTCATGCAAGGTCTCTTCTTAAGGAACATCGTTCCTAATGTTTCCAAGAGAGGACAAGTGCAAAGAAATAACACACTCTTAGAGGAAATAAGGCCCAATGACACCACCAAGAAAAGGATGCATAACAAGAAGAAATAAAATCACACAAGAAACATGAAAACAAATGAAAATGAAACCATTCCAAAATAATTCCAATGTATGCCCCCACTTTAAAGAAATTTCTAACAAGTATTGACTTTAAAGTAGTCAAACATGAAAAAGGAAAAGAGGGTTTCCCCAAAAGTGCATAACTCAATACATCACACGTGATAAAACTTAAGGCATGTCATCCATATCCCAAGCTTGCTCTTATATGTACATGAAAGGTGGTCAAATAGCCAAAATAGACAATGACAAGTGACATAGAAGGAGAAGGTTGTCTAACCCCTTGCCCCCACTTAGTGCAGGACAAGGGTGAGCTGAATTGGATGAAAATGAGCATTAGTTAAAGGAATTAGGTGCTTGAACACAAGGAAGAGCACCTGAACACAAGGAGGAGCACCAAACTCCTTGAGATGATCATTTTTTTTACTTAAAACCTTTCATTAATTAGTAGAATGGCCATGGACTCTATGGTATGCACAAAATGAAGTCTTGTAATAAAAAAAAAATTATGTTCTTGTGGGAGAGAGATCAGATGATCTTGAAGGAGTCTCATCAAGATACTCTCTTGTTCAATAGTGGAGGATGTTTATTTATTTTGTGACAAAGATATTTATTGCTTAGCACAAAGTTTCATATTGACACAAGACTCTTTAGATTGCAATATTTTGTTCTCTCCTTTATAGGAGGGTGTAAAATCTAACAAATTTGAATCATTAGTAGTTTTTGTGATGACATTTAAATTAAGAGAGGATTTCTTTCTTTTTTTTGTTTCTTGCAAAGGACAATGATCAAGAACACTAGTTTCTATCAGTTTAGGATGCACCACTATTAAAGTCAGCTTAGAAGGATGTTTTGTGATAACTAGTGTTGATATTAAGTGAAGGCTTAGTTGTGTCTTATGAGGGACAATAACCAAGACCACTAGTATTTTCTTGCATGTGAGAATCTATAGGAACATGGATACCTTGTTTTCTATAACCACATCCATTTCCACTATATCCAAGTTGTTTCATAAGCTCATAACCTTTTCCATAAAGTTTTTTCATCTCTTTTGGATTCAATGGTTTCTCATGATTAAGTTCATTAAATTTTATTGTGTGATTTTTTGTATTTTTTTCTAAAGTGGTTGAGGTGGATGCTTTCAAAGGGTTGTCTGAGTTTTGTGTTGAGATTACCGCTATTTATTTTCCCTTGTTTGAATCTGTGTTTATGATCTTGTATTCTCCCATGAATTTATGTTTGAAATCTAAGGAACCCCAATCATCTTCTAATAGCTTTGTGACTTCTTCAATGTGTTTTTCTTTGTCTTTTTGTTGCATCATTTCCACTTGTGTCATTGGTGATAATGTGTTCAAGGGGTTCCCTTTACCTTTCTCAACATTCCAACAACTATATGGTTTAGGATCAGTTTGGATTGTATAATTTTTTTTTTTTGTTGACATATTTTATGATACAATGAAGGGTAGAGGGCATACAATGCATCTCATGAATCCATGGTCTACCTAAAAGAATATTATACAAAAGATTGTGAGGCATAACATGAATAGGTATTTGTAAGGTATCCTTTCCAACTATAATAGGTAAATTTATCACTCCAAGTGATTTCTTTCCCACATTGTCAAATCCCTTAATAGATAAAGAGGCAAGTTGAATTTTTGATTTATCAACACCAAGCTTATCCAAAATATTTGTGCTACACACATTTAAGGTTGAGCCATTGTCAGCAAGGTTTCACTTTATCCCTATCATATTGTATTGAGCTATTATCATGAGAGCATCACATTTTTTTTGCACTTCCAAACAAGGGAGCTCACTTTGGTAGAAAAAAATGTCAACATTCTTTCCTTGAATTATTGTTTCTATGTCATTGGGTTTTCACTAGAGGGAACCACAACTTATTGCAAGGCTATTTGAAGCATAGTGTGATAATTAGGTTAATTCTAAATCAGGTCCCATAGGGATATCTTTGCAGGAGTATTCTTAATTTGTTCAATAAGATCATATTCCTTTCCACTATTCAATGGCAAGTGAGGGGCACTAGGAAAGATAGGATTAGGTAATGGGAGGAATGTTGAAGGTGTTTTTTTTTATTGTGGATTGTTCCTAGTGCTATATGTATGAGCAACGATATTGTAACTTGATTGCTACTCGAAACATTGTTCTTAGGTGGTTCGAGGATAAGGATAGGTTTATTTTGAACTTGTGGTTTTTGAGAGGGTGGATGAAGGATAAGTTTAGGGTCAGGACAGTATTGCAAGGGATATCTAATGTGCATAACCTCAAAAGGCTTATCCTTATTTTCATGATCTCAAGTAGTGAAGATGAGTCTAATGTTACTTCATCGTATTCATCTAAGGAATTACCATTGTCAATGTTTTCATTGTCTTGCACCATGATATCTTCCAAAGGGGGAGAGTTTTTAGGAGAACCACAAACTAAATGTTCATGACATTCAAAGGTTTGTTCTTCTTCAATGACTTCATCGCATGCAATGGAGTTATCAATGGTTGGATTTTATTTCTCAGTAAGGGTTTCCCTAGGCACAAGGGGAAAACTATGATTCTCATGACTTTCATCGATCAAAGTATCTTTTTGAAAATGAGGAGAGATATTAGAAGGAAAAGTATGATTTTCATGATCACTTATGATTTTATTCCTTTGTTCCCTAATATCTTCCAAAATAGGATAAGTAGGGGAAGGATCATAAAGAGGGTTGTTATAGACCTTAAATATTTGATCATGTAACACCAATCTATCATCCTCATCATTTGCAATCTCATTTTCTTCCACTAAGTTATTCTCACTATCAAAGGTGGAATGGAGATTAGGTAAAGTAATGTTGAGAAATGTGTATATGATCTCATTCTCTTGTGCTATAATATCTTCCCAAAGGGGATGAGGAGAAGGAAAAGCAATATTTTCATGATTCACAACAATTGTATCTTCTTTCACCAAGATACCTTCATCACTAAAAGGGGAGGCATCAAGAGAAGAACAAGTATAATCATCATGATTATCTATGTTTGTATTCTCTTGTATCACATCATCCTCACAAATAGGGGAGATAGTAGGGGGGTTAGTTTAAGGAAAGTGTTAACATTTTCACTCTCTTGCACTAAGAGACTCTCATAACTATGGAATGAATTGCATGAATAACTAACATGATAATTGACTAACTTTTTCTTTGCAAACTTGGAAAAGACCAAAACTAACATTGTTGAATAATAATCTATGAAATGTAATTTAAAGGCCTAGAATGAAATGCAATTTTTAGATTGGAAACAAGGTAATTTTTTTATTATAGTATGCAATGATCTGAAAGATGAAATCTTGTAAATGAAAATTTGGATTGGACCAATGCATGAAATGAAGCACTTTAAGCTAGATTTATTAAAATGCATGAAACATAAAGTCAATCCACTAAAACAGATAACTAATTCCAACAAACAAAAGCACAAAAAATGTTGATTCATATCCTAAAAAATTGTAATCTAAAATTCCATAAGGACTAAGACACCTGGGAGGGTGTCTTAGTCCTCCTAATGAAATTTGAAGGTTTCAAAAGTTGAAATAGATAGGAAATCACTCAGACGAGGTACTGCAACAAAAAACCAAAGAGGGACTAAGATGCCACCAAGGGTGGTTTAGTCCTAGTAAGGGTTTTTTGTAGAAAATTAGACAATTCTAGTTTGATAAGAATGTTTCTAGGTTTCCTACCAAGGGACCTAATGTTTGGAAATAGAAATTTGTGCAAATGAAGGCTAGAAAAAGTAACTAGTAACAAGCAATTGGATGCAAAAGTGAATGCAATTTTTTTCAATTTTGAATGTGATAAGAATGTTTCTAAATGCAATTAAACTATGAAAAATGCACTTTTTTGAATGAAATGATGTAAGAAAGCAAAAATGCAACCTATATGCACTTTAACTAGAGCAATTATAAGAAACCCTAGGTGCAATTTCAATAATGCAAGATGCAATGCAAGAATCAATGCAACCTAGATCTAGGGTCTTAATGAAATCCAAATTAGAAAATGAATGCTCAAGAAGTCGGGTTCACCAGAATGAACAATAGGAAAATGGGTGGTTTATAACCTAGGTCATAGAACACCATGTTTATCCTATTGACATTCAATGATGTCCTAGGAGTCCTAATTGGACTAACTATCAACCACACAAGGTGAGTCAATTCACAACAAGGAGGACCTAGGAGGTGGTTCTTTAAGTTTCAAGGGGCTCACCATCAAGCAAAATCTTGGAAAAGATAACTTTCAACTCACAAAACCTAGTAATGTATGCCAAATAATTAGTGCAAATGATGAAATTAAGCTACACCAAGTTAGGGTATGTGTACCTGGGAAGTATGGAGATGTAACAAGGATTTTGGAAATGTAAAGAGGCTTCCAAAAAGTGTTATGGAGGACTAAGGCACCCAAGACGGTGTATTAGTCCCGCTATTGTTTTCAGGGTAGATGTAGAGTCTTCGGATGTCAAAACCAAATTTGAAGGAATCTTTGAAAAATATTATTTGGAGGACTATGATGCCCAAGGTGGCATATTAGTCCCATTCTGAATTTCTCAAAACTTTGAATGTGATCCTAAACTCCAAGGTCTGCACTTGCTTCTTTTCTGATCTCATGTTCTGAAACTTCTAGATTTGACCTATACGCGAGTTTTTGGGAAGATGACAACTTTGAAAATGCAACTTTTCAACTTTCCAATATTGCACTCCAAATGATCTTCAAGTCTTCAATCTAGATCTACACATACAAATGCACAAGAGAGGGAAAATTTGTTGAATGTTAGTAAATGGGGGTTTTCCTTGGTCAAACCCCTTGTAGGAAATTAAACCAAATAATGAAATGAAGCATGTAACATGAAATATGCAAATGATATTACCTTGTATGATTTCTTGTGAAAAAAATCTGCACTCTACCATTTAGTGGCCTTGAAGAGTGTAGATCTTGGATCCTTGGATATGATGTGAACAATGGTTTCAAATAGATCTTCAATGCTACATCCACAATCTCGGTTCAACAACATGAATGGATGCACTAAACCCTTGACATGATGCTTGAATCTTGATGATGACTCCAAATACTTGATGAATTGGTCTTGAATGCATAAATTTCCTTAGGAATGAATACTTGAATGCTTTTTATCCTTGCATATGAAAAATGAGTAGAGACACCTTGTATTTATACTTATTCATGCTTGATATCCTAAAATTATACCACAACAAGCTGACATATGAAATCACTAATTAAAGGGGGATAAATCCCTCCAGAATTTGAAATTGAATCCTAAAAGTAAGCCAAGGAGGACTAAGATACCCTAGGTGGTGTCTTAGTCCCAAGGCTCAAATCTTGGGGAATAGACTCCAAAAAGGACCTTTTTAGGTGTATTCAAAATCAAGGTCCCAAGACCCATGGAGGAAAAAGATGCCATAGGTGGCATTTTAGTCCCAATCCACAAATTAGAGACACATAGAATCATTACATGATCATTTATCTTTTGATGTTTGTCTAGATTTACCATAAAAATATATAGTTTATTAGGCTTGTGGATGCAAAATAAGACCAATTAAGCCATAAATAAGCATAAATAAAGCAAGGAAGGCCCAAACAAGTGTGAAAATGCAAGGGTATGCAGTTTGCTACACTACAGTGAGTGTGTAGTTGGTTTGCATAGTGGGCATCATGTTCCACTTGTAAATTTTTTTAGACAAATAGCTTATATCTGATCTACATCATGTTGGACAAATGATCAAAACTTGATCCACCTTCTTTTTCTTTTTCTTTCTTCTTTATGTCTTTGGAAATGTATATTTGTACCTTGTTGTTGCTTCATACATCTTTAACATGTGTTTTATTTTGTGCCTATGTTGGTTTGCCATAGGATCTTGATCTTGGGAGATTGCACAACTCTCTTGATCATTATCATCCTATCTCACTAGCATTGGTAAACTTGGACCCCTCTCGATGCATTTTTTCAACTTTAGTGTGAGTTTGAAGCAAGTTCCTCCTCTCACTAAAGTGTGGGCTAATTATAGTGTAGCAAAATGTATACCTTTACATTTTCACACTTGTTTGGGCCCTCCCTATTAAAATTGGGCTTCTTTATGTTGTATTTGGCCCTATTTTGCATGCACAAGCCTAATTTAGTGAAATTTTTTTAGGATGATCATGACATTTAATAAATGATGAATCACAATTTAATATTTTTGGGTTATGTGTTCCAGATCTAGTGATCTGGGACTCATACGCCACCTTGGGTATATGAGTCCCACCTAGGTTTTGGGGCCTAATCTTAAATTTTGCATTGAACTTAACATTTCTTTAAATTAATGTCTAGAGCTTAGACTATTGGGACTCATACACCACAACTATCATCTAAGTTTCGCTTTAGCTTGGACCTATTTTGAACTCAATTCCTAGTAGGATTTTATTCTCCTAGATCTGATGTTAGCTTGTAGTGTTGTAATTTTGAGAAATTTGGCATAAAAAAGTATAAATACAAGATTAATTCACATATTTTCTCCTAAGATTTTCAAGAGAGCATTGCTATAGAAAATTTTTGATCAAGAGAATTCAGGACCATTCAAGAGTTAATTATCAATAATTTTGGAGCCATATTGAAGATTCAAGCATCATGTCAACTTCATCATGCATCATGTGTGTTTTTGAGATAAAATTTGTAATTTAGGTTTTCATGATTCAAGCAAGTATTAAAAGACATTATCTCATATCAACAATCAAGCATCAATATTTACATTCATGCTAGCCATTTCATACAAGGTTGTAGCCTTTATATCAAGGTTTTGGTGAGTTGCAACATAGAATATTGTTCATTCATCATTCCTTCATTCTATCTAATTTCATTTCAAGGTTTGATTAGAATAACGAGGTTTGACCAAGGAAAACCCCTATCCACTAACAAAGAAACATTTTTCTCCTTTCATGTGTGATTGTAGATATAGGTGTTTTGAGCTCTGAAGATCCTTTAAAGACAAAGTTGAAAGATTGAGGAAAGTTCTCAAAGTTTTCAAGAATTTTTCATCTTGACAGAAAGTCACCTATAGGCCAAAATTCAAAATTTTAGACTCAGAGATCAGATAGGAGAGAGGCTACAAAAGATTACTAAAGGCTACTAGAGTTTTAGCCAAACCCTAAAACTGGGACTAAATCACCACCTTGGGTGTACAATTCCCAATATACCACTTTTCAATAATTATTTGTAGATCTTGGTTTTCCAGTTGTAGATTCTAGATTCAGCTCAAAACCCTAAACTAGAACTAAATCATCTATTCTAGCATATGAGTGCTAGTTCATATCAAAAGTCATAATTTTGTGATTGAAGACTTGGTTTTGGATATCCCCAATCTTCCAGGTGCTTCTATGTTCATTCTTATTTTATTATTCTGATTTCAAGTTTCTTTTTTAGGTCATATAGTTAGATTTCCATATTAATTTCTTAGTGGTGAACCCTCTTTTAATCACACCTGAGGATACCTTGTAGCAATCTCTTTTCCTAATTGAATCATTGGATTGAGATCTCTAGGGTTTCCTTGAATGAACTAAGAGTGAAATAGGAGGAGGTCCTAACCCCCTTTGTGTGTGTTCCATCTCCTAATATGTGGAGCACACCCTATTTCCCTTGGTTCATATATATTGAACCATAGATTTTATGAGGTGTGGAATGTTATGTCTCTTTTGTTCAATTAGGGTCTTTCACCTAATGAAAGGAGAGATCCCACACCTAAAATCTAGGTGGTTCACTCAAATAGAGGAATGTAGGATGTGTGTATGTCTAAATGCAATGATCTAAGTGTAGATAATTGATAAAATTGATTGATTATTAATGTAAAACTTTTGAAATACATCTTTTTTGAAACACATTGTGTAATGCAAAAAAAACCAAGAAATGATTGTAAATTACAACAAAACGTGGCAAAACTAAAAGTGTGCACCTGAGACCTTGATGGATGTTGGAAATAACATTAGAAATGTTGTTGATATTGACTTTTAGGCCTGATGGAACTCATTCACCATTTTTGGCAAATCAGTCCCAGTTCTCCAAAACTGTTCTAGAACCTATTTCAGACAAAAGGGTATCTAAAAGTGCAGAAAACCAAAAACTCACTTGGAAGTGGGACTCATTTGCCACCTATGGAAAATGAGTCCACCTTTTAATTTATGAATGTTCAAAGGTGGAATCTGGAGATTTCGGTCTACAATTTGACTTTCTACAGGTGTTCGCTTCCAAAACTTTGATTTCCAAACCTTTCCATGGTGTTTTATCTTGGATGTTTGTAACAAAACATGAAGAATCTACCCTTGAATGTCTAAAAATTGCTATTTTAATGCCTTGAAATGATGAAGCCCTAAATTTCTTGACTTGAGATGGAAGAATGATGGATTAATAATGAATAATGGTTATGATTTAGGGTTTAAAGACTTGATTTTATTGGCAATTCACCCTATTAGCCCGTAAATTGGATCCCTAAGGCCGACATGTAAAAATAATAAACTTAAAATTTAGTTTTTCCTGCTCAAAGGTCAAAATTGGACCAAATGAGACATATTCACCACCTTGGGTGAATTAGTCCCACCAAGCAGGGACTCATTCACCATAGGTGGTGAATTAGTCCTAGTGGGGCCCATTTTCTAGCTGGATTCTTAGGAGATAAGAAAATAAGGTTTATACAATGTTTATGTCAGTTATCTCATCAAGTTATGCCTTAGGATGCACAATATGGGGTAATAGGGGCATATTAGTGATGATGTAAAGGTCAATTAGGGCTTGGGACACAAAATTCAATGTGAAACTGTGATTAAATACTCTTTACAACACTAAAATGAGGTCCACTTAGCCTAGGAAGGAACAAGAACCAATGTGAATGTGCAAGACACATTACAACGCTAGTTTAACATTAAGTTTATTTCACAAGCCTTCTAAATTGATGTGAAAATGTTATTAAACACATTTTATAATGTTGAGTTAGGGGAAAATGGGTTTTTTAAGTCTAGAAAAGTGTGAAAGTCCTTTACAACACCTTTGCAAGAAATCGTTAAATGCATTTGAAAGGGTCCAAGACCTAGTGTGGATGTGAAAATCACCTCACAACACCAAATCAAGGCCTCATTAAGTCCCTTTTATCATCAATTATTCCCAGGTTAAGCAAGTTGCCTTTTTTCTATGGTACATTTAGCCCCCACTTTAGTGAGAGGATGAACTTGCTTCAAACTCACACTAAAGTAGACATTCAACAGAGATCCAAGTGTACAGATGCATATGAAAAAGAATAAAAAAGATCAAAGGAGGTTGTGCAAGCCCCCAGGATCTAAGATCCTAAGTCAAACTATCAAGATACAAAATCATGCAATGGCAAGAAAGAGAAAGATGAGAATAATATGGATCGCATTTTGATCATTTGTCCAACTAGTTGTGGATTAGATCTAGGTTGTTTGTTTGGAAAAAAAAATGTGTACTCACTCTGTGGCGATGGAACTCATGGCAATCTACCGAGTGAGAAGGCCCAAAAGGTGAGAAACATACACTATTTGGTATGCACTCATAAACACATAGGTGGATATGGGGAAAGTCATGCCTCGTAATGGGCTTCCCACTCAACCATATCAAAGTTATACCTCTTGATAACTTTAATAAGGAACCACAATGTAAAATGATTTTTGAGCTCTATGAGGTAAGAAAAACTTTGTAAGCTTGACACTCATTGAAATTGTTAATGCAATATGGTGTAAGGAATGTTCAAAGGTATTTTTCTTAGTTTTTGTGATGTCTCATCTTAGGGAACACCATGCCTAATGTTTCAAAGAGAGGATAAGTGCAAAAAATCTTATCTTGTTTCCAAGAGAGGGCAAGTGCAAGGTCTCATCCTTGGTAACATTGTATCTAATGCTTCCAAGATAGGAAATTGCAAGAAAAAAAAAATCACATAATGAAATGTGAGTGGTGATGTATGCCCCCCACTTTAAAGTGGTTGCAAACACCAGTACTGTGAGTAATTTCTTTAAAGTAGAAGAAGAGAGAAGAAGATAGGAGAGCTTACTCGGAAATCCCTATTCCAAGGCATATGTTTTCGATAAGCTACGTCATGAAAAAAGGAAGTATGTCATATGCGATCCAACTTAAGGCATGCCATCCACATCCCAATCTTTCTCTTAGGTATTCATGAAAGGTTAATTACCAACCAAAGGAGGTGACCACAAGTGACATACAAGGACATTGCTTGCTAAAATCCTTACCCCTACTGAGTGCAAGACAAATGTGAGCTGAATCGATTGATAAAATGTAGGCGAGAGTGAAAATCAATATCAATTAGAGGAATTAGGTGCCCCCACAAATGGAAGCATACCAAACTCCTAAAAAATGTTGTATTTTATGACTCAAAGCATTACAGTCATTAGTGGAGTGACGATGAAGTCTATGATAGGCACAAAATGAAATCTTGTAAGATAATTTCTTTCAAGATTAGGGACAGAGGGTGATCAAGTGATCTTGGAGGAGTGTTGATAAGATACCTTCTTGATCAATGGTAGAAGGTGGTCTTATGGTTGGCGTCAAAGATACATCTTGCTTAATAGTAGATGTCATACTTACGCAAGACTCTTCAGATTGCAAGATTTTATTCTCTCCATTATGGGAGGATATAAAATCTAACAAATTCAAATCATGAGCATTTTGCGAGATGACATTGACATTAAGTGAAGGTGTAGTTTTGTGTTGCATGTTTGCTAAAGGATTATGTTCAAGACCACTAGTGTCGAGGCATTCAGTTAATAATAATTTAGGAGTATGTTTTGTGAGATTGTTGATGTAGAGAGAAGGTTTGGAAATCTCTATTATAGGACAATAACTAGTACCATGAGTTGTTTGTTGTGTCATAGGTTCGATAGGGTTGTGGATACCTTGTTCATTAGCACCAAATCCTTTTTCCACTATAGCCAAGTTGTTTCATAAGCTCATACCCCTTTCCATAAATCTTTTTCATTATTTTGGAATCAGGTGGTTGTTTGTTATTGTGTTTGTCAAAGGTTGTTGTGTAGTTTGTCTTTGTCTAAAGTGGTTGAGGTGGATGTTGTTGAAATCTCATTTAATTTTTTTTTATAGTGTTGTGTTTTTTCCCTTATTTGAATCTTTGTGGATGATTTTGTATTTTCTAGTGAAGTCATGTTCAAGATCAAAGGAATCCCAATTATCTAGCATCATGACTTGTTCACTATGTTGTTGTTTTTCGTTGTGTTGAATGGGTTTCACTTGTGTAGATGATGTTGGAATGTATAAGGAATTGGCTTTGTTTGTTTCTATTTGTAAGACACTATTAGGTTCACGATCAACATCAAGTGTGTGGAATGTGTTTTTGTAGATGTATTTCATTTTGCGATGAAGAGTGGAAGGTATACATTTCATTGCATGAATCCACTGTCTGCTTAAGATAACATTCCATGAAAGTTCATGAGGCATAACATGGATTGGTGTATTCAAGGTGACCACTCCAATGGTAAGAGGCATAATGATTACCCCTAGTATTTTCTTTACGAAATTGTCAAATCCCTTAATAGAGAAAGAATCAAATAGTTGATTGATCAATGCGAAGCCTATCCAGAAGGGTCACACAACACACATTAAGTTTAGAACCAATATATACAAGAGTTCTCTTTATCCATTTTGTTTTGTATTGAGTGATGATCATGAAAGCATCATTTTGTTTTTGCACATCCAAAGAGGGGAGTTCACTTTGGTGGAAAACAATGTCAACATTTAGGCCTTGAATCAATGTTGCTATATTAGTTGGTGGCACATTAAAAGGGACTGTAACTTGTTGTAAGGATGTTTGGATCATGTTGTGATAGTGCAGGGAGGCTTGAATAAGGTCCCACAATGATATATTAGTGAGAATATTCTTAAGTTTCTTGACAAGATCATACTCCTTGTGACTTGGTAAGAAAGGGTTAGGTGGGATAGGATTAGGAAATGGTAAGGGTGTTGGTGTGGTTGTTGTGGTTTCATATTATTGTGAGTGTTATATGTATGAACAATGGTATTATAACTCACTTTTTGTGATACATTATTCTGAGGTGGGTAAAGGATAAGTTTAGGTTTATTTTGAGTTTGTTGTTTGTGCGAAGGTGGGTAGAGAGTAAACTCGGGTTTAGGTGAAGGTTTATGTGACTGTGGGTAAAGGATGAGTTGAGGTTGAATAATATTAACGTCCCTTAGTGAATAAGAGTCTAACATAGATTGTTCATCTCCTTTCAAGGGCATAATATTATTATCAATGTTACCTTTTCCTTGTATAATCATATTCTCCCTAGAAGGAAAGTGTTTAGGAGAACAAAAAACCTCATGTTCGTTACAATTAAGGCTTGGTTCATCCAAACTAAATTCATTGCAACTAATGGAATTATTAATGGTTGAATGTTTTTGAGGATTGATAGTGGGGAGAGGAGAAGAAGACTCTATTTGATTGTCGGTTGTTTCTAAGGTCTCGTTCTCTTGTACCATATTATCTACCCTACTAGGAGAGCTTGTAATATGTTCATGCAAGCTTGAAAGTTGTAAGGTACCTTCATCACAAGTGGGTGAGGCATCAAGAGAAGGGCCACTATTGTTTTCAAATAGATCTTCCCATAAGATAGGGACATTAGGGAAGGGAAGGGCCACATTCTCATGATCTTGAATAAGTATATCTTCTAACACCATCCTATCCTCTTTGCAGCGAGGAGGGATATTAGGAGATGAACAAGTGTGATTTTCATGGTTATAGAGTCTAGGTAAGGTGATATTTAGAAATGTATTGATGGTCTCATGTTCTTGTTGTCTAACATCTTCCAAAGGGGAATAAGGAGATGGACAATCAAGGTCCTCAATGCTTGTACCCAATATGGACTTTTTTTGGAATTTTTAGAAATTTTTAAGTAATTTTGATGCTTTCTAAGTGCTATGAGGCATACCTAAGTGAAAAATGTAGAACTTCAGAAAATCTAAATGAATTGAGATGGCAACAATGCAATCTAAATGCACTTTTTGTGAATGCAAAATTGAAACATAGCATGCCAATTAACTAATGCAAACCGTAATGCAAAATCAAAGCAAGGATAGATCTATGATGAAGGACTCCATATCAAAAAAGAGAATTATTTGAAAAGGAAGGTTCACCAAAATGAACCATAAATTTTATGAGGTGTGGAATGCTATGTC